>JAVJIX010000157.1:0-452500 GCA_036785185.1 Paratrypauchen microcephalus | reverse complement strand
TAACTCCCCTCTCAAACCAGTTCTTTTCTCTGGCTAAGATCTGTACCTCACTGTCCTCAAAGGAGTGGCCCGTGGCTTCTAGGTGGAGATGTACGGCAGATGAAGGTCCACTCTGGCCCGCCCGTCTGTGTTGGTACATCCTCTTGTGAAGTGGCTGTTTTGTTTGTGCTCACTGCAGTCTTCACTACACTGAATGGAGTAGACCACATTGCTTTGTTTGTGGCTCGGTGTTTTGTCCTTTGGGTGGACCAGTTTTTGTCTTAAAGTGTTTGTGGGTTTAAAATAGACTGGGATTTCATGTTGTCTGAAAATCCTCTGTAGTTTTTCTGAAATGCCGGACAGGTAAGAAATGGTTACACCTTTCTCCTGGGTTCTGATTCTCAGTTGTCTTGTTTCTTTTCTCTGTCTCTCTTAGTTTTGTGAAAACCCCTTTTAGGATATCCACAAACAGAGAGGGCTTTCTGCACATGTTGTTCTTCTTTCTCCTTTCCCTCTGTGCTTGTGGGAACCACTTGGGCCCTGTGTTGTAATGTCCGAATAACTCCAAGTTTGTGCTGCAGTGGGTAGTTTGAATCAAAAAGCAGGTATTGGTCTGTGTGTGTGGGCTTCCTAAAGACTTCTACTTGGAGTCGCCAGTCTTCTCCTATTGTTATGGCACAATCTAAGAAAGCCAATGTGTTATCCTTGGCACCTTCACGAGTGAATTTGATGTTTGGATCTACATAACTGATATGTAAAAGGTTCCAAATCTTGAATTTTGATTTTTGAGAAAATCAGAATTCAAGATTTGAAACCTTGTCATAGGTAAAATCCTCCAGCTGAGGTCCTGACCAAAGCCTAGCAATAAGATCATGGAGATGGGTCCCCGGGCGCCTGAAAGATGTGCTGCCCACTGCTCCTGAAAGGATGGGTCAAATGCAGAGAAATAATTTCCCTCCAGGGATAAATAAAGGATAATAAAATAAAAAATAAAAACTCAAGGCAACAGCGGTAGCACAAAGATCAATGACTTTCGAGGAGGTCTTTCTTGGTGCGTCCATTTTATGAAAAGGCGTAATCTCTCCATCAAGAAAAGCTGGCCCTTTAAACACCTACTGCACTGTAAATATGGCACTCTAACCCCTCCCCCAGAGGACTACACATGGAAATTAGCTGTAAAGCTAGAATCTGGTACAAGCATCTCTGCCTTTGTGCTTAATGCAACTGTACATTGTCCTTATAAATAAAAAATGAAATGAAATGAAGAAGATCACTGAAAAGAACACATCACCAACATGGACAAGGTCCCCCTCACCTTTGACATCCCCGTGAACTGTGCTATCGAGAAAAATACAGGGGCCAGTATGGTATCTATGCGCACAAGAGGGAACGAGAAGTCATCTTTCATTGTAGTCCTTGGTTGCCAGGCTAATGGCCAGAAACTACCACCCATGGTCATTTTCAAGAGGAAGACTTTGCCAAAAGAACAGTTTCCGGGCGGCATCATCATCAAGGCTAACCCAAAGGGCTGGATGGACGAGAAGAAGATGAGTGAGTGGCTGAGAGAAGTTTATGTCAAGAGACTGGATGGGTTTTTCCAATTGATCTGCGATTCCATGTGCGCCTATCTTACCGATACTGTCAAAACCCAAGTGAAGCAAACTAATTTGGATCTTGCCATCATTCTGGGTGGATTAACCAAAGAACTCCAACCACTAGATATTGGTGCCAACAGGTTATTCAAAGTTAAATTGCGAGCAACGTAGGAGCATTGGATGACAGAAGACGAACACACATTCACCAAGACAGAGAGGCAACACTGGGTGAGTTACTCCACTATCTGCCAATGGATCGTGGATGTCTCAGTCTCAAGTGTCTTCCAAGCTTTCACGTAGGCCGGAATCATCACTGAACAGCTAACTAACAGCTACGAAACTGACTCAGATAATGACGAGACGGATCCGGGCACGCTTGATGCCGTAATCACCCAACTGTTAAACTCAGACACTGAAGATTAAGAATTTGATGAATTTGTGGAAGAGGAATGAAATGAAAAAGTAAGTGTATTGTTTTGTATTTTATGTGTTACAACTGTTGAATGTTGAGAGTTATTGTGAATGAGTTGAATAGTAGAATAGTTAAAAGCATACTTTGGGACATTCTATGTATAAGTTCTATGCTATACTGAGGAAATTATATATTGTGGAGAAGCAAGCCCAGTTAGAGTAAGGGTGCACGTTTTACAGTTCAATAGAAACAACCAAAATTAGCAGCAAATATATTATAGATGGATTCACCTGTTTGGCCCCAGGGTTTTGGTAACAATTCATCAATGTTCAATGTGGTATATGAGGATATATACAAAAATAATAGGACAAAATTAAAAGGACAAAAATAGGACAAAAATAAAAGGACAAAACACTGAGCCACAAACAAAGCAATGTGGTCTACTCCATTCAGTGTAGTGAAAACTGCAGTGAGCGCTACATTGGGGAAACCAAGCAGCCACTTCACAAGAGGATGTACCAACACAGACGGGCGTGCCAGAGTGGACCGTCATCTGCCGTACATCTTCACCTAGAAGCCACGGGCCATTCATTGGAGGACAGTGAGGTTCAGATCTTAGCCAGGGAAAAGAACTGGTTTGAGAGGGGACTTAAAGAGGCTATTTTTGTCAAAAAAGAGAATCCGTCGTTAAACAGAAATGGGGGAGTTAGACATAACTTGTCTCCCATTTATAATTCGATTCTTAAACCAAGTCAAAAACAGACAAAGAAACATTAGGACAGACAATCCATTGCAGAGGGGTGGAGAGGGTCGTTTGTCTTGAATAGGGAGACGAAAATGGACGCCAGAGAAATTTGAAATACAAAGAGACAGATTAGTTGATAGTTTCAGAGCTATTTCAGTGTAGTGAGCGCCTCCTAGGGCTGATAGATATGCTAATACTAGACGCCAGAGGAATTCGTAAACAAAAGAGACAGAGTAGCTGGGATAGTTTCAGAGCTTTTTTCAGTGTAGGTAGCTCCTCCCTGCAGCTAGATATAAACAGGGTCTAACCAGCACTAGAACCAGAGCTGACGAAGCCTCTCGGATGAGCGGCGAAACGTTTTCGACTAAACAAACTTTGACCAGTTGACAAATTGAATTTCTCCTTTTATCATGGATTCTACCTGGACGACTGAGGGACTCTTCACGCAAAAATAATAACATTTTGACAGATTTTATGAAATAACAAAGAATTGTCACCATGTATTGAATTAATTTATTGTCTGTATTTAAAGTGTTTCAGTATGTCCCACTTTGTATTCAGTTTTCTAATTTTACAATACATGCTTGTATGCTGCCTTTCTTCTCCTAGTCATATTGGCTGACAACAGCACATTTCCATATGCCCCTCCCTTGTAAACATGTAAGTAAAACAATGAAATAATCAAAGGCCTGGTTAACATTGATGTCCTGTTGATATTGTGCAGAAACACTGATGTATAATAAATTAAACATCATGCATGGAATAAATAAGGCTTTTGTATCTCCAGCTTTCATTAAAGTAAAGACAATATTGAGAGGTGTAGAGCAACTGCTTCTCTGCTCACAGAAAGGTCACACGTCAAGAAAGAAATCATTTACTCTATGTCTGTGGACAGCTCAAGAAGTGAACAGAGTAAATGAACAGAATACATAGGTTGTTTTTGGAGATGCTGCATACATTTGGTTTGATGTTTTAAAAACACCTGGCAAAAGCGGCACCGCCCCAGAACATGTATATTGAATGAAATAATACATAAACATCAAGCTTTTTATTTCTGCGTTCATTTCCACATCAATGGGACATATCAGATGCCCTCCCTCACTCAAGCCTATCCATTTTGGCTTAAGGTGGAAAGTTTCTTTTGTTATTGGTCATTATCTATCCCTGAATGTAAAAAAAAATACATTTACATATGATTTCTACAGTTGTACTCAGAGCTATAGAACCTGTAGTCATTTGTTCGACCATCTTAGATTTAAAGTTCTATTACGCTATTTTCTAATCTATGTTATAAAGTAGTTTCCTCATCAAAACATACACAGAGATTCAGTTTTGTGTTCTGTTTCATTCACACACACACACACACACACACACACACACACACACACACACACACACACACAGTGTTCTTCTGTCAAACTGAAAACACTCTGTTCTTGTAATGTCATGTGGTAATACAGCAAGCGCTCCATTGTCTTTCATTAGAATAATTTGGATAATTTAGCCCTGGAATTGCCCATCTTTACTGAAATAAAGGTAAATGGTATCCATACCACTACCTTACATCACAAGGTGGAACAGAGCATTTTGAGTTTTGGAGATAAAATAATTAATGACCGAAAAGACAAGATCGCAGATACAAGCGGCCAAAATGAGTTTCCTCCGTAGAGTGGCTGGGCGCACCCTTAGAGATAGGGTGAGGAGATCAGTCACGCGGGAGGGGCTCGGAGTAGAGCCGCTGCTTCTCCATGTCGAGAGGAGCCAGCTGAGGTGGCTCGGGCATCTGTATCGGATGCCTCCTGGACGCCTCCCTCGGGAGGTGTTCCGGGCATGTCCCACGGGGAGGAGGCCCCGGAGAAGACCAAGGACACGCTGGAGGGACTATGTCTCCCGGCTGGCCTGGGAACGCCTTGGGGTCCCCCCGGAGGAGCTGGAGGAAGTGTCCGGGGTGAAGGAGGTCTGGGCGTCCCTGCTTAGACTGTTGCCCCCGCGACCCGGCCCCGGATAAGCGGAAGAAAATGGATAGATGGATGGATGGAAAATGGATGGAGATAAAATAATGATAATGGGTCACCCAAACATGTATGAATGAAACAAAGCACAACCTCAGGTATGTTTGTTTGAGGAGGTAACAGCATTATAGCATGGCTTAAAGCTCATAAGAGTTAATTTCACATAATATATAACCCTAAAGCTTAAACTCAAACAGAACTATAGACTAGATCTTTGTATGGACGGTCTGTCAAACTAAGCAGCACCATATAGTCATATTACTGTTTCCCTGGGAGCTCCAAGTCTCCTGTATGTATTGCAGCTGAGATTTCACACCGCTGCTGTTTCTCCGGTGGTACTGTAAAATGTCTCTTTTTTTGTGCCGTCCCTTGAAGAGGTGCAGTTTGGCCCTATTCAGTCGTTTGGTCTTTGGAGGGTCTCGTCGGTGTCTGTGGCCTTGAATTACTGGAGATGCTTCTGACAAGGCCTATCCTGCTTGTTATCCCAGAGCTGTCTTCTTTAGTCTGTCCCCTCACCAGAATGTGGGCCCATCACACAGTCACCACTCTGCACTGCCGGGGAGAGGGACACGACTGCTGGCTCCATCCATTTATGTTGACAGCGCAATAGAACTGTATGCTATTTGATACTGAGGTTTTCCAGATAACTGCCCTGAGCTTAGACTATACTGGAGAATTTTGTACAGTTTCCTACCCAACAATGTGAAGTGAAGCAGTATACATCAACTCTTTAAAGCAGACCTGCAAAATCGACTTTTTAGATGTTTTTGTTTAGTTTTTCCTCATCTTTTACGCACTCAAAGTTGTATTTGGAGAGATTTGTGCATATTTGCGCTGTCTTTAATCACTTACCGGTATTTTCAAGATGCTGCTCGTCAACAGTTTTCATCATCAACATACGCCCACTGCTCTGTATTTATTTTGTTGTCTTTTATTAAGTTCAGTATTGTAATTTAAAATACCCAAAGAATAACATAATGATCCACAGGTGTCATATAACTATTTAGCAGACACTAGCACAATAGCTCTTCTTTAAGCCTTTTAAAATGTTAAAAAAGGAAATCATTATGATTTCTTTTAAAGATGCAGGTTGACCACTTGATTGTTTTACCTGTCTTACATTTATTCTGTTTCCAGTCATTTATTTATTTATTTATTCATTTTTTGCTGAAAACTACCTTGATAAACATACGTTCTTACTGAGAGCAAGGTCACCTGTCCATAGATCTGACCTGTAACATGGTCTGGTGGCACTACCTGCATCTCTCAATATTAAAGGAAAAGTAACGTTTTTTACAATTTGAGCCTTATTTCGGTAATAAAACAAGTTGTTTTACTCACCCATATCACTTTGGTGTCATATGGAGCATTTCCGGAGATGTTTTAGATTAGCGTTAGGCTAACGCTAAAGCCTAGCGCGACTTATAGCCATAGCTCGGGGCATTCCCCGAGCATGTAATATGTCCCGTGCGGGCTCCAAATAACACAAACTTTAGCACTTTTCAAATCATAGAAGCTCGATGTCTTTAGTCTACGATTTCGTTTGGTCAAAAGTGGCCTGTAATCCGAGATTTAGCCATAGTTTCGAGTAGATGAGGACGCCAGTGCGCATGCGCGGAGTGTGCTCTCAGCTCCCGGTACCCAAACATGAAACGCAAAGCTGTAAACTATGGATAAATCTCGGATTACAGGCCACTTTTGATTCAAACAAAATCGTAGACTAAAGACATCGAGCTTCTATGATTTGAAAAGTGCTAAAGTTTGTGTTATTTGGAGCCCGCACGGGGCATGTTACATGCTCGGGGAATGCCCCGAGCTATGGCTATAAGTCGCGCTAGGCTAACGGCGTTAGCCTAACGCTAATCTAAAACATCTCCGGAAATGCTCCATATGACACCAAAGTGCTATGGGTGAGTAAAACAACTTGTTTTATTACCGAAATAAGGCTCAAATTGTAAAAAACGTTACTTTTCCTTTAATAAATAGGTTTAATGCAAAGTAAGAACATTGCCATGGAAACTGACAGGTGACCAGAAAAGTTATTTAGGCGCCTTTAATATATTTTCAAAGTGAATCAGAAGCTAACAGAGATTACATTAAATTGGGGAATGAGAAATATTTGATAAACAATAAATGTGGAGTCTATTATTAAATCATATTATATTTGTTGCACTCCTGGGTCTGCACATTCAACACTCAGATTGAGCCAGCAGAGAAGTAAATGGTAGAATATCTTTTAATGATAATCATTAAATTAGATCAGATAGGTTTTTCCATATTTATGTAATGAAGGCTTTTTTAATGCATTGGACAGTTATATGGGTTAAGATTGCTCATCTATCTACTTTTGCCATCCGCCTACATGCTATTCAAATTAACAAAGAAGATAAAACTCTTTTTTTATGGCAAACAACGAGAAATGACATCCAGGCCTTGGATTAAATGTGTTGTGCACTGCCAAGCCTTTTAGCAAAGAGAAGATAATATTATTCAAATCACCTGTCAGTGTTCATTATGTTATATCTGACGTATGGTACATGTAAGTGTTAAATTTACATATAGGTTTGCCATCTGCAGAGGCACAGCAAATACAACATAATTGAGGGTGTCACATAAGTCTGTGTGCCAATAAAAAGGCCTGTATAGTTTCTGTCAAAATCCTCACTGATAAAACACAAAACACAAAACAATTAATTAACCCATCTGAATATGACTGCATTGTTCACACACATTGCATTTTAAAAGAGTGCTTTATGTCAAAGGTGAAAGTTCACAAAATCTGTCAAAGTACATAATGAAAAAAAAAAAAAAAGCACATTTTAAAGAGGCAATATTGCGCTATTTTCTATTATAATGTTGTTGGCTCATCAAAAACATACCTGGAGTTATGTTTTGTTTCATTCACACATGTTTAACACACAAACCCTGCGTATTTATGCTGAGTTCTTCTCTCAAAAAGAAAAAATCAGAAAATAGTGTTACATGGCCCTTAAATTATAGATAAAATGTCATCTTTTCAAAGGTTCACAAAAACAAATAAACAAAACAAAACAAAAATGTGTCAGATAACACTAAGTCAAAGTAGTCTCTACTTCCTTACACTTGGAAGTGTCTGACCTGACCCTGGCCATGGAAGATTTATGTGGGAGAAAAGTGATCATCGTCTGTCAGTTTACATCCATCATGACACTCACAGCAGAACAAGCGCCAGGCGTCTCAAACTGCTAATCTCGGGTCAACCAAAGCTCACCGCAGCTCCTCTGACATGCTTTGAAAACACACAAAAAGATGCTTGACACATTGCAATTTCTCCAGCAAAAGAACTATTGTGGCTCCATTTAACAAAGCAAGGTTATCTGCTGACAGGAGACACGACTCCTGACAGATACAATGTGGCTTATCCCAAAAAGTGCCCACTCTTATAAGTATAATAAGACCATCGCAGCCGAGAGAGTGTGATAATAATAATAATCCAGGAAAAAATGACCCAGATATGGTTTAGCCCAATGACAAAGAAGTTAAAGTATGAAATGAGAAATGGGTCTGATCAAAGCGGGGGAATAGTAAGTGAGGAGCCAAGGAAATGGTTTGACTTGATCTGGCATGAAGAAATGAAAGTGATACTGAGCAGGTCTCAGAAGTCACATGAGGCCGACTTAAAGGATTTCATATAAACAAATATTGATAAACCATATCAGCCATGCAAATAATGGTGAATGCAAATGGGACCCACAGCCCTAAGGTCGGATGATTAATTCTTGCCCAGACCAAGTTCTGTCGTTGTGCCCTTAGGCAAGACACTCCACCTACCTTGCCTGGTATGGAAGTGTATGCGTGAACAATTAGTGGTGGTCAGAGGAGCCAATGCTGCAGATTGGCAGCCTCGTTTCTATTAGTCTGCCCCTGGGCAGCTGTGGCCAAAATGGGAGCTTGCCACCAGCGAGCCTGGAGTGAATGAATAATGACTAGGGGTGGGTATTGGCAAAGAAGTCACGATTCAGTTCGAATCACGATTCATATGCCACGATGCGATACTATCAGGATGCATCACGATACTTGAATTATTGAGATGCATTGACATACTACAGTGAAAATGTACCAAAAAAAGAGGATAACTTAAATATGAGTGGCTGTGTATCTGGGTAGTGTCTTCAATTGATACAGAACTCTGAGTAACTCAATTCATAACTGAATTTATTGAATAATAAAAACAAATAAACCAAACCAATAGCAAAAAAGTGCATAGGATTTTTTCTAAAACAAAAAATGATGTTCAATAATCGAAATTGAAATTAAAATAAACAACATCCTCATCCAAAATCCACTTACTATTGCTACCGAGATGAACCATTATTTTATTAAATCGGTACATGAAATAACCCAGCAGTTTGCACCAACAGAAATTCCCACAGTGAGTTCTAGTGACTCAGTTTTTAAAATTAAAGAAATATCAGATGGAAATGTGCTTCGAATTATTAACTCTCTTAACTCCTCCAAAGCAAAAGATGCACATGGACTGGACACACACTTTTTAAAACTGCACAAAGATGCATTAATTACACCAGTGAAACATCTGTTGAATCTGTCCTTCAGACAGTGTTGTGCCTTCAGCTTGGAAGTTGGCGGTGGTTTCTCCCTTTTTTTAAAAGTGGCAGTAAAACTGAGATGGCTAATTATCACCCCATCAGTATCCTCCCTGCCATCTCCAAAATTGCTGAGAGATGGTTGGCGAACAATTAAACGAACATCTCTCCACAAATACTACACCTTTGCATCCAATGCAGTTCGGTTTTCGCAGTCACCACTCCACAGAGTCTGCAAACAGTTTTTTTGTTGAAAATGTCAAAAGCCTTCTTGATAAACATGCATTTGTAGGTGCAGTATTCATAGATTTTAAAAAGGCTTTTGATACGGTAAATCAATTCTTTCAACTAAATTATCCCATTTTAATCTAACTAAAGAGGCTTTGCTCTGGTTTGAGTCATACTTGTCCCACAGACAACAATGTGTCTCCCTGTCTGGTTTTAAATCGCCCTACCTTCACTGTCCAACAGAGGTCCCCCAAGGAAGTATTTTAGGACCAATTTTATTTAGTATTTATATTAATGATTTACCAAAAGTTTGTTCAAATGTCAATGTCCAGCTGTATGCTGATGATGCTGTAATTTATACACATGCCAGAACTGTACAGGAAGTTTCAGAAAAGTTATCATCAGCCATGACTCCTGTCCAAAAGTGGGTCAAGAACTCATGCTTACAGCTCAATACAAAGAAAACGGTCTGCATGATGTTCAGTAAAAAAGCAAATGAGCTGCAGCGGTCCAATATCTTTCTGGACGGGGTGGAACTCAGCCTCGTCAAAGAGTTTAAATACCTGGGACTGACGTTGGACCCGACATTGACATTTAAGAAACACATTAAGCGCCTCACAAAAACCGTGAATTTTAACTTAGTGAATTTTAGACCTTCATGACTCTATATGCGGCACAAATGTTTTTACACTCTATGATTCTGTCTCATATAGAGTACTGCATTACCACATGGTCACTTGCTGCTGGCACAACACTAAAACCAGTTGAATCACTTTTTTAAAAAGCTGTGAAAATATTAGACAAGAAACCACTCTCAGTCCACCACTGCACAATTTTAGACAAGTATAACTTACTCAATTTTAATAATTTTGTTCATTTTAAATACGGTTGTTTTATATATAAAGTTTTACATGGACTTGCTCCTCCTCCGCTGCAGGATTTTATTAAAACAAAGACTGTCAGTGGGATGGGAACTAGGGCCACGGCCCAGGGGAACTGTGAGGTGCACACAGACACTCTACATTTGGACAAACTGTGCTCTCAGTCAGAGGCTCTAAGTTCTGGAACTCTCTCCCATCATCAATAAGAGAGACTCCAACACTGGCCACTTTTAAATCATACTTGAAACAGTGGCTAAAGGAAAACCAGACTTGTGGACATTTTAATGTTTTAATGTTCAATGTTTTAATGTTGGTGTTATTGTCAATTGTCATTGTTTTATTGTTTTTGCTGTGGTGTCACCTGCCCAGGGACTACAGATGGAAATTAGCATTTTTGCTATAATCTGGCATATTTACACTGCAATGCTGCTGATGTTCATTAATATGCACTGTCCCTATTAAATAAAGAATAAATAAACATTTGCCATTTTGGAGGTAGCTACCATCATAACAAACAATACCCTTTCACAAAGAAAAAAGAAAAAAGTGCATAGGATTTATATATATATATATATATATATATATATATATATATATATATATATATATATATATATATATATATATATATATATATATATATAAATTAATTAATAATAATTAATTATTAATTAATAAAAATCGATTTTTGGCATCAAAAATTAGTATCGTGATGCATTGTCATGATGATTATTTTGCACACCCCTAATACTGACTATTGTTAAATAGTCTTCATTGGTGTTTTATTTCTGGATTAGTAAACCACAAGATGGAGTTGTGAGAACAGCATTACCGTATTAGTCTGAAATAGTTCAACATGACCTTACAGAGCAGGACTGTTACACACTGAGAGTCCCGATAATCCATCTTGTACTTCTCCCACTCAGCATTTGGTTGATTTTCAGAAAAGGAATTCTTAACAAAGTACAAATGATTTTGTTGACATTTATTAAAATAAAAGGTTGTTTTATTATTGTTCATTTTATTTATTGCACATAGACTACTGTGCTAGGCTATAATCCTGCTAAAAACTCTCCTTTAACTGGCTGATTTCAATGAGTGCCATTTCAGATCAATAGAATTGAGTTAACTTGAAATGTCGGTCTAGATTTTGCCATTGCAAAAAAATCATATTATACTATTCATAGAGCCTATAGGTAACATTTTATATATATTTTTAAATACAATGATTCTTGTTGTTTTATGTCTAAGAAGTCAGTAAATCTGTTTCTTCTGTTCACATTTCACTGCATTTGGTAAAATCTGTCATCTGTGTTAGCCAATATAAATATGCAAATATATTTCCAAAAGTTTTGTACTTCATTATTTCAGATTCAATATCCTGATAAATACGAATTAATTTCCAATTGCACTTGAGTGGAAAGTCGACTTGTTTCCCCCTTGTTTCCAAATGTCTGTGAAATGGGGCGTCTCAGGCCTCAGTTGCAGTGAGCTGTGGTACTCGAGCAGTGTCCAGGGGGAGCTGTTGAGTCCAAGCACAGGCTCTCCTCTGGATGTACTACCTCTCTCTTCAACTCAACAATTTATGCATCTCCTTCACTTCAGAGCTAAACCAGGATTTACAAGAGTTCTTCATTATCAGCCAAAACAACTATCTCACTGATTTGATTATCGCTCATGAACTTATTAGTTTCCTTCCTGTGTGTATTGTTTTTGTAAGATAAAAACTCAAAAACGTTTTGGCCAGATTTTAGTAAAAATTCACTATTGTACGAGTGAAGGATACTGTTATTATTTGGCCAAGTCAGTTTAAACTTTTGTTCAAAGCACAGTAGGCAATACCTCAAGGCACACTAGTGTTCCTGTCTGGCACCAGTTCAAAATCCAGATCTTATTTGATTTGACACTGCTAAAAGGTTACAAACATCTTGCCATTAAAGAGTCATACAGAGTCGCTTGAGCTTGGGCAGTGGTTGCATGTGGATGTGAGCTCTTTATCCACACGCAGGTCTTCTTCAGGCTCGGTGCTAAGCTTGGTTTCACTGATTGTGGTGAATGTTTGATGCCCTGACAGCGGGGGGTGTGCCCACGAGGAGAGAGGGGTCATCAAACATTTATCTTGAACAGATGTCTGGGTTCGCCTCTCTCGCCACGTAGCATCCCTCACACACACCAACGGGGAACTGATTGTGCACATAGACTGGCGTGTACAAAGAGTTTGGCATGGCATCATAAGGAATTAATGCTAGGATTTAAAGGTCCTATTTTTCATTCATTTCATTTTTATTTTATTTTATTTGTTGCACAGTGTCATGCAATAAAACACATTTTTAAATAAATAGTCCAAAAAACACAGAACTCGTTCATTTTAAAGATCCCAGGACATGGTACTTCTTGATGCTTTTATATGGCTCCTTAATGGTTCCCTAATACTGTAAATGAATCCTTCTTCAAAATCAACACTCAGTGCATGAGAAACAGAGATAAGATGAGAAAGAGTCATAAATATCTCTCTCAAACACTTTATTCTGGGCATTGTTGCTTGAATGCAAATGAGGAGAAAAGAGCTGGCTTATAGTAGAGGGTGGGGGCGTGGCCAAACTCTCTGCTCTCCGCTCTGAGCGCTCAGCTGATCCATTTCCGTGTTTTTGCACGGGGGAGAGATTTGAAGCGTTCCATTGAAAAATAAACACATTTCCACATAAAATAAAATTAAACCACTGCTGTTCAAAGGTCCAGAGGCTCAGATAAAGGACTTCTGAACCTAGAAACACTCGGACGTGCCTCCAGGCAAATAAAAAAAAACATTTCGCATTGCCTAGCGCATTCACAGTCCAAACTCTCTGGGCGTGATTTACAGAGACGCTGAGTACAGACAGACGGGGGTGGAACTGCATTTGCATTTCTTTTTTCGATCTGACGTCAATAAGGTGCCTTGTTCAAAATCGCCCGTTTGAGCTCCGATTTTTTGTAACGCAGAAAAGGATCGCAAATGCTCAGATTAGACATTTCACAACTTTTAACCATGGGGGGGGGGGCCCTAAACAGGGTAGGGGAGCTCACATTAACGTTCAAAAACCTCAGAAAGTGAAAATTTCATGCCATGGGACCTTTAACTGGTTTGCAGTGGTCCAGTTGTATTCCTCACTTACCTTATGAATTCAGAGCATCCATTTACAGGGGGTCCTCGGGTTACGACGTAGATCCGTTCTTAAGATGCGTCGTAACCCGAATTTCGTCGTAAACCGGATTTTGCCTTTGATCTTCCAACCAAAGCACCAATAACATTTCCATCTCAATAATTAGACCACTACGCTGCTTGGTTATCACTGCCGCTTTCATAGGAGCAGATCAGAGCCCACATCAGGTACTTCCGCCCACATTGGGCACGCACATGAGGCTGTCTTCTTCTCCCTACAACCACAACAGAGCGTATTCTTCCGCCGTGCGCCGCGCGCCGTTCGCGTTTGTTTACATCTCTTACCACGCTAAACCGCGTAAGACGGAATGAGGCGTAATATATACATATTTTTTTTAATGGGGGCGCGTTCGTAACCACGAAACGTCGTAAACCGAGACCGTCGTAACCCGAGGACCCCCTGTATAAGCACTTTTCACACCACCGCGGCATCACAGTAAAGCTAGAAATATCTAGCATGCAAACACGTACTTCCTCTTACACTGACAATAAAAAGCTATATAATTAGATGCAGGTAATACACAGAAGACATATTTTGACATAAAGAGCTGCTTATACAATACAGTACAATACTGCTTATACAGTAGACTTTAGTTTTAACTTTAGATCTCTGTCTTAGATAGTTTTTTGTTGTGTTTTGTCTTCATGTTGTATTCTGTACACTGTCTTTTTGCACTACCTGGCCAGAGAGAAACGAAATTTCGATTCACTGTATGTTGAACACATATGGCAGAATTGACAATAAAGCTGACTTTGACTTTGACTTTGACAGTACAGAGCTGACGAAGCCTCTCGGATGAGCGGCGAAACGTTTTCAACCAAACAAACTTTGTCCAGTTGACAAATTGAACTTCTCCTTTTATCATGGATTCTACCTGGACGACTGAGGGACTTTTCACGTACAGTATTTGTAGTAATTTTGCTCAAAAAAAAAGGAAAAAAGGAAAAAAAGAAAAGAAAATAGTACAGGGTTTTTAATGGAAGTGAATTAGGTAGAGTAATACTAAGAATACATTACTAACATGCTTAAATATACTGTTTTATCTTATATATGTAACTAGATAGATTTACTCAAACAAAAAGGGACAGGCGTTTATGCAGCAACTCTTGAACTGGTGACAATATACAACTTTTCAGTACATTTTTAAAAACACCAATTTTGCATGTGTCCGTTAAAACATTTTTAATATTATTTTGTAGTAGGTGAAGTTACAGTGAAAGAAAGCAGAGTGTTCTGGAGGCAGTGGTTTGAAGGTCTCAGGTTTGATTCCCTGGGGTGGTTTTCTGGTGGTTTTCTCCAGTTTCCCCTTTTCAGCCTAAAACATGAATAAATAAAAACCAACCAAACTAAGTAATAAGGCTAATCCCCAAACGAGCCCACTCGCAGTGAAGGATGGGTCACTGCAGTTTCAAATGGTGATGACTCAGTTTTGATTTAATGGAAAAAGCTTGGTTCTCTGCATGGATTTTGACGCCAAAAAAGAAAAAAGACAAAAGACAAAAGATGGACACACTTTTTCCCATTGGTGTGCAATAGGGATGAACAAGCCCAGCACCCTTTGTAACACCTACAAAATAAAGATTCCACATGAGTAACAAAGAACATTTTGAAAAGCAAAGACTGGGGCGATGCATGGACCTGAAGAAACTTTAAAACTTTTACAACAAAACAACACCAGGCCAAAATTTTAAATAAATCAATAAATACAAAATAATAATGATAATTCATATATAGTCATATATTTTAAATGTAGCATGCCAAACAAAGTCAGGCTAATCTCTGAAACTTCCTAGCAGTGGACTGTGGAGATAACAAGTGAAGAAACCAGGGGTGTTGAGCCCCACCCTGTAAAATCTAATAAGCAGACCTTACTTGAAAAAATCTAGGAAACCAATTGCCTTTAAAAATCTGACTAAAGTGGCCTGTGAATCTAAAGCTAAGCTTACTAGTAAATTCTTCAGTGTGGTGAACAGTAAATTCCTCTTTCATCTAACTAGGCAGAGCAATTTAAGTGTACTTTAAAGCCCCAGTGTGTAGGATTCGTGGCGCATAGGTGGATGGTGCTATTGCACTTTCTGTTTTAGCTACGGCAGACCTCGGGGGTCACCCGGGCGCGCCGCTACTGTATAAATAAAACGCGGTCCCGTTTTTTTTTTTCTTCTCATGAAAACACACATTCCCGATCATGTACCATGACACTCTACACATCAAATGAAACCTTACAGTCTCCTCTTTTTGACTATGCAATTCATTTCCCTGCAAAACAATCACTCCCCGAGCACATGGGGCTTTTAGACGGAAAAGCACAAAACGAGGTTAGCTTACCTTAGAATGCTTTGCACAGGTCAAACTCTGTATTTCACCATAAACTTGCTCTCAATTTGTCCGTAAGGATCCAGCGAATAAAACCCAGTAAAACAATTTAGTCCAAAACACGTGTTAGATCCATTACGACGTCTGATCCGGCAGCATGCTTGTGTTGTTTACCCAAAACCACGAGCCTTGCCGAAGGCGAAGGCGGAGCCCAAATGTCCTTCTGCGGCTCTCGTATTCAAAATGGCTGCCTCTGCATGGGGAAGATCCCCCTTTTATGTGACTATATCTAAGTCCAAAAGAATACTTTGATTTCATGATGGAAGTGAAAAGGCTTGGAAAACAATGCATTTTTGAATGGGTATCTTCAATTTCAGTAATTTTGTGCTGCACAGAAGAGGCTGAGGAGAGAAATCAGAATGAGCCAGGCCAGCCATAAGAGGAAGATGGAGCGACAGCTACTGGAGAGGAACATCCAGGGGGTGTGGAGAAGTCTCAAGACCATCTCAGGCTTCAAAGCACCTCCTGCCCAGATGGAGGGGGACCTGCAGTGGGTGAATGACCTCAATGCTCACTTCAGGAGATTTGATCAATCACCCGGCACCCCTCCTCCCCCCACCCAGCTGCCAGCTCCCACCTCCCCAGCTGGACAATGGGGAACTCCTGCTCCTCTTCACACCTTTACCTCTGCTCCACAGCCCTCCACCAAACATGGACTCACCCATCCCCCCAGCCGGCCACTGTCATTCTCTGCAGCCCAGGTGAGACAGGAGCTCAAGAAGATTAGACCGAGGAAGGCAGCAGGACCAGACGGCATCAACTCCAGGCTCCTTAAGTCCTGTGCAGACGAGCTGTGCGGAGTTGTGGAGCATGTCTTCAACATGAGCCTTAAGCTGAGGGTGGTGCCACAACTCTGGAAGACCTCCTGTGTGGTACCAGTGCCTAAGACACCGCACGCTAAAGACCTCAGCAGCTTCAGGCCGGTGGCTCTAACATCCCACCTGATGAAGACACTGGAGAGACTGGTCCTTGGCCACCTCCGCTCCACCGTGAGCTCAGCGATGGACCCGCTGCAGTTTGCGTACCAGCCTGGCATCGGAGTGGAGGATGCCGTCATCTACCTGCTGCATCGCTCACTGTCTCACCTGGAAAACCCCGGCAGCACTGTGAGGATTCTCTTCTTTGACTTCTCCAGTGCTTTCAACACCATCCAGCCACTGCTCCTCAGGGACAAACTGGAGACCGCCGGTGTGGACTGTGACCTGGCAGACTGGATCCTGGACTACCTCACAAACCGGCCCCAGTTTGTGAGAGCCAAGAATTGTGTGTCTGACCTCCTGACCTGCAGTGTGGGGGCGCCCCAGGGCACTGTCCTCGCGCCCTTTCTTTTCACCCTCTACACTGCAGACTTCAGACACAACACGGACAGCTGTGTCCTGCAGAAGTTCTCTGATGACTCTGCCATCATTGGTCTCATCAAGGATGACGATGATGGGGAGTACAGAGGACTAATACAGGACTTTGTGGACTGGAGTCAGCGGAACCACCTCATCATCAATGCAGGGAAGACCAAGGAGATGGTGGTGGACTTCCGCAGACGCCACTCTACTGCCCCCTCAGTGAACATCCAGGGAAGGGACATTGAGAGAGTGGACTCTTACAGGTACCTGGGTGTTCATCTGAACAATAAGCTGGACTGGACTCATAACACAGACGCACTGTACAGGAAGGGCCAGAGTCGGCTCTATCTCCTGAGGAGACTACGGTCCTTTGGAGTGAGAGGGCCACTCCTGAAGACCTTCTATGACTCTGTGGTGGCATCAGCCATCCTGTACGGTGTGGTCTGCTGGAGCAGCAGCATCACAGAGAGGGAGAAGAAGAGGCTGGACAAGGTCATCAAGAAGTCCAGCTCTGTCCTGGGCTGTCCTCTGGACTCAGTGCAGAAGGTGGGGGACAAGAGGGTCCTGGCTAAGGTCACCTCTATGCTGGACCATGAGTCTCACCCCCTGCAGGACGCTCTGTCTGCTCTGGAGAGCAGCATCAGTGACAGACTGATTCACCCTCGCTGTGTGAAGGAGAGGTTTCGCAGGTCTTTCCTTCCTGCTGCTGTCAGACTGTACAACGAACAATGTTAATATGTCATTCAACGTATCTGCACTTACAAATATTCCCCTATAATCCAGAGTCTATTTTTAGGTATAGTTTTAAAATTATCCTAGGCCATTATTTATTTATTTATTATATTGCATGTTACTTTTTCGTGCTGTTCTTGATCTGTGCGTTGCAACACTGGAATTTCCCCACTGTGGGACTAATAAAGGCATATCTTATCTTATCTTATCTTATCTTAATTAACGGGTAAAAATCTTACACACTGTCCCTTTAAGGCCACCACATACTACAGGAGAATTTACCCAATTTTGGTTGCGATTTCTTCTCCCCGAGTTCAGGGAGGCGTGACCGGACTTTGTGTGTGATTTTGAAGCTGCTGCATGTGTGTGGTGTCTGTGTCAGATCATAACCACCAAACATTAGCAACACTATGGCAACAGCCAATAAAACAGCATCAGGGGCAGATGGAGTGACGGACACATCGACGCGAGCTACAAACTCAGGATATAGAAAAAATAAAGACTTTATTACTCACCTCTCATAAAGTGGTAAATTTAAAGTGCAGTATCTCATCCACATTATCCATAGAAATTTACGTCCACAAATAATGCCATCCACTCTACAAAACTGAGCTATTAATCCAGTTTGAGGCATCCATATCCCGCTGCAGTCTTGCGATCAGAGCTTTTAAGTCTCATAAGGTTCTCCTTGTGTCTGTGGTTTTTGTTGCACGTTTAAAAATTGTTTAAGACTGAAAGATCCTGTAGTGTGTGGCAGCCTTTAGTTTTCATCATAGAACTCATGTTGTGAAGCTGTACCAACTAATCAGTCAGTTCCTCAAATCTGAAATAGTAAATTAATCTTACTTGGTAAAAGCATGGAAACCAGTTGCCTTAAATTGCACAAGTAAATTCTTGTATTCACAAGTTAGAGTAAAAACAGATTCTATCCTACAATAATGCCATTTAGATCTGCATCAGGTACACATATTTATTAGAATATTCAATAAATATTTAATAAATATTAGAATATTTATTAGTCTTTAAAAAAAACTTAGCTTAAGTTCAAAACACATTGTAACATTTGTAACAATAAAATAATAGAGCTCGGACATTTCATGTCAACTCAACCAAGGCCCCTGCACTTAGGTCTCAAAAATGCTGTAACAAAACAGGCATATAATCATGTAATCTAGCAGAGTGTATAGCGACCGCCCTGGGATGATCAGGGAATGAGTGGCGGCTGTAGGAAAAACAGGGAGGTAGCAAAAAGAGGACTGGAACAGACTGGGAAATGGAGCTGGACTCTTGGCAATAATACATCACTGCTGAAGTTACTTGTCTCATTCAAGTTGACCTTAATCTAATTGACAAGGAATATGCTTTTTTTTTGCCCTGAAAGTAACTGTTACTTGACCACAATTTACTACAAGTTCGTAGCTGTGAGAAAAGTAAACAAGTTAACCATAGTGTTAGATTTTACAGTATTTTACTAGACTGATTAAAATTGTCACAGTGGATAGTAATCAAACCAAACAGATGATTTCCACTGACCAGTCAGCACAGTATTAAAGGAAAAGTAAAGTTTTTTACAATTTGAGCCTTATTTCGGTAATAAAACAAGTTGTTTTACTCACCCATATCACTTTGGTGTCATATGGAGCATTTCCGGAGATGTTTTAGATTAGCGTTAGGCTAACGCCGTTAGCCTAACGCGACTTCTAGCCATAGCTTGGGGCATATAATATATTCCCCGAGCATGTGATATGCCCCGTGCGGGCTCCAAATAACACAAACTTTAGCACTTTTCAAATCATAGAAGCTCGATGTCTTTAGTCTACGATTTCATTTGAATCAAAAGTGGCCTGTAATCCGAGATTTATCCATAGTTTACAGCTTTGCGTTTCATGTTTGGGTCCCGGGAGCTGAGAGCACACTCCGCACATGCGCACTGGCCTCCTCATCTACTCGAAACTATGGCTAAATCTCGGATTACAGGCCACTTTTGACCAAACGAAATCGTAGACTAAAGACATCGAGCTTCTATGATTTGAAAAATGCTAAAGTTTGTGTTATTTGGAGCCCGCATGGGGCATATTACATGCTCGGGGAATGCCCCGAGCTATGGCTATAAGTCGCGCTAGGCTAACAGCGTTAGCCAAACGCTAATCTAAAACATCTCCGGAAATGCTCCATATGACACCAAAGTGCTATGGGTGAGTAAAACAACTTGTTTTATTACCGAAATAAGGCTCTGATTGTAAAAAACGTTAATTCTCCTTTAAGCAGAATCAAGGTCTTTAAATGTTCTGCATTAATATATAAATATGATCAAGAGAAAGAAGCTAATAGCTCACAGTGTAAATAATTACATACTGTAAGTTATTCAAGAAACCTCCATCAAGAGCAGTTATGTACTGAGTCGTACTGAGGGGGGGGCTTCCTATAAAGTGCATGTTCACTTACCCTGAAAGCTCTGCCATGTCTGATACCTCACCTGCCTTAAAGGTACAGTGTGTAGGATTCGTGGCGCATAGGTGGTTAGTAGCTATTCCACTTCCTCTTTTGGCTATGGCAGACCACGAGGGTCACCCGGGCGCGCCGTAGCGCGTGCCCGCGCCGCTGTATACATAAAACGCGGTCCCCCGTTCACTTTTTTTTTTCTTTTCGCATGAAAACACACATTCCCGATCATGATTCATGACAATCTACACATCAAATGAAACCTTACAGTCTCCTCTTTTTGACTATGCAATTCATTTCCCTGCAAAACAATCACTCCCCGAGCACATGGGGCTTTTATACAGAAAAGCACAAAACGAGGTTTGTTAGCTTACCTTTGAAGGCTCTGCACAGGTCAAACTCTGTATTTCACCATAAACTTGGTCTCAATCTGTCCATAAGGATCCAGCGAATAAAATCCAGTAAAACAATTTAGTCCAAAATACGTGTTATATCCATTACGATGTGTGATACAGCAGCATGCTTGTTTACACGAGGCTCCCCCCTTCCCCCCTCCCCTTCCCCTTCTCTCCTTCGCTCCTCCGCTCCCATATGCAGCGCGGCTGAGCAGCTGTTAGCAGGAGCCTCGGCGAAGGATGAGCCCAAATGTCCTTCTGCGGCTCTCGTATTCAAAATGGCTGCCTCTATATGGGGAAGATCCCCCTTTTATGTGACTATATCTAAGTCCAAAAGAATACTTTGATTTCATGATGGAAGTGAAAAGGCTTGAAAAACACTGTATTTTTGAATGGGTATCTTCAATTTCAGTAATTAACGGGTAAAAATCTTACACACTGTCCCTTTAAAGGTAAAGAGTCCAACTTAAATATCATAATAAAAAGTAATAACAAGCAAGGTAAAACATCAATAACATAAAATCACTTACATTTGTCATTATGCTCCCAAACGGCCCTTCCACTCGCTGTCTATAGATCGTCTGTGTGGATTAAAATGTAAACAAATCGATGCCTTATGGGCCACGTCTGGAAAAAATCCTTAGAAATAATAAACATTAAATATATGGTGAGTTTAAATGAACTGTGTTTCATTCACCAATAAATTAGATTGCATGTTCATTTAGATAAAAGGGCAAAATAAATTTCCTGGTTTGCTTTGATTGGTGTTGACAGGCCCCAGCAATAATTTTACATCAGCTTCCACACCTGCAGTAATGTACAGAATAAATCATATATACAGCAAGTGAACTTTTGAACAGCAACAGCTGTGATAACACATTCACTTTATAATAACTGGAACTGATTAATAAAGTACACAGTATGAAAGTAATTATAAGTAGTGTAAGTAAGTATAGTAATTATTTCATTTAATATTTACCAACAGTAATACAGACATTACCTGCTGAAAATTCTGTGCAACTGTGGGCTTCTTCCGTCTTCAACATATTTCAGCATTTATCTGTTACAGGTAACAGGTAAATCAGGTGCTAGTCAAACAGGTACAGTTTTACATGTTTACCTGGAGCGAAAAGTAGTCCAAAAGTCTGTCTTCAACCCAGAAGACCAGGGAGAGGGTTGCTGCTGGAGAAGACCAAGGAGAACATTCTTAACCAGAACGTTCCAGTCTCTGTCAAAGACATGAAGGCAGTGGGCAAAGCTGCAGCCAAAGATCTCCTGGAGTACTTTAAACATCAGGGATCGCAGCTGAGTGCAGATAATGAAGCCTTCCAAAAAGCCATGTTGAAACACCTGAACAACTTCTCTCTCGGCTGTGCGCAACCGTGGGCAGATTCTTCTGTGCCCAATAAACTTATTCACTGCATTTCAATTAAAGCTTAAAAAGCATTATGTTTCTGTTTTCTTTTATGTATGACAAATATACAGAAACCCTAACTGACCACCAAAAAAAGAAAAGAAAAAGAAGACACCATTTGTGCTCTATGGAATCCCTGATCAACAAACAAAAACAAAACAAAAACAAAACAGGCACATGATTTGGGCTCTATTTTCTAAGGTGTTTATTTTTTTTATTTTCTTAAAAAATAATAATCATTTATTTATTTTTTTGCACCAACAACACACACAAAAAATTAAATTAAAAAAATATATACTACTATACTAATATATACTGTTGATATGGATGGAAAAAAAACAACTAACAAAAAACAAAAAAACAAACACTTCAGACCCTAAGTGTGTTATTATATTAGTTTAAATGCCAAAGTTCAGCACTGGTGAATGAGTGGAGGAATAACTCATTAGTAGGGGTGTGAATCTTTCACTCACAAAACGGTTCGATTCGAATCTCGATTCACAGGCTACGATTCGATTCAGGGACGATTAATAAAATTAGTAAACGATCCGGTACGATTCGATTCGATACGATTCGATACGATCCGGTTCGGTTAATTTCGATTCAGTACAAAGGTAGATAAGGTAGATATCAAAAATAAAAAAAGTAGTTATAAAACAAGCAAGTTGCCTATTAAAGGCAAAAATCAGAATGAATCAGAATTAGTGCTTCAGTCACAGTTTCAGTAACTGTATAAAAGTGCAACATATCACTGACAAGAAGATAGATATTACTAGGCAGTTATAGAAAACACTAGCATGTTAAATCCAACATGTCTTTTTATGCCTGTAATTAACTTTTCTTAACAAAAAAAAAAGAACATCAGAGAGAGCTCTTAACACTGAATAATACTTTCTCTCCATCTCATAACATTACCTCAGTCTCCTTTGAGACAAAAATCATCCGTGTGTGTGAAGTACATTTCTATACACACAAATCATAAGTATTTAATACAGAAATGCACCAATTCTGATTATACATTGTATTTTCCACACAAAAGTAAATTAGCCAAGTCAATTTTAGCCCAAATCAAATATACATTGCCAATACATGAATGTTGTCTAAATAAATCACCCAATCCACTAACCGTGACAATAAAAACGCTAGTATCATACAATTGTTATGGTTTATAGCTGCTATGCAGACTACTGAGCCGATAGTGAAACATCAGACCGACAGTGAAAGTTTTATCAACGCGACACAACACTGGCACAAAAGTTAACCACGCATATGAACCATGTCCATAAATAGCGGTAGCGCACAAAATTAACTTAAACAACAGCTCAATAAAAGGAAACTTAGCTTAGCTTACCCATAGAGTAGATCTCCTGATGAGACACGACGTAGGCGGCGGGAAACCCGCCCTCCGCACAATGCGAATTGGGACACGGCTATACAGTGCAAACATTTTGTGCTCGCTTCCGCATACAGCCCGTGCCGCTCGCATGATTGGCAGTTAACCGGCCAATAAGCTTCAACCCCAGGTAAGTGAACCACCCACCGTTCGCGAAAGAACGCAAACACACAGCGCGGCTTCTGCGCCATGAGAGAGACCGCTCAGGAGCCGAGAACCGATTCTTGGCCGTAAATCCGGTGCATCGGACCTTTCGTAGTGAATTTGGACCGATCCGGGCTCCGCTGATCGGTACACTCAGATCGCAGAGGTCACAGACCGATAACCGATCCAAATCGGTTAATCTTTACACCCCTACTCATTAGGTAAGGCACTGGGTTTGAATGTATTCAAATTAGCTGAAATTAGCTTTAGCTGAAAGCACCAATCTTTTCATGAGTTTTACTTCTTGCGGTCTCTTTATGAGTTATATGAGAAGTAAGATCGATACATCACTTTTCACAAAACAAGTATAAGACACTGTTTTTCTATTGTACTTGAATTGGGCTGTTGTGTTTGTTGATGTTCTCCTGTTTAGCGCTGCACTATTGTGTTTGAGTTTTAAGCTAGACAGGTTATTTTTTTGTTTTTACTCATGGAGTGGTGCTCAAAGTGCCCAGTGAAGCTCATTTCTTTCCGGGACCAGGTGAAGTCTCAGGCAGGCGAGAGGATCTGGGTTACTTCTCATATAACTCATAAAGAGAGCGCAAAAAGTAAAACTCTGGTGTAAAGACATACACAACCAGAGCAGGTGAGTCTCAAACCCCAGTCTCCCACATTCAAACCCTCTCTGAAGTGTTAATAATAATAATAATAATAATAATAATAATAATAATAATAATAATAATAAATACATAAAAAGACTAGATTTTTTTGGGAGTTGTTAGACATTTTTTTCTTTTTTTAGAAAGAAAAAAAAATCTTAGAAAATAAAGCCCATATGCTTCTTTTTTTGCTTGCTGCTCAGGGCTTCTGTAAAGCAGACAAGGTGCGGCCACACAAGGTGCTCCTTCTTGAAACTCTCAAAGTGAAGGGCAGGCTCAAGTTTATCACTCAAGTTTAACAAGCTAAATCTACACCAAGACTTACTCTGGTAGTGTTAATTCTTCTGAGTTTTTTTTTTTTTTTTTTTTTTTTTTAAATCTTTTATTAAGTTACATAGTACTCAGAAGACACAACGGGGGATGTGGGCACGGGAACAAACACCACTGGGTATAAGGGCCAAGGGGGGCAAGGGCGGAGGGGGGCAGGGGTCAGAAGTCCAACCGAGGGGAACCGGTTCGGGAGACGGAGAAAAGAGTATTGTCTGGGGTGAAGGTGCTGTGGAACTCTGCTTCCCTTGCGGAGTGGAGATGGCGAACGTGGGCGCTAAGGAGCACCGTGAAGAGGGGCCAGTGCTCCGCTGCGCGGCCGTTGTGGAGGTGGTGGTTCCGTGCCACGAAGATAGAATACCTGGCCATGGACAGGACGAGGCGGGCGGCGTCCCAGTTGACCATGGCGGCGTCCGACCCCCGAGGCCGCTGCCGGAAAGGCCCGAAGAGGCAGAATCAGAGCTTGGGGTCATCGATTCCATGGGCCGGCGGCGGTGGGAGCCTCAACGCCAGCCTCCGAGCGAGAAGGTCCAGCAGGCGGGCCAGAACTGCCGCACGACAGGACACCGGGCGGCCAGATGGAGGAGGTCTTCAGGCGCCTCACCGCATACCGGACAGTCACAGCCGTACCTGTCAGGGTTAGATTAACTATGGGTGGTGTCAAATACAAGTTACACTGGAATATCAACACTGGTGGATTTGCTGTGTATCTAATATACAGAATAAAGGAACGTGGGGTTTTCCATTTTAACCATATAGCCATCCTAACCAAAATCAAAGTAGAATTAGCAGCAGTATAAGCAGCTGTAGTAGCAATTCCTTCAACAATGATATTTTACAAAATTTTCCCTCAAACCATTACTGCTATAATGTAATACTATACCATGAACATATGGTTGTGGATGTGCATTTAGAGTCAAGCAGCCAATATTTTACCTTTATATGACCAATTACATAATATTTCTTTGCCCTAGCTGTGTGAGAGTCAACAATGAGGGGCCATAATGGATTGAATGAGCAGACAAAGCACATATGAACACGTGTATGAAAGACATTACCATTTTTTACAAGCTTCAATAATGGCAGTGTGCCTACAGATACAAAGTCAACACATTTTTCTTCGTAAGTGCCCTTCAGTCGTCAGCAGATGCCTCTTTCCATATAGAATGATGAGGTGCTGGTTAATCTCTTAATGAGAAAGTAGTACATTTAATACTCGGAAGTTATTTCATTATTCTGGGTCATTTATTGTGTTTCAGAGAGTTAAATTTGAAATATATCATTGGCAAAGTCTTTTTTTAATCGCGCTGATCCAAAGCTGCCTCCAACTTCACGAACTATTGATTTTTGTGCAACACGTCAGAACATTTTGAAGACTTTTAGACAAAACCTTTGAATGCTCAATCAGAACTTTAACTACAGCATAACAGGGATCACAGCAAGAATTACAGTCCACTGAAATGGCTGCTTTTGGGCAAGGCTCATTCCTCCGTTCAAAAAATACAAGCTAAATTTAGACCATGTCAATACGTGGACAATTTTATTTTAGCATGAGTCAGAGCTGTGTCGGAACAACCACTCTCTTAAACCTGATTTGCAGTGATGGTTCAGAGGCAGAAGGTAATACTGAATACACACAGGGACCGTGTTTGACAAAGGATGTGACATGAAAATGGATTCTGGTGTGGATGGCATCAATCCAATCTATAATGAAGTCATCTTTCTCCATTCAATTGGGACTATGTTTTACACAATTTATACTTTATTACATCTTCAAGGGCCTGTAGCAAACTTTATCTTGCCCCAGTACAGACATAGTATGAGCAGCTCTTGGGGTCAAAATAAGTCTGCATCCAGTTATAAAGCATTTTATCGTAAAGTTATTAGGACGTGTGTGTGTGTTAGCATGCTAGTTGTTACCTTTACTGTCAGTGGTGTAGTGGGGATTTTTTTAAGTGGGTGTACGCGAAAAACAAAAACAAAAAAGCCATATACTCAACTTGCTGAAATACACACAGGTGTCATAGGCTTGTTTATTAAAAACAACTGACTTTCAGTACAAACATAAAGCCGCCGGCCGAGTAAAAAGCAGTAATATTTGATGTTTTTTTTACTCAAAAATTATGCGGGATTATGCTATTAATATTAACACCATTCATAATCACATACAGAACATCAATCATAGGCTACAACACATTTAAGCAGATGGCGTTTCGTGTGAACTAAATCTTCAGATAACTCAAACATTCGCCTTACAAATCACCAGTTGAACTAACATTACATTTAATGTTTTACTACTCCAAAATTATG
The DNA here is from genome assembly GCA_036785185.1 of Paratrypauchen microcephalus. Classification (NCBI taxonomy): domain Eukaryota; kingdom Metazoa; phylum Chordata; class Actinopteri; order Gobiiformes; family Gobiidae; genus Paratrypauchen; species Paratrypauchen microcephalus. The sequence continues at coordinate 425,336 of JAVJIX010000157.1, read as the reverse complement.
GGCCGTCATATTGTGCTTGTAAGGCTATTCAAAATCACAGGCCAACGTTATTAAGCATAACTCGCATTAGAACTTCAATGATCAACAAACATTTCAATAACCCGGAGACAGCGCTGCCTCGAAAGCAAAAAAACAAAAAAAACACCAGAGTAACTTACATTTGATGTTTTCATTGACTGTCAAAGAAATCGCCACTCTGGGTCAGGAGGTTCGCTGCGGGTTTCGGTGGCTGGTCTTGTTCTCCTGTCTTCAGCCGAGCGATGGCATCGCAACCAAGTGGTCACGTAGCTTGTCGGGTCTTTGAGTACAGACAAATCACTAATGGACGAGCACACCTTGCAGCCGAGTTTCCCGTCCTTATCGTAGATCCAGGGATAGGCCTCCTTCTTTCTCTTCCACATGTCTTCAGTCCAAATCGCGAACAGTGAGCTACTGGAGCTCCCCGCCACCTCCGCGCTAGCATCACCATGGCTAGTTATGGCATTAGTTGACGAAGTGAGAACTTCGGTGTTGGCGCTGACTGGTTGCTCACACAATGTCTCTGAATTGGGTGTCTGAATACTGGTGGCGTCTTTCCGAAAATAAAAATCAATGTTTTTCTGCTGAGGTGTCATTTTAGTGCAGGGCTAAAACCGAAGTAAAAATTGAACGTGACGTCGGGAGAAGTGGGTGGACGGCGTACCCCTGCATACCACGCCCACTACACCCCTGTTTACTGTACTTTACACTTATATGAATACTCATTGATGTCCTTGATGCCCAAACCACAGGGATATCAATTCTACAAGAGTTATTATTATGTGTTTTGTGATAAAAGGAGAAATTCAATTTGTCAACTGGACAAAGTTTGTTTGGTCGAAAACGTTTCGCCGCTCATCCGAGAGGCTTCATCAGCTCTGGTTCTAGTGCTGGTTAGACCCTGTTTATATCTAGCTGCAGGGAGGAGCTCCCTACACTGAAATAGCTCTGAAACTATCTCAACTAATCTGTCTCTTTTGTTTTTCAAATTTCTCTGGCGTCTAGTTTAGCATACCTATTCTATGTGTGTTATTATTATGTGTTTTGTTTTGAAAAAATACTACTTTAAAGGAGAATTAACGTTTTTTACAATCTGAGCCTTATTTCGGTAATAAAACAAGTTGTTTTACTCACCCATAGCACTTTGGTGTCATATGGAGCACTTCCAGAGATGTTTTAGATTAGCGATCTCCATAATGTGAGTTCTCGAGGCACTTGTTTGCGGTCTCCAAATAACACAAAGTTTAGCACTTTTCAAATCATAGAAGCTCGATGTCTTAGTCTACGATTTCGTTTGAGTCAAAAGTGGCCTGTAATCCGAGATTTATCCATAGTTTCGAGTAGATGAGGACGCCAGTGCGCATGTGCGGAGTCACATCTTATTTCGCTCTCAGCTCCCGGGACCCAAACATGAAACACAAAGCTGTAAATTATGGATAAATCTCAGATTACAGGCCACTTTTGACTCAAACGAAAGTGTAGACTAAGACATCGAGCTTCTATGATTTGAAAAGTGCTAAAGTTTGAGTTATTTGGAGACCGCTCAGGGCATATATTATATGCCCCGAGAACTCGTATTACAGATATCGCTAATCTAAAACATCTCTGGAAGTGCTCCATATGACACCAAAGTGCTATGGGTGAGTAAAACAACTTGTTTTATTACCGAAATAAGGCTCAAATTGTAAAAAACGTTAATTCTCCTTTAAAGGCTGGGGTCCTTTTACACCAGTGAACAGAACTTTTTTTTTTACTTCTAGGTCATGTTTGGCACCTTGGACAACATTGCAAAGAATAGAATGTTCCACCTGGTAAAACAAAGCCTCTAGATCTGTAGATACCTGATCAAATGAATTTTACTGCCATATTCTTGACACCAGAATAAACCTGTGTCTCCATTTTACCTTGTGCATTTATAAGTAGACTGACACATACACTAAACTTTCTTGTTATGATCCATATTCCCACCAGTTGAAAATTGTGTCTTTTGAAATGTTAGCACCAGTAGCACTCAGCCCTCCTTGGCCCCTAGAGTCCTTTTCATTCTTAATACAGCATATAAATACACTTTACCTCTCAAATCTTCTGTTTAGTCACAAAGAATATTACATTGGACAAAATCTTGCCCAAATGAAAACATGCATAGTGAAAGGCAATAGCTCTCTATCAATTTATTGGGTTTGAGTTACATCAGTCCATTTGTTCATAAAATATCCTGGGCAAACCTGATAGATGTTAAAAAAGCCTGCTCTGGAGTGTGATTATTTGCAGTATATTGTGACCAGTCTTTCAGCTTTATGGAACTTCACAAGTGACTCATAGTTAGTGCCGGGTCAGATTCCTGCTGATTGGAATTGATTTAGCCTTTTCTGTCTCCCATAGTGTGTTTCTCCTGATTGAAGTTTATGCACGTCAGTTATAGCGTTTAAATAAGAGGGGAAAGTGCTTTGACATCACAGAATTCATCTTGTATTAATTATCAGCAGTGCCATTAACTGGGCTAGAAAATGTAATAGGGATAATTAAACATTATTAAAGTGCGTATAATCATTGAGGCTATATTGGTTCAAGCTTGTTCTCTCTGCAAAGGGCCTGGCTAGAAGCTAACTCCCCATTGAGAAAGTGATCTTTGGACTACATACACAATGATGGAATCCCTTCTGGTAGCTGCAGTTTCTATTATATTATCTTGTAGAAATATTCACTTTTTGGATTAACTTTCAAATTTATTTCCTTACTTGTAAGAAAGACGCAGATGCATACCTATAGGTACAGGTGTTACACTAAAGGTTGGGAATCGGAGCTCAAAATTATGCACTATATAGTTTCAGATTTATGCAGCTTAAACAGGCCTTTACTTTGACTATATTTAAAGGAAAAGTAACGTTTTTTACAATTTGAGCCTTATTTCGGTAATAAAACAAGTTGTTTTACTCACCCATATCACTTTGGTGTCATATGGAGCATTTCCGGAGATGTTTTAGATTAGCGTTAGGCTAACGCCGTTAGCCTAGCGCGACTTATAGCCATAGCTCGGGGCATTCCCTGAGCATGTAATATGCCCCGTGCGGGCTCCAAATAACACAAACTTTAGCACTTTTCAAATCATAGAAGCTCGATATCTTACTCTACGATTTCGTTTTAATCAAAAGTGGCCTGTAATCCGAGATTTATCCATAGTTTACAGCTTTGCGTTCCATGTTTGGGTCCCGGGAGCTGAGAGCACACTCCGCGCATGCGCACTGGCGTCCTCATCTACTCGAAACTATGGCTAAATCTCGGATTACAGGCTACTTTTGACCAAACAAAATCGTAGACTAAAGACATCGAGCTTCTATGATTTGAAAAGTGCTAAAGTTTGTGTTATTTGGAGCCCGCACGGGGCATATTACATGCTCGGGGAATGCCCCGAGCTATGGCTATAAGTTGCGCTAGGCTAACGGCGTTAGCCTAACGCTAATCTAAAACATCTCCGGAAATGCTCCATATGACACCAAAGTGATATGGGTGAGTAAAACAACTTGTTTTATTACCGAAATAAGGCTCAGATTGTAAAAAACTTTACTTTTCCTTTAAACCCAGGTTCAAAACTGTAAGGTTTTATTCGCCACTCTCCTCTTTTACCATTCATTTTATTATTTATATTTATATTATATTTTGTATTATGATTTTCATGCCCTTCTTATTCTGTAAAGCAAAGCACTTTGACAAAAGGAGAAATTGAATTTGTCAACTGGACAAAAGTTTATTTGGTCGAATACATTCCACAGCTCATCCAAGCTGCATATTCAACCAAATAAACTTTTGTCAAGTTGACAAATTAAATTTCTCCTTCACCTGGACGACTGAGGGATTCTACACACATCTTAAGAACAAAGCACTTTGAATTACTTTGAGTACGAATTGAGCTATAAATAAACTTGCCTTGCCTTAGTTATGCCTGATTGCATTGTCCCTGTTAAATAAATAGTTGCAGAATACATATTTATTATAATACTTAGCACTCAAAATTATTGATGTGAAATGACTTCATTCCCCATTCATTCCTATGTTATGACTTACAGAAGCAGTCTATCTGCACCTATGGCCTCGCTGATTAATATCACCAGACACATTCATATTTAGACGATGTGGGTGAAGTGTTTTGCCCAAGACAATACGGTAGTAGTAACTGGGATGGAACCTGCAACTATAAAGCAACCGTCACTTTTTTACTTTTACTTTATAAAATAGACTTAGACAAACTTTATTGATCTACAAGGGAAATAATTTGCACACAGTAACTCACACATCACAATATATTATAATAACAAAAAGCAAAAAGTATAGTTGTTAATCATAAATTCAAAATAAGCAGCAAAAGTAGCAAGATGCTGGTGTCAAATAAGGTATAATTATATAAATGTACAGGTAAAAATAAAATAAAATAAAATAAAATACAGTGGTACCTCACCTTACGAATGACCCAACAAACGAAAATTTCAAGTTACGAAACGCAAAATCTCAAAAATTCAAATAATGCGCGCTCAGCCACACATTATACGCTTTTCTCAGACTGGATTTAAACTTTTCTCACATTTGTCTCTCGTTTAAACACTCAAACTTTCATAGATTTTCAACAAAATTATTAATAGTGAAGTGTGGGGGGAAGGAGGAGGGGGGAGAAGACTGCGCTCTGACACGTGTGTGATAGCGGCATATGTGACAGCTGACCCGGCGCTGCCAGCAGGTCTAGACCTGGACTAAATCAGGATTAAACCTGGACTAAACCTGGACTAGACCTGGACTAGACCTGGACTAGACCAGGTGGATTAAAGCGCCGCGCGTGGGTCTATTTCCTGGTTTTGTTTCGAGTCACAGCTGAGGAGAGCCGCTGCTCGCCTGCAAGAGCCGCAGTCTAGACCTGCTCTCCAGGGCCCCTCCAGGCACGGAGCCCCAGACATCCAGGGACCCAGGGGGACACTGCCAGCCCGCCTTAAGAGCTCCCTAAGCGGGCATGGGTCTGGGGATTGTCCCGGTCACCGGCCTGGAGGTCTTGAAGAGGCCGACCTCACGGTTCTATCCAGGCCGCTCTGTGAGCACCTTACATGGGCAGTTCTAGAGCAGCGGCTCGCCTCAGCTGTGACTCGAAACGAAACCAGGAAATAGACCCACGCGCGGCGCTTTAATCCACCGGGTCTAGTCCTGGTCTAGTCCTGGTTTAGTCCTGGTTTAGTCCTGGTCCAGTCCAGGTTTAGACCTTGGTCTAGACCTGCTGTCAGCCCCGCGCCGGGTCATGTGCGCTATCACACACGTGTCAGAGCGCAGTCTTCTCCCCCCTCCCCCTTCCCCCCACACTTCACTATTAATAATTTTGTTGAAAATCTTTGAAAGTTTGAGTGTTTAAACGAGAGACAAATGTGAGAAACACACAGAACACAATGTTACACTATAAAAAAAGTTACACTATAAAAAAAAAAACTTGGATCGGGGCCTTGGAACGAATCAGGCTTTTTCCATTGAAATAGCTACTGAACTTACAAATTTTTCACGTTACGAAACCACTTCTGGAACGAATGAATTTCGTAAGGTGAGGTACCACTGTGTAGTATTAGAACTATAGAACTATATAGAACTATAGTAATACAAATATATCTTGGCTATATACAAGAGATCATATACAAGCAACGTGTGCAAAGTGAACCATTTTGAAGAAACCCACAACTCTGCTAATATAGATTTAATCTTCTAAACTCTATAAACTTTGAACAAATACTGCACTGCATGCCCAAAAGAGCACTTTGACTAGAGTCTGGAGGAGGTGCTTTGACTTTAGTTCTGTCTGTAAAGTGGCTGGAGGGTCCGGAAGTGCTAGCCACAGTGAAATACAAAGTTGTTAATGGTAGTGTGTGGCTAATGTTGAGCAGAGGAGAGCAGAGTTCACATGTAAATCTGAATGCTCCAGGTTCTGTTTGAGTGGGAGAGAACAGTACTTCGATCAGGCCTTGTTAGTGGGAACAAGATGAAGCTACAACATGGGCAGCGGCGGTGAAACTGATCTATCGTGTAACAAGTTAAGAGATATTGACTGTGATCTAGATTGAAGCCTCATTATTTGAATTGTAATGAGAATTAAGATGAAAACTAAAACTAAAAAGTTAGAAGTAAACAAGGAGGAAACATGTGAAGGTATATGGAGTATCTGTTTGATAAGACAGGGCTATTTTATATACAGTGGTACCTCACCTTACGAAATTAATTCGTTCCAGAAGTGGTTTTGTAAGGTGAATTTTTCGTAAGTTGAGTAGCTATTTCAATGGAAAAAGCCTGATTCGTTCCAAGGCCCCGTTCCAAGTTTTTTTTTTATAGTGTAACTTTTTTTTATAGTGTAACACTGTGTTCTGGGTCCTGATTGGCTAAGAGACTAGACCAGGACTAAACGTGGACTAAACCAGGTCTAAAGAAGGTCTATACCTGGACTAAACCTGGACTAAACCAGGACTAGACCAGGTGGATTAAAGCGCCGCGTGTGGGTCTATTTTCTGGTTTCTCACGAGTCACAGCTGAGGCGAGCAGCGAGGAGGGGACCGCAGCGAGGAGGGGACCGCAGCGAGGAGTGGACCGCAGCGAGGAGGGGACTGCACGCAGTCCGAGCGCATGAACGAACGCAGGTAAGAGCCGCGGTGGTTTAATCCTGGTTTAGACCTGGTTCAGACCTGGTTTAATCCTGTTTTAGAGGAGGCATGGTTTGAGCACGGATCTCGTCCTCACAGCCCCGCGCCGGGTCATGCTGCGCTATCACACGTGTCCCCGCCGCGCACACTTCTCCACCCTCCCCCTTCCCCCCACGCTTCACTATTAATACATTTTGTTGAAAATCTATGAAAGTTTGAGTGTTTAAACGAGAGACTAATGTGAGAAAAGTTTAAATCCAGTCTGAGAAAAGCGTATAATGTGTGTGGCTGAGCGCGCATTATTTGAATTTTTGAGATTTCACGTTTCATAACTTGAATTTTCTTTTGTATCTAGAGACCAAAATTTACCGTGAAGGCGTTCCGTAACTTGGAATTTCCGTTTGTTGGGTCGTTCGTAAGGTGAGGTACCACTGTATTTATTTAAACATGTTTTCTTGGCATATGGTAGTTTGCAATCATAAATTTAAAAAACTGATAACGCATAGAATAACAAAATCCCTAATTACCTCTTACTTATTGAGTAAGTTCAGCATTGTGAATATGTTTGTATTACTATGTGTCTATATTTTATTTTTACTCTTACATTTGTATACATTTGTATCATTACGCTTTACTTGACATCAAATAAAGCATTGCTATTTTTGCTACTTATGTTGAATTTATTATCAACAATTGTATTCTTGCTCTTTGTTATTATATTTACTGTGATGTTTGAGCTACTGTGTTCAAAAAATATCCCTTGTGGATCAATAATGTTTGTATGTCTAAGTCTAAGATATAAGGGAATTTTCTTTGGGGTGACTGGGGATTGCACAGACATTGAGAGATAGGGCTAATCTCTTAGTCTTTTCTGCTAAATTAGATGTAGCTAAAGACAAATTGTCTAAACAATACAGAATTAATCGTTTAAATTACACTGGTGTATTGTGCAGCTTTTCTGGTGGAGGTTTGCTCTCCATGAGGATAGAAAATTAACCAGATTAAGTAACGGGTCAGATCTCAAAGTCAGAATGACTCTGTTTTTGAGCAATAAAATCACTTGTAATTGAATAAATGTAAGGTAGAGCTGTTTAATGTCCATTCCAGACAGAGCAATGACATATCCATAGAAAGAAGATTCATGGTGCACCTTTAACTTACACATTTTTTTGAAGGAAGAAAAAAAAAGAAAGAGAAACATACTTGTCAAACAATAAAAACATATTACTTGTAATAGAAGACATGAATAAATAATATAGTTAATTGTGGTTGTGATGCATAAACAAAATGTCGTTCTGCTTCGACACCTGCACCTCAAATCACATTAGTATAGCTGTTGTGCATTCCATTACGCAGTTGAGAAATAATTATAGACTGATAGAAACTATGCACTGCTGAAAATTAACACACACTCCAACTATGAGTACTGAACAACTCTATGCAGTTGTGTCCTAAACAAAAGAAGTACAGTGGTACCTCACCTTACGAAAGACTCTACATACGAAATATCCAAGTTACGAAACGCCTTCACGTCAAATTTTGGTCTCTAGATACGAAAGAAAATTCAAGTTACGAAACGCGAAATCTCAAAAATTCAATTAATGCGCGCTCAGATGCACACCCCAAAACGTAAATACACTTTATCAACACACACGGGGTTAGGTTCCAGAGGTGGCCCGCGGTGGGAGAGGTCCACGAGGTAGAACAACTTTGTATTTTGAAATTGTTCTACATGTTTTAGGGCTGTAAATGCCTCACCACACACATTCTACGCTTTTCTCAGACTGGAGTTGGGCTTTTCTCGCATTTGTCTCTCGTTTAAACACTCGAACTTTCATAGATTTTCAATGGAATGTGTTGATAGTGAAGCGTGGGGGTAGACACGGCTCAATATAGCGCCGAACGTGCGAGGGGAGCGGAGACACAACAACACATCATCAGTGTGGTAAAACTAACCTGTCTCACGACGGTCTAAACCCTGCTCACGTTCCCTTAGTGAGTGAACAATCCAATGCTTGGTGAATTCTGCTTCACAATGACAGGAAGAGCCGACATCGAAGGATCAAAAAGCGACGTCGACACGGGATGGAGCCGTGCCTCCTCCTCGGGGCCGCGGGCCCATGCGGGCCGAGCACGGGGTGATTTAATCCTGGTCTGGTCCCGGTTTGGTCCGGGTCTGGACCTGATCCGGTCCTGGTTTAGACCTGGTCTAGACCTGGTTTAGTTCTGGTCTAGACCTGGAAGTCACATAGAACCAGAGCCTGCCCCAAGCGAGACCCCGCGGTCTTGCCCGCCAATAGAGCACCTTTCTTGGCCTGTGAGCTCACAGTGTCAGCCCCCCGGCTCTGGAGGTCAGATAGAACCAGAGCCCGCCCCGCCCCGCTCTTATTCCCGCTGAAAGAGCGTCTTTCTCGGCCTCTTAGCTCTAGCGCAAGGAGCGCGGAGACACGAGCAACGCGCTCCTCCAACGGCACTGCCATGTCCCGGGATAATCCAGGTCCAGGTCCAGTCCAGGTTTAGACCTGGTTTAGTTCTGGTCTAGACCTGGTTTATTCCAATCAGAACGCAGAACACAAAAGTTACACTATTTAAAAAAAAAACCTTGGAACGGATCAGGCCTTTTCCATTGAAATAGCTACTCAACTTACAAAATATTCACATTACGAAACCACTTCTGGAACGAATTAATTTCGTAAGGTGAGGTACCACTGAATAATGGTGAAGACGATCCTCGGTAGATTAGTATTTAAAGGTGCACTGTGTAACTTTTCTTTGGGGGTCAGTCACCTTCTTGTTTCCATGGATATGTCATTGCTCTGTTGAACGTTCCACAGTATGACACGGTTTTATTGCTCAAAAATACCTCGAAAAACAGGCATTCTGACTGTGAGCGGGGTCGCCTCTTCACAACTCTGACCTGTAACTTGGCCTGGTTTGGTCTCCATAAAGATAGAAAGGTTTAATGCCATACTGTGAAATATTCCAGACATAACAATAGCATCTATGGAGAAAAGTATTTAACAGACCCTCCACTAGAAAAGTTACCCAATGCAATAGCAGCTCACGGTCAATGCCTGTTTGCTGTTATAGCACATTTACACCACATGCTTAAGGGTCCTGTATTACAGAAAAACGCTCTTGTGAGCCTTAAGCCAGCGTTAGAATGTTGTTTACCTTAGCAAAAACATACCTGGTGTTTTGTTTCAGTCACATATGTTTAAGTAATCCAGCATTATTAGGCTGTCCACATCTCTAAAGCACAAAACGCTCTGTTCCACCTTGTGATGTCATGAAGTGGTGGTTTTCATGTTCCGTTTACCATTTGTTCAGGAGAGATGAGCAATTCTAGAGCTGAAATGATCCAAATGTTTCTAGTGAACCTGTGTGGAGTTTAAAAACACAGTAGAGCACTTCCTGTATTACCACATGACATGAATAAAATAAAAATAAAATAAAATAAAATAAAATAAAATAAAATAAAATAAAATAAAATAAAATTAAATTAAATTAAATTAAATTAAATTAAATTAAATTAAATTAAATTAAATTAAATTAAATTAAATTAAATTAAATTAAATTAAATTAAACATAGATCAGCAAATAACATATTATGGGCTCTTGAAACAGTTTGCAATTGATTCAAATACAAATAACTAATGAGAGATAAAACTCCATCCATCCATCCATCCATCCATTCTCTTCCGCTTATCCGGGGCCGGGTCGCGGGGGCAACAGTCTAAGCAGGGACTCCCAGACTTCCTTCACCCCGGACACTTCCTCCAGCTCCTCCGGGGGGACCCCAAGGCGTTCCAGGCCAGCCGGGAGACATAGTCCCTCCAGCGCGTCCTGGGTCTTCCCTGGGGCCTCCTCCCGGTGGGACGCGCCCGGAACACCTCCCGAGGGAGACGTCCAGGAGGCATCCGGAACAGATGACCGAGGCACCTCAGCAGGCTCCTCTCAACGTGAAGAAGCAGCGGCTCTACTCCAAGCTCTAAGGGTGCGCCCAGCCACTCTGCGGAGGGAACTCATTTCGACCGCTTGTATCCGCGATCTCGTCCTTTCGGTCATTACCCAGATCTCATGACCATAGGTGAGGGTAGGAACATAGATTGACCGGTAAATTGAGAGCTTCGCCTTTTGGCTCAGCTCCCTCTTCACCACAACGGTCCGGTACAGCGACCGCATCACTGCCGACGCTGCACCGATCCACCTGTCAATCTCACGCTCCATCCTCCCCTCACTCGTGAACAAGACCCCGAGATACTTGAACTCCTCCACTTGAGGCAAGGACTCCCCACCCACCCAGAGAGGGCAAGCCACCTTTTTCCGGTCGAGAACCATGACCTCGGATTTGGAAGAGCTGATCCTCATCCCAGCCGCTTCACACTTGGCTGCAAACCGCCCCAGTGCACATTGGAGGTCCCGGTTCGATGAAGCCATCAGGACAACATCAACAAACAGCAGAGATGAAAGGTTCGACTGATAGTCTAAGGTTTTCATCCCAGCCGGGGAACACTGGACCATCGGGTGCTTGAGGGTGCATGGGAGTTTGCCCAACCAGTCCACATGTGCTTTGTGGACCTGGAGAAGGCATTCGACCATGTCCCTCATGGGGTCCTGTGGAGGGTGCTCTGGGAGTCTGGGGTTCGGGGCCCTTTGCTAAGGGCTGTTTGGTCCCTGTATGACTGGAGCAGGAGCTGTGTTCGTATTGCCGGTAGTAAAACTCTACATGAAATAAAAGAATAAAAAAATTGCATTAAAAACAGTTTCAAAGGTAACTTTCAGGATTTAATATTCAATGATCCACTTTGTCTTCAATGGTAAACAGCAGAAATAAATCAGGCAGTAGGGGTTATATTTTTTCTGACATATTTGTGTTATAATACTCTATGAAGACTGCAAGAGAAAAAAACTTCCATAAAATGCAAACACATCTCTCTCTCTTCACTTCCTCTTCAGTGACAGTGGTAGGTTTCCCCCTCTAGCTCTGAAGGAAAATAAATGATGTACAAAAAGTGTTGCTTTTTTTTGTTTCAGGCTTTATTTAACATTAGCGTCTGTAACCTGCAGCTCAAAACCACTCTCGCAAAAGTACCATCCAAAAGGCCATTAAAGGCAAATCCCCCATCACTCTCTGTCATCTCAGCTTTGTATGTCAGTCATAACCATGTTGAGCCTCATTTGCGCTCCTACCATGTGTTTCATACCTGCCGCTCCTAATGTATGGTGGAGTGTGAGTGGAGAGGATGTCACGGTACTACACTGGTAATTGTAAATAAACGGTCAGCCTTAATGCCATTTGGACACAAGGAGGATGCAGCACACGTAATAACTGCAATCATACAACATTGTGAGTCATAGATTTTTCCCACTGATATAAAAATAATAGATCTGATTACCTATAGTACATCTGGCAAGAGAATGAAGTAAATGGATTTTGAACCTGTATTTGAACAATTATGGAGTGACTAAAATAAAGCATGTATGTGTTATTGACATGGTTTAAAGGTGCAATGTGCAACTTTTCTGGTGGAGGGTCTGTCACCTGTTTGTGTCACGGAGATGTTTTTGCTTTGCTCAGAATGTTCCACTGTAGGGCATTAAAGTATTCTATCTTGCATAGATTTAATTATCACTGCTTCATTGCTCAGAAATACCTTGAAAAGTTTGCAATTGAATTTTGAGTGGGCTTGCCTCTCCACAGATATGAACTGTAACTTGGGTTGGTGGTCTCACATACTTGTATTTATGGAGGTAGATAGGTTTAATGCCATATTTTTACACAGTTCACCTTTAATATACTCAGTGTGAACAAACCATTCATTCATCCATCCATTTTCTTCTGCTTGTCCAGGGCCAGGTGCAGGGGCAATAGTCTAAGCAGGGACTCCCAGACTTCCCTCACCCCGGACACTTCCTCCAACTCCTCCGGGGGGACCCCCAAGGCGTTCCCAGGCCAGCCGGGACACATAGTCCCTCCAGCGTGTCTTGGGTCTTCCCCGGGGTCTCCTCCCAGTGGGACATGCCCGGAACACCTCCTGAGGGAGGCGTCCAGGAGGCATCCAGAACAGATGCCCAAACCACTTCAGCTGTCTCCACTCGACGTGGAGGAGCACCGGCTCTACTCCAAGCTCCTCACCCTATCTCTAGGGGGGCTGGGAGTGCCCAGCCACTCTGCAGCGGGAACTCATTTTCTCTGCAAGGGAATGCAAACCAAGCACTATAATAGTATTAATTTGAGGTATAAGTAGCAGTATAAGTCATAATCAGACAAAAGCAATGTATCACACAGTGGTGCATAATATTATAAATGGGCTGCAAATGGCCGCATAAATATTAATTTGCAAGTTGTTTTAAGTCAAACAAGTGCTGTTATATTTCAAGTGCACCATTTAATCTTTTGGGTGTAGGATATGTTATCTGCTTGGCTCTATGGATTTGCTATTTCCACAAATGTTCTACAGCAGAGGTCTTCAACAGGGGGGTCGCGACCCCTAGGGGGGTCGCCGAGGTACTGCAGGGGGGTCGCGAAATCTTTTGACTTCACTTTAAAATAATATAATTTTATATTTTATAGTGTAAAATACAGTATTAACCTGTGTATTATTTCCTTGTATTGGATTTACCATAACAGAGTAGCAATGTTTATACATGACACTAAGCTCAATTTAATATAAAACACAATTCTATGCCGTATATATAGTAGGGGGTCCCTGGCCCAGTTCGTCATCTGTTTGGGGGTCCCTGGCCTGAAAAACGTTGAAGACCCCTGTTCTACAGTATGGCAGTAAATGTATTAATCCAGATGGTAGAAAAGCCATGCTGCCCTACAAGGCAAAGTTATAGATCAGATCTGTGGAGAGGTGAGCACATTCACATAGAAGCCATTACAGAAAGTTTCCTTCTCTCTTTTTTGGCAATAAAACAAACGGCATAAATGTTCCCTGTACCCAATTTATTCTAGCACAGATATATTGTATAAGCAGCTCTTATGGTCAAAATATGTCAGCTACATGAAACATTTTACTGTCAGGTAATCAGGAAGTGTGCATTAGCATGTTAGTTGTTGTTAGCTTCACCATCATGGCAAAACTTGTTGTGAAAAGTGTCTATAAGATTCAAGATTCAGATTCAAGATTCAAGATTTGAGATTTTATTGTCATTGTCATAGAAAAACAAAATAATTACGTTTAGAGCATCAAACGCTGCACAGTTTTCATATAAAGCGCAAAACCAAATTTATATAATTAGGGTGCTGGAAATATATAATGTAGGGAGTACATTTGGACCACTGCAAACCATTTAAAATGAACTACTTCTGTTTTTCTAATTTTACTGTGCAGCGCATTTAAATAAAGTTGATATATATTGCAGACAAAGCAATAACAGAAAAGTTGAAGCAAGTAGCTAATATTATTTCCAAATCAAAAGTGTTATCAGTGGGCTTTCTTTGCATTTAAGGGTTCATACTGTGATGGCTCAGATTGCTTTAACTATTATTTAACACTGCAGAGTCTAATTGGCCTGCTGACTCACTGGGCAGCCTTTGTCTTTGTGACTCACACAAGCACGTTCACGAACCATAAGTCCTACCTGGAAGTGACTAGTCTAAAATAAGCTGCTTTTCTTCATAGCACGAGCCTAACCCACACCCAGAGACACATATATGATAGTGAAATTCCCAGCATGCTCTGTCATTTTTTGTCATTTTTGCATGATTTCATTCCCAGCAATTGCCCAGTGAAAGACCCCGGCTCCATTCAGATGACCGTATAAACAGCAAGAGGTTAAGGCTATACTGAAAGTGAAATAGAATGGCTGAGAATAATTTTCAATAGACTGCAGGAAATATTCAATTGGCGTGGAGTTGTACTCTAGTTACAGACAAGAATTCGATACAAATGGTCTAGTAATAACTCGGATACCTTGAGACCATTTACAGACAGGAAAAAGTACAAATTTGACAGTGTGAAAAAAGATATAGCCAGATCAAGTGTTTAAATAGTCACTCAGGGGCAGAGATGACATTTAGAAGAATGTGTTTTGGTGCTAAGAATGGTCAAAAATAATGAACTGAAATATATATATTTAAAAAAAAAAAAGAAAAAAGAAAGCACACTATAATTTATTTTTAAATACACATTTTCAGGGTCAAATATAGGCCAAACATACCAAGTCATTGTACCTCTATAAGATGAATCCTTGTTATTGTTGAGGAAAACAGCTTTTACCCCTGAACTAAGCTATTTTGCAGGTCTGTTATAGTCAAACGTGTGGAGGGCCTTTTAAGTTGCATTAATGGAAACTGTCCACGGCATTTGACCCATCCTTCAGTCCTGCTGGGGTTCCTCCAGGACCCTAAGGACAAGCAGACTACCCACATCTCCGGCCATGGTGTTTAATATTAGTGAAACGTACAGAAATGGTGCAGATAGTTCGGAAGTGATGTACGTGTAACACTTTATCATGATCACTGAAGGTCTCAAGTATTCTCACCTTTAAGGCTGAGACTTGGGCTGAATCTGAACTAAACATTTGGACATGACTGCTGCAAAGTCAAACGTCTAAAAGTTTATATGCTATCATCCTCTTAGCTGAGACATTTTACTTTGCAGTGTCATATTCATTCATTATATCCTTAAAAAAAAAAAAAAAAAAAAACTGGAGTGAGGTGTTCCTTTAGTGGGGGAGGGGAGTCCAATGTCCCTGTTGTTAGAGGTCATATATTACGCACAATTGACTTGTGAGCTTTTAGCCATGCTGGAATGTTTTTACTTCCTCAAAAACATCCCTGGAGTTGTGTTTTGTTTCATTCACAGATGTTTGAGTAATCCTGCATTATTAAAGGGATATGCCACCCCCAGGTCAAACTTGCTCTCAATTTGTCCGTAAGGATCCAGCGAATAAAATCTGGTTAAACAATTTAGTCCAAAACACGTGTTAGATCCATTACGACATCTGATCTGGCAGCATGCTTGTGTTGTTTACCCAAAACCACGAGCCTTGCCGAAGGCGGAGCCCAAATGTCCTTCTGCGGCTCTCGTATTCAAAATGGCTGCCTCTGCATGGGGAAGATCCCCCTTTTATGTGACTATATCTAAGTCCAAAAGAATACTTTGATTTCATGATGGAAGTGAAAAGTCTTGGAAAACAATGTATTTTTGAATGGGTATCTTCAATTTCAGTAATTAACGGGTAAAAATTGTACACACTGTCCCTTTAAGTTGTCTACATCTCCAAAGCTCAAAATACTCTGTTTCAACTTGTGATGTCATGAAACAGTAGTTTTCAAGTAAACAGTTATCTTTTACCTTTACTTCAGTAGAGATGGGCAATTCACACAAATGATTCTAGTGAAGGTATATGGAGTTTAAAAACACAGTGGAGCACTTGCTGTATTTCCGCATGACATCACAGGTGCAACAGAGTGTTTTCATTTTGCAAGAAGAACTCAGTGTAAATATGCAGGACTTGTGTGTACATGCGTGACTGAAACAAAACACAACTCCAGGTCTGTTTTTGATGAGGAAACAACTGAACATAGATCAGAAAATAGTGTAATAGTGTGATTTTAACAGCTGTGTGTGTTACACTTAGACTTAGACAAACTTTATTGATCCACAAGGGAAATTGTTTTGGGTAGAGTAGCTCACGCATCAAATATAACAACAGGGGGTAACAAAAAAATAGATGGAATAGCAACCAAAATAAAGATAATAAATGTATATTTACAAATCAAATTTAAATAGATTTGTACATAGCTCTGTTTTTTTTTTAACAGTGAGCAATTAAATAAGCTACTACTAATACTTTACAACCCCTGGATCAGGAGGTTGGCAGTTCGAATCCCGCTCTTGACGGGTGGACCGCGTGTGATCCCAGCTCCCACAGATGAGCGCTGCCGTTGTGTCCTTGGGCAAGACACTTCACCACCCCACCTCGCCCCCAGTGTCTGCGGACACTGGTAGCCCCCATGGCAGAAGATAAATCAAGGCCCGTGACGTGTGACGTGTGTGACGTGAGCCGCGGGAGGATTCATGGGGGCTGGTGCATTGTGTTCTGGGCAGCAGAACACTGCTTGGACTGCTGCCCCCACGACCCAGAAAATGGAAAAAGCGGAAGAAGATGAATGAATGAATAATACTTTACACTACTCCTACTAATGTACTAGTCTTATATAGAGCTTTCCTACACATTGGCCTCTTCACAACCATCATATTCAATTCCAACTAGGCAAGGTGGGTGTGTGTCTTGCCTAAAAACACAACAGCAGTATGCTCTAGAGCCACTGCAGCCCCATTACTGCAGCAGTTACTCCCAGTCGTCTCCCATCCATGTCCTAACCAGGCCCAAACCTGCTTAGCTTTTGGGATCAAACCAGACCAGGCGTTCTCAAGGTGACATGCCCACACTTTTATCCATATATTTAGTATCTCTCTGAACTTGTCAGCAGAGTGCACATTGACATGATAAGTTTGCACTATTAGCCTGTTCTTGGCTGAAACCCTCTCTCCTAGCCATTCTTCTATAGGAGCCCTCATGAAGATGTGGCATGTCATAACTCACACAGTCACCCATGCTTTTCACCAGCCCCGGATCTTCTACTGAGGAGATTGCACCCTGAACGCTTCAAGAAACATTTGCTATCCCTAACACTTGTCTCCGGTACTGTCATAACAAAAACATGAGCGCAGTATTATACGGAGATAGAGGAAATTGCTTATATACAAACAAATTATATATCACGCACTTATGTTGTCTACACTAGAATGGCCAGGAAAATGGGACAAGCCATGATTTTAGAGGTTTTTAGGCTTATAGAAATTTGCGGAAAAATACAATAATAATAATAATAATAATAATAATAATAATAATAATAATAATAATAATAATAATAATAATAATAATAATAATAATACATGAACATTTGTGAGGAACATTGATTATAAACGATGGACATGTGTTGAAAGTTGGTCAAGTAAAGCTATTATCGCAAAACATTTTCACAAACAAACAAAAAATGTTATTTAAAAAACACCTAAAATTACACTGAAAAAACAATAGGCAGAGACAGAGTATGCTACCAGCTTGTCTCCATGGACATGTTATTGTTCCTCGGTATGGCATTAATCTTATGTATCTGAATGGAGGCATGCAAGTGACATCACCAGACTAGGTTCACCTGTAATTGAATACAAGCCAGATAAATATTTTAATGCCATACTGTGGAACATTTCCATGGAGACAAGTATTAATGTCATGAAGCACCCATTGAGTAAGCATTTGTGATTAAATGATGTTAAGAGTGTCTAAAGTTGTTGTTGTTGCTGTTGTTGTTGTTGTTGTTGCTGTTGTTGTTGTTGTTGCTGTTGTTGCTGTTGTTGTTGTTGTTGTTGTTGTTGTTGCTGTTGTTGCTGTTGTTGTTGCTGTTGTTGTTGCTGTTGTTGCTGTTGCTGTTGTTGTTGTTGCTGCTGTTGTTGTTGTTGTTGCTGTTGTTGCTGTTGTTCTTGTTGTTGCTGTTGTTGTTGCTGTTGTTGCTGCTGTTGTTGCTGTTGTTGTTGTTGTTGCTGTTGTTGTTGTTGATGTTGTTGCTGTTGTTGTTGTTGTTGCTGTTGTTGATGTTGTTGCTGTTGTTGCTGTTGTTGTTGTTGTTGCTGCTGTTGCTGCTGTTGTTGCTGTTGTTGTTGCTGTTGTTGTTGCTGCTGTTGTTACTGTTGTTGTTGTTGTTGTTCCTGTTGTTACTGTTGTTGTTGTTGTTGTTCCTGTTGTTGTTGCTGCTGTTGTTACTGTTGTTGTTGTTGTTGTTCCTGTTGTTGTTGCTGCTGTTGTTCCTGTTGTTGTTGCTGCTGTTCCTGTTGCTGTCCTGTTACCTTGATGTCAAAGGTGAAAGTTCACAAAATCTGTCAAAGTACATAATGAAAAAAAAAAAAAAAAAGCACATTTTAAAGAGGCAATATTGCGCTATTTTCTATTATAATGTTGTTGGCTCATCAAAAACATACCTGGAGTTATGCTTTGTTTCATTCACACATGTTTAACACACAAACCCTGCGTATTTATGCTGAGTTCTCTCTCAAACTAAAAACACTTTTCCACCTTGTGATGTCATGTAGTAATTCAGGACGTGCAGTGCTCTACTGTGTTTTTAAACTACAAACACTAGTAACAAACAGTAGTAATTTGCATAATTCAGCCTTGGAATTGCAAATCTTTTCTGAACTAAAGGTAAAGGGTAGCTGTGAACTTGAAAACTGCCTCTAAATGCCAGCACAAGGTGGAACAGAGCATTTTGAGCTTTGGAGATGTAGACAGACTAATAATAAGAGGTTATGTGTGAATGAAATGTTTTTGAGAAAGCAACATTATATCATACTGTGGAACATCTCTATGCTTACTCAGTGGTGCTTTATGACATTGATAAAAGGTGTAGACCTTTTATCAATGTCATAAAGCACCACTGAGTAAGCATTTGTGATTAAATAATGTTAAGAGTGTTTAAACTGTATTTTTTTTTATTTGATTTTGTTTTACTATTTCCAGGGTGTTATTAAAGGAAAAGTAACGTTTTTTACAATTTGAGCCTTATTTCGGTAATAAAACAAGTTGTTTTACTCACCCATAGCACTTTGGTGTCATATGGAGCATTTCCGGAGATGTTTTAGATTAGCGTTAGGCTAACGCCGTTAGCCTAGCGCGACTTATAGCCATAGCTCGGGGCATTCCCCGAGCATGTAATATGCCGCGTGCGGGCTCCAAATAACACAAACTTTAGCACTTTTTAAATCATGGTCTTTAGTCTACGATTTCGTGTGGTCAAAAGTGGCCTGTAATCCGAGATTTAGCCATAGTTTCGAGTAGATGAGGACACCAGTGCGCATGTGCGGAGTGTGCTCTCAGCTCCCGGGACCCAAACATGGAACGCAAAGCTGTAAACTATGGATAAATCTCGGATTACAGGCCACTTTTGATTCAAACGAAATCGTAGACTAAGACATCGAGCTTCTTTGATTTGAAAAGTGCTAAAGTTTGTGTTATTTGGAGCCCGCACGGGGCATATTACATGCTCGGGGAATATATTATATGCCCCGAGCTATGGCTATAAGTCGTGCTAGGCTAACGGCGTTAGCCTAACGCTAATCTAAAACATCTCCGGAAATGCTCCATATGACACCAAAGTGCTATGGGTGAGTAAAACAACTTGTTTTATTACCGAAATAAGGCTCAAATTGTAAAAAACTTTACTTTTCCTTTAACAGTTAGAAAACGGTAGGAAAAAGCCTGAATCCAGCCCAGGTATCTTCTCTGTCTCTCCAAAATCATGTGTGCTATTACATTTGAATATATCTGCAAGAGCTCTCTCAGAAATACAAATTACATACATGGAGATAGGAGCATGTTATCTGCACCAGAATGCCACTGCTGGAATGTAATGGAACATGAAAAGATCCACCTACTCGTCTGTTCTGAATATTCCATCAGCGATCAGTGCAGAGACACAGGCCCGCTAAATTAAATCCAGTCTGATGAGAATAAAGCTATTTTTACCACTGCCATTCTAAGACGAAGGAGCGGAGAGGAGCTGTAAAAACCAAAGCCAAGCAATCTCAGGTTTTTCAAATGCTCAATCAGCACCACACTGCACACCTCTATGACAATACAGTCCGAATAATGTTGGACTAACCACATGGTAAAGATCGGAGCGATGCTTTGTAGGACAGGTTTTCTAGGTGTTCTGTAGTTTGGAATTCTTGTTTTGAAGATAAAATTTTAATTATTATGTTATCTGTAATTAAAGTTCCTATATATGTTTCTATGGATATGTCATTGCTCTGGCTGGAATATTCCACAGTATGGCATTAAACAGCTCTATCTAACATTTATCCAATAAGAAGTGGTTTCAAAGTTCAAAAATACAGAGATAAAAAGGCATTTTGACTGTGAGCAGTCGGCTCTCCACAGATCTGATCTGTAACTTGGTCTGGTTTGCTCTCCATGAAGATAGAAAGGTTTAATACCATATTGTGAAACATTCCAGACAAAGCAATAATATCTTTACACAGAAAAGCATTTGAAGGACCCTCCACCAAAAAAGTTACACAATGCACCTTTAACCAAAACAGTAATTTGGAATTTGGGATTTTCTGATGGATGACATAAATATAATTGGTATAAATATAAGTGGTCCCTCGCTCTATCGCGGTTCACTTTTCGCAGCCTCGCTGTTTTTTTAATTTTTAATTTTTTTTATTTCTATTTTTTTAAAATAGTGTATCAACATTGTGTTCTGCTTTCTGCATTGTGTTGGCTTCTCCTCCTCCGTGTCTCCTGTACAGTACAGAATGTGTTCAGTTTGACACATTTATATAGATGTTATAGAGGGGGGACCTGGGGAGGGGGGGAAGGGTCACTGGATCCGTAGGAAGTCCAGACCGGGACTAAGACATGAGGACCAGACCGGGACCAGACTGGGACCAGAGCGGGACTAGACCGGAACTAGACCAGGACTAGACCAGGACTAAACGTGGACTCAACCAGGACTAAACCAGGACTAATCCAGGTCTAAACCACACACACACACACACACACACACACACACGCACACTTCACTATTAATACATTTTGTTGAAAATCTATGAAAGTTTGAGTGTTTAAACAAGAGAGAAATGTGAGAAAATGTTAATTCCAGTCTGAGAAAAGCGTATAATGTGTGTGGTGAGGCATTTACAGCCTTAAAACATGTAGAATAATTGTAAAATATAAAGTTGTCCTACTTCACAGATTTCACTTATTACGGGTTATTTCTGGAACCTAACCCCCGCGATAAACGAGGGACCACTGTAATCAGTAAATAGATTTATTTTATTTTTTTGTCAATATTGGCCAGTGTTTGTACTGCAATGAAAAGCTCAGATGAATATACATTTAACATGTTATAAAATTAATGTATAATAGTAGATTTTGTTTTATTATAGCTTTGTTTAACTTTGAATTGTTACTCAATAAATAACCTTTACAGAAGAGCTACACTTTAAATGTAAATCCAGGTTTGAACACAATTGATAACAGTTTTTAGTTAAAGGAAAAGTAACGTTTTTTACAATCTGAGCCTTATTTCGGTAATAAAACAAGTTGTTTTACTCACCCATAGTAATTTGATGTCATATGGAGCACTTCCAGAGATGTTTTAAGATTTGCGGTTAGCCTAGCGTGACTTCTAGCCATAGCTCGGGGCATATAATATATTCCCCGAGCATGTAATATGCCCTGTGCGGGCTCCAAATAACACAAACTTTAGCACTTTTCAAATCATAGAAGCTCGATGTCTTAGCCTATGATTTCGTTTGAATCAAAAGTGGCCTGTAATCCGAGATTCATCCATAGTTTACAGCTTTGCGTTTCATGTTTGGGTCCCGGGAGCTGAGAGCACAGTCCGCACATGCGCACTGGCGTCCTCATCTACTCGAAACTATGACTAAATCTCGGATTACAGGCCACTTTTGACCACACAAAATCGTAGGCTATGACATCGAGCTTCTATGATTTGAAAAGTGCTAAAGTTTGTGTTATTTGGAGACCGCAAACATGTGCCCCGAGAACTCACATTACGGATATCGCAAATCTAAAACATCTCTGGAAGTGCTCCATATGACACCAAAGTGCTATGGGTGAATAAAACAACTTGTTTTATTACCGAAATAAGGCTCAGATGGTAAAAAAACGTTACTTTTCCTTTAAGATGTTGTGCTTTTTGTGTTCTATTTACTTAGCTTTCATAAAAAATACAAAATAAAATAATAATAATAATAAAAAAAAGATAAATAATAATAATAAGTGACACTGTTTCAATCAATTATGCTTGGTCCATTTTATTGCAAACCTTTTCCCCCTTCAAAAGCAGCCCAATCAAATGAAACGGTAGATAAATATAATGCAGTATTACTTCAAACCACAAGAGGGGGAGGCACCACCTATTTTATCCTCAGGAGTGAGAGCTCAGAGCGTGGAGATGACAAGCTCCATGTCAAAGACTTTACACAACTGTGATGCTTCTGTGCCTATGTTGCTGGGGAATTTGCTGCCCGGATCAAAATGGCAGGAATTGGACAAATTACATGCAAAGAGAGAGGAGAGAGAGAGAGAGGGAGGAAGAGAGAGGAAGAGAAACACAAATCTTCTCAGGCCTGAACCAGCTTGTTTTTATAACCAGCTATAAACCCGCAGCACTCCGGGATACGCTCCACTGACTGCAATCCATTATATAAATATGCCTGGGTTTTACACGCATGTCTCCTATCTGTCCGGATCTCTATTTTGAAGCAGTAATTTAGATTTGTATCGCAGGAGCAGAGGAATCAAAGAGGAGAGGGCGAGGGTGCAGTGGCGCCTCTTGAACAGTAGGGGGAAACGCATGCATATTAAGTGGGCCACTGCAGTGGGAGAGGAAATGGCTGATTTCTATTGACATGGATCAGGGTTTATAGCACTGGTATCACTGGGGTTGAGAAAAGATGTGTAGAGTAGCCAGAAAGTTATATTATTTTAAAATAATTAGTAGAAGTACAAAATAGAAGTTATTACTCAATTAAAAGTGAAAAAGTCATACGGGGAAACTGCTACTCAAGAGTAATCGACTGTCTGGACATAAATTCTGATTCCATTGAAAAAGACAAAGCCATAAAATACACACACAATTGGTATGTTCAAAGGATGGACCACAAAAATGAGAAAAACTAAATCCTGAAGGAGTGACGCAAGAAATATGAATGTTCAAATAATCAATTTAGAATGAATAGAACAGAACGCCTTATGCACAATTTACAATAATATATATACAATGAGAGTGAAAAGCATCTCACGTTAGTGCAGACATTTAAGTAGACATTTAAGTAGGGTATATACAACACAGCAATATATTTACAACACAATATAGAAAAAAAATAGTGCAAAAAATGTGTGCAAAACTGTCAACATGCTGTCAACATAAAGCCTTTGTGTCATTTTTGGAAGACTAATCAAACCTTATACTCAAGTAAGAAAACATCAAACAAAATATGACTCAAGTAGTTAAGGTATTCAGTCTGAAAATTACTCAAATTCTTTAAAATAAAGTTAAAGGTCCCATGACATGGTACTTCTTGATGCTTTTATATGGCTCCTTAATGATTCCCTAATACTGTAAATGAATCTTTCTTCAAAATCAACACTCAGTGCATGAGAAACAGAGATAAGATGAGAAAGAGTATTTTTTCTCCCTCAGAACAGATCATTATGGGCGTTGTTGCTTGAATGCAAATGAGGAGAAAAGAGCTGGCCAATAGTAGAGGCTGGGGGCGTGGCCAAACGCTCCGCTGTAGCTCACAGCTGATCCATTTCCGTGTTTTTGCACGGGGGGAGAGATTTGAAGCGTTCCATTGAAAAATAAACACATTTCCACAGAAAATAAAATTAAACCACTGCTGTTCAAAGGTCCAGAGGCTCAGATAAAGGACTTCCGAGCCTAGAAACACTCGGACGTGCCTCCAGGCAAATAAAAAAAACGCATTTCGCATTGCCTAGCGCATTCGCAGTCCAAACTCTCTGGGGGGGAGGGGCTAAACAGGGTAGGGGAGCTCACATTAACGTTCAAAAACCTCAGAAAGTGAAAATTTCATGCCATGGGACCTTTAAGTAACTAGCCTCCTGGGATGAGATACAAAAAAGCCATGGACTGAAGCAAAATGACCTGACCAAAATAAACCTGAAGACTTAATATTCACCCATTAATACAATTTGCAATGATACTGAAGGGTCGGTCCGTATTACATTATTGTCTGAAATGTTGTTTCCTCATGAAAACAAGGTTGGTAAAAGGAGAAATTCAATTTGTCAACTGGAGTTTCTCTCTGGAAAAGACAAAAGACAGAAAGCTGAAAACAAAGAGGTGGGATAGTTTCAGAATAATTTCAGTGTATTTAGCTCCTCCCTGCAGCTAGATATAAGCAGTGTCCATCAGCGCTCAAACCAGAACTGACGAAGTAACTCGGATGAGCTGCGAAACGTTTTCGACCAAATAAACTTTGTCCAGTTGACAAACTGAATTTCTCCTTTTACCATGGATTCTACCTGGACGACTGAGGGACTCTTCAAACAAAACATCAAGTTGTGTTTTGTTTTATTCACACATGTCCATCCATCCATTTTCTTCTGCTTTTTTTTTCCATTTCTGGGTTGTGGGGGCAGCAGTCCAAGCAGATCTGCTGCCCAGAACACAATGCACCAGCCCCCGTGAATCCTCCCGCGGGTGGTGGGTCCACCTTGTTGTACTTCTGCCATGGGGGCTACCAGTGTCCACAGACACTGGGGGTGAGGTGGGGTTAAGTGTCTTGCCCAAGGACACAACGGCAGCGCTCATCTGCCATCTCATCTCATCATCACACGCGGTCAACCCATCAAGAGCGGGATTCGAAACCCTGTATCAGTAGACAAATGCTCTACTAATTGAGCTACTGCCGCCCTATTCACACGTTTAACACACAAACCCTGCATATTTAGGTTTTGGAGGTTTTCTCTCAAACAGAAAACACTCTGTTCCACCTTGTGATGTCATGTGGTAATACAGTAGTGAAATACCCCTCTATGTTTTGAAACTATACACCTTCACTAGAAGCATACAGATAATTTCAGCTCTGGAATTGCCAATCTCTACTGAACTAAAGGTAAAAAGTAGCTTTTTAAAAAAACTATAATTACATGACATCACAAGGTGGAACAGAGCATTTTGAATTTTGAGAATTAGATTAATAATAAAGGGTTACTCAAACATGTGTGAATGAGACACAACTCCAGGTATGTTTTTGAGCTTAAAGCTTACATTACATTCCATTTTGTGTAATATAGGACTTTCAATACTTCCGGCTCCAGTTGCGATGTGTGCAATTATACATTTTGTTACAACCAGGGAAATGGAAGGTAGATGTGGAAGCAGTAAGCAGTAAGCGGTTGTAATATTTACTGCTACTTCCTAAGTTTGAAATTAAAAATGTAAGCAGAAAGTTATAAATCAATACATTAATTAAACAGGACATCTTGTGTGTATTGTTGCATTATACAAACACTATTATAATATTATTCATATTACTCTACAGTATCTGTAGACACTGTGCTTTTTCACTGATTAAAGCTGTGGGTTTCAAGATAGAAACTGTGCCATTTCAATTTTGGGGGATAAGTCTAACCTAGGGCAATTTATCTGCCCAATTTCACATCAACACACTATCTCTGTTTCTAAATTAACTAGAAATAGTTTTGTTATGAAATATTCTGGCACAATGACAATATTTTTTTAAACTTACCACGATAATTCAAGGTCTCCCTTATTTTTCCTGCAGCCCATGATCTTCTCTGACCCCACGTTGTTGCTGTGGAGATGTTTGCAGGCACTACTGGATTCACTATTCGCACAGACTTTAGAAAAGCAGAAGCTAACCTTGACCAAGTATTGGCAAAACCATTTCTTCATGTTTTTCTTTAACTCTTAGCTTCGGAGCTGTGTTTTGTTTCATTCACCACGTTACCGTAATCCTTTATTATTAATCACTATTAATCAAATGCTCAAGTTAACAGTTACCTTTTACTTTTAGTTTAGTAGAGATTGACAATTCCAGGGCCGAAATAATCCTAATGATTCTAGTGACGGAGCACTTCCTGTATTACCACATGACATCAAGTTTTCAATTTGAGTGAAGAACACAGCCTAAATATACAGACTTTGTTTGTTACACATGTGTGAATGAAACAAAACACAACTCCAGGTTTGTTTTTGATTAGGAAACATTATAACATAGATCAGAAAAAAGAGTAATATGGGCCCTTTAAAGGTCCCATGGCATGAAATTTTCACTTTCTGAGGTTTTTGAACGTTAATGTGAGCTCCCCTACCCTGTTTAGCCCCCCCCCCCCCCTGGTTAAAAGTTGCGAAATGTCTAAACTGAGCATTTGCGATCCTTTTCTGCGTTACAAAAAATCGGAGCTCAAACGGGCGATTTTGAACAAGGCACCTTATTGACGTCAGATCGAAAAAAGAAATGCAAATGCAGTTCCACCCCCGTCTGTCTGACGGCGTAATAAATATTTACAGCGTCTCTGTAAATCACACCCAGAGAGTTTGGACTGCGAATGCGCTCGGCAATGCGAAATGCGTTTTTTTATTTGCCTGGAGGCACGTCCGAGTGTTTCTAGGCTCGGAAGTCCTTTATCTGAGCCTCTGGACCTTTGAACAGCAGTGGTTTAATTTTATTTTCTGTGGAAATGTGTTTTTTTCATTGAAAAGGCTCTCCTTTCCTCCTCCGCTCTTAAAACGCGGAAATGGATCAGCTGAGAGCTCAGAGCAGAGAGCGGAGAGTTTGGCCATGCCCCCACCCTCTACTATTGGCCAGCTCTTTTCTCCTCATTTGCATTCAAGCAACAATGCCCATTATGGACTGTTCAGAGAGAGAAAAAATACTCTTTCTCATCTTATCTCTGTTTCTCATGCACTGAGTGTTGATTTTGAAGAAGGATTCATTTGCAGTATTAGGGAACCATTAAGGAGCCATATAAAAGCATCAAGAAGTACCATGTCATGGGACCTTTAATAAATCAGTGAATGGTCATTGGAGATTATGTTATTTTGATAGTAAAAACATGAAATCAAGTTCAAGGAGGCCTTAGCTTGTAAAAATAACAGTGTATCTGATGGAGTTTATGACATTTGATGCACTTTGAGGTTCAAACTGATGAAATGTGTCTCCTTTTAAGAGTGGAACATAAAAAGTGATTATGTTGTCAGCTTTAGAGCACTTATCCAGAGAGATGGCACTTTCTATACTTGAATTACAAAATCAATTTTTAGACTTAAATAAACTTTTATAGTTTTATATTAAGTTTAAGGTAGATAACAGTAAAGAACCCCTGAAAATCTGAAGTGCAAGGTTTAAAAGCTGTCATTATATTTCTATAGCCCCTGTTTGATTGAAGCATGTCCTTTGCTTTGCGAATGAATATACAAATGAATGAATGAATAAATAAATATGACATATAGTGGGGGCAAAACAGACTGTATAAAGTCGGCTCCAATCAAATGAAGCTCATGATGCTGGCAGTTATAGGAGCGTATTTGGAGCTGAGTTTTGTATTAGGGATAGGAATTTATTTATGGACAAATGAAAAATAAATAAAATCAGTATCAAATAGAGCGGGTTAATCCAAATATTTTAAGACCAAAATAAGGCTGACAGCAGCAGTTACAGGCAGAGGGGTGACACTTTATAACGCCATGGCTAGTGGCTTAGATATGTCCATTTATATTTCCAGTCTATGGGCCAAACAAATGAATGAATAAGTTTAAAAAATAAAATAAAACATGACATAAATACAGTGATGGCCAAATGAATGAATGAATGAATGAATAAAACATAATGTACAAACAGTGGGGGTCATGGCACATAATTTGTGATTGCTGTGGTGAATCCTGATGCATGCTGGGATATGTAGTCCTGTAGTATGGAGGAAACAGAAAGGTGTGAGCTCCCACTGAGAACATGCTGCATTCATTCATAAACTTCAGTGAGCACAGTGCGATTCACACTGCAGGTTCCCTCACCTCACAGTCAAACAGTACACTTTCTATTCTGATGTGCCACTTTTATTTAAAGTACAGCCATGTATTTTATGTAAACAAAAAGGTATTGCATTTTGTATTACTTTGTACCAATATCTCAGCATTGATCAAATAATTGGAGATTATATTGATAAAATCATGTTCTATCTCATCCAGAATTCTCAAACTCGCATCCCAGGGACCAACTGTGGCCCGCAGAATATTTTGTGGCCCCCTACTTGATGTCAAAATTTAGTGTCAGTGTTGCAGAGGGGGGCTCATGGTAGGGGGCTGCACTGACAGACAAAGCTGCAGAGCAGCACCCCTGCAGCTTCACAACAGCAGATTTGCACACCTTACATCCCAAACTCAACTTTCAGGAGTCGTGAAGCTATGAGCAGAGGCGGCGCTACCATTAGGCAAAAGTAGGTGGCTGCCTAGGGCCCCCAAACCTGGACAGGCCCTAACCAATTGCCCTCAGAGAGCCAAGAGAGCGCACTGAGTGGGAGGGGCCATGCGGTAATTTCAAAGATGTTTACAAAATGGACAGACATCAGACTATTGAATGATTCCAATTGGACTTATTCTTGCACTTTGGAGTGGGATGAGGATGTCTGTGTGCTGAGGTAGGCAAAAGATCTCTGTTGATGGTACTTTTCTAGCATTATTTTCACTTAACACACAGCTGCCCATCAAAATGTCTGAACACAATGAATGTGAATTACTTGCATATTAATTGTGGTATTCATGTGTAGATGACCCCCCCATACCTACATAATAACTGGGCCGGGAGGCAGGGAGATGACAAATTGCAGAACCCTACGCATAAAATACTTGTCCCACACAAGAATTTCAGCCCTCGAGCTCAAGCTCATTAATGTGGATCTGCCCCTCTCTGTCTTAGTGCCTCTTTTCTGGAGCATCGACAAACCTAACAACGTCCAGTGTTGGTTTACCAGTAACAAGTAATCTTTGCAATTACTCTTTATTTTACTGTGAGTCTCAGCAGAGGCAACAGATCAGACTGTGCGCTCTCTCGTTTCATGCAGAGGAGCTGGTACATTTGTTCTTTTATTTTGGGAAATAAACAAGACCGAGGCGAGGGATTAGAGACATTGATTGGGTAAAAAAAGAGACTGACAGTAAATTATTATTATAATTACTTATTTTTATGCCATTCTTGCCTGCATGCACTTTTCTTTCTTGTTCAAACTGTCCCTACCCGGAGCTACTGTGACAACTACATTTCTCCTGCGTGAGATCAATAAAGTATATATATGAGGCGGGCAGGGAGCGGATCCAGAGGGTAGTTAAGATGGCACAGAAGATCATAGGCTGCCCTCTCCCTTCCCTAATGGACATCTACACCTTCCGCTGCCTCAGCAGAGACAACAACATCATCAAGGAGAGCTTCCACCCTGGCTCTCAGTTCTTTGACTTGCTGCCCTCAGGAAGGTGGCACAGGTACATTAAAGCAAGGACCAACAGACTCAAAAACAGCTTCTTCCCAAGGGCCATAACCACTTTGAACACTCACATGCACTGACTCACCCTCATTCCTGTCCCCCACTCTCCTCTCATCCACCCGTTGTGCAATTACTTAACACAGTGCAATACATCTTGTTGGACAATATTTATTACAGTTTAATAATATAGTTTTGTAGCATATCCACCTGGGCAATATTTATTACTGTGTAATATCTTGAACTGGGTTTTTGTATCATATCCACCTGTTGTTGTGCAATACCTAATCACAGTGTAATATCCTGTGGTGCAATACTTAGCACAGTGCTATAACTTGTAGACAACCTTTAATACAGTACAATATACTAAACTGTGTTCTGTGTAACATCTCTCTCTACAATGTAGAGACTCTAGTGTGTGTATATATGGTTGTATATGTCACTCCTACTGCAATATATGAGCAAGACTTGTAATAACCTGGCAACTAATGCATAGTACAGGACTTTTTTTTGCACTAATTTTTTTTGCATAATTTTTTTTGCATAAAATACTGTGTTGTAAATATCCTGCTGTGTTGTAAATATCGTACTTAAATGTCTGCACTGAAGTGAGATGCTTTTAATCTCATTGTGAGTATGTATAATGTAAATTGTACACATGAATAGACCAGTTTCAAAGCTACGTCATCACTGAATGCGCGCGCAGTGCTGACTCAAAACAAAGCCACTGCTGCCATAAAACCCCCAGTGAAGATATAGAAGAGAAGAGAAACAGATGGAATAAATGATAGTTCATACCATTCAAGTGACATACACACAAGTGAACACCTGCTGCTTGTTTAGGGTAATTTGCCCAGGTGTTGAATGGTGTTTAATCATGCTGATTAACTAGCATGCACAGGACACCGCAAAGCTCACAGACATATTAACCAGGTAACCTCTACGACAGACACATGTAAACGAACACGAATAACTTTGTTAAAATGCATGATAAGTTTTCGCATGACCATCATAAATGGCGTTTGACATGACTGAGATCACATCTGTGACTCGTGAATTAAGTCGTAGTATGTTACTTACCCCGCAACGCAAGTGCAGTTGGCGGTCAGAACGTAGTTCTCGCACTTGTTGATGATAGCCCAAGCATTGTACATGGTCGTCTTTTGGCCTTGTCTTTGACTGGGGAAAACATCAAATGCCAACACGCAAAACTCCCCATCGATATCGTGATATTTTACCTCCTGTACATGGCCACACACGGCAAACTGGTAGGCATCCATGGATTTGTATGCGCGCACTTTCTCTCTTGTATACACGCTGGGCTTCTCCACTAAATAACAGTGGATATCTGGCCACTGTAAATCTGTCCACTTTCTGCGATTGTACTGCCACTCCGTGATCGCATAAGGATCTGGTAGTCGAACCCCGTTGCTCAACGTGAGCTTTTGAATGTAGCTCTCCCTATCGTTCAGATACTCCGCTATGGTCCGCCATGGTTAATTCTGGGTCAACAATGCGCGCACATGCCGGTGACGTCACATCTGTTTACTAACAGTAAAGGGGTCTATAGGGACAATAAAAGGCATTCTATTCTTTATATATACAACATTCTATTCAATACTCTGTTGTATTATATTATTATACTGTAATAATATAATATATAGAACAACCTCCTTTGAACAATTCACATTCTCTGTCCACATTTTCTGTACAATGTGTAGTCAGACTGATAAACCATTAGTGGGGACCTGCTTTTGCCTTTGTATACTGTCAAACTATAATTTGAACCCTGTGTGTTTTGCTTTTCTATAAAAGCCCTTCTAGGGACGGATATAGCAAATTAGCCTTGGCAATAAATATAGTTGTATGTTAAACGTCTATTGTACATATTTGTCCCTATCAAATAAATGAATCAATAAATAAAAAGTTTGTATTTGTATTTCCACCAACCTCTACAGGTGTAAACTTGTCTTGGTGAATGTATTGTTTTGCACTGTAGAAATAAAACCAAACCATACCATTTATAATTCAAGTGGCTGACATGGTCCTGTTCTATTATCACAGGACATCACCACATCTCTATGTTACTGCTGTCGGAGGCGGGGACAGGTTTCACATTTGCCACCTACTGGTAGAAAAGGTAATGAACATTGAAAATCAAGTAAAATGACAGATGGCAGCTTTAAGGAGTTGTAATAATCTTATTTTCAGTTGTACCTTACACAGGTTTATTACATCAAATGCAGTTTATGGTTGTTTTACTGGAACATAACAGGACACAAGCAGTTATGTTCAGATAAGATAAGATAAGACTTTATTGATCTCACACAGGAGAAAATCACTTGCCACATTAGCTCCAGGCAGCTTAGTGCAAAAGAAAATTGAACAAAATAAAGTGCATACAGACAAGATAAGTAATAATAATAAAATAAATAAATAAGAAAATGTAAAAAAAACTGCATGGTTGGACTATATAGTGGAGTTATACAGTCTGATAGTGGTGGGGATGAAGGATCTGCAGTAGCGCTCCTTCTTGCACTGAGGGTGCCTCAGTCGGCTGCTGAAGGAGCTGCTCATCTCCTCTACAGTCCGGTGCAGAGGGTGAGAGGTGTCATCCATGATGGACGTAAGTTTGGCCAGCACGCTCCTCTCAGCCACCTCCTCTACAGAGTCCAGAGGACAGCCCAGGACAGAGCTGGCTCTCCTGACCAGCTTATTAAGGGTGTTTTCACATATAGTCCCCTTTAAGCGAACCAAACTCAGTCCCCTAAAAGTGGACCAACAAGGGGACCAAGAGAACACAAACTCAGTTCTGTTTGTGTTCACATTGTGAAAGAGGACCAAGTTCTCTTTCTGGTCCACTTAAACTCTGATGGAGCCTCAGTCCTCTTTCTGTTCACACTGTAGCTTCTCTAGAGCTCTGAGACCTTCACTCCTTGGCATTCTCTGTGATGGCCATCCCTCTTATCATGGCCCCAGTTCAGAGAAAACCCACAAAATAGAACCGGGGTCCTATTCCATTATTCCTAGCTGCAGTATTCAGGCGACCGTGCCTGCCTTGAACACTCTAATTTTTTCAAAGTAAACGCTTCGGACCCCGCGGGACACTCAGCCAAGAGCATCGAGGGGGCGCACTTTAATATACGCTATTGGAGCTGGAATTACCGCGGCTGCTGGCACCAGACTTGCCCTCCAATGGATCCTCGTTAAAGGATTTAAAGTGCACTCATTCCAATTACAGGGCCTCGAAAGAGTCCTGTATTGTTATTTTTCTTCACTACCTCCCCGTGTCGCTGTCTACGGGAAGCTTAGAAGGTAATAAAACTGCACAAAAGGCGAAGTGAACCCGGAGCATTATGTGTACACACTTCGCAGGTTAGGCGAACCGTACCGCGGACCTTTTAGCGAACCGTACTCAAACCACCTCCCGAGATGGTCTCAGTTCGGTTAGTTTTAAAGGGGTCTGAATGCGCTTAGAGTGTTCACATATAAACCTATAATGCTCAGTTAGCGATCTGAGTTCGCTTTAAATGCTGAAAGGGACCAAGTGTGAAAACACCCTAAGTCTCTTCCTGTCCCGCTCTGTGCTGTTCGGGGCCCTGCAGACGACAGCGTAGAGGAGAGCAGAGGCCACCACAGAGTCATAAAAAGTCTTGAGCAGAGGCCTGCACACTCCAAAGGACCTCAGTCTCCTCAGGAGGTGGAGACGACTTTGGCCCTTCTTGTACAGGGCGTCGGTGTTGTGGGACCAGTCCAGTTTATTGTTGAGGTGAACACCCAGGTACTTGAAACTGTCCACAGTCTCTATGTCCTGCCCCTGGATGTTCACCGGTGAGTGAGGTAGTGGTCTCCTCCTGAAGTCGATCACCATCTTTTTGGTCTTATTGGTGTTAAGGCTCAGGTGGTTGCGCCCACACCAGTCCACAAAGTCACTGATGACCGAGCGGTACTCCAGCTCATTCCCGTCAGACACACAGCCCACAATGACCGAGTCGTCAGAGAACTTCTGGAGATGGCAGCTGTCCGTATTGTAGATGAAGTCCGAGGTGTAGATGGTGAAGAGGAAGGGTGAGAGGACAGTTCCCTGGGGGACCTTGGTGCTGCAGACTACCACCTCTGACTCACAGCTGCGCAGCCGCACATACTGTGGACAGTCAGTGAGGTAGTCAATGGTCCAGGCAGCAAGATGTTCAACTCCAGGTGTCCTCCAGCTTCCCTTGCAGCAGCGCCAGCCTGATGGTATTGAAGGTGCTGGAGAAGTCAAAAAACATAACGCTCACAGCACTCCCGGCGGTCTCTAGGTGGGTGAGCGCCCGCTGCAGCAAGTAGATGACGGCGTCCTCTACTCCTACGTTTGGCTTGTAGGCAAACTGCAGCGGGTCCAAGGTGGGGCTCACCACAGAGCGGAGGTGACTGAGGATCACCCTCTCCATGGTCTTCATGAGGTGGGAGGTCAAGGTGACTGTTCTGTAGTGCGTTTGTTGTTTTGGCAACCGGGACCACACAGGAGGTCTTCCACAGGACGGGGACCCTCTCCAGGCTGAGGCTCAGGTTGAAGATGTAGCAAAGAACCTCACAGAGCTGGTCTGCGCAGGTCCTCAGCAGCCTGGGGCAGATGCCGTCAGGTCCTACAGACTTTCTCTGCTGCAGTGAGGGGGTGAACTGCAAGGGGTGGTGATGGGGGGTGGAGGGGGGCTGGTGCTGGGTTGGGTCCATGTGAAGTAGGAGGGGGACGTGTCAACTGGTCCGGGGAGGTGTGAAGAGGGGGGAGTCGGAAGAGAGGCAGAGGAGGTTGGGGGGCAAATCATACCTGTTAAATTAACAGTTTAATTCATCTGCCCAGCGCTGGTCACCATCAGCCGTCCCTCTGGCACTTTGTCCAAATTTGGAGATGTTCTTCAGTCCTCTCCACATGCCCTGTGCAATGTTTTGGGCCAGCTGCTCCTCCATCTTCCTCCCGTAGTCCTTCTTGACCCGTCGAATCCTCCACTGGAGCTCCCGCTGGACCCTTTTCTGCGCCTCTCTGTCCCCTGAGTTGAAAGCCCTTTTCTTCTGGTTCAGAAAGGCTTTAAAGATCCCATGACATGGTACTTCTTGATGCTTTTATATGGCTCCTTAATGGTTCCCTAATACTGTAAATGAATCCTTCTTCAAAATCAACACTCAGTGCATGAGAAACAGAGATAAGATGAGAAAGAGTATTTTTTCTCCCTCAGAACAGGTCATAATTTGCCTGGAAGAATCCATGACTCATCGCTGTACCAGCGGATGAGTCTGGTAACGCTTGATCCAGAAAGCGCTGCTGTTGCGCTTAGACAGACAACTAAGTGAACCAATCAGAGATTGCGCCATCTTGATTCAAAACTGAGGAGGAACTTCCGCTGCCTAAGAGTGACTTTGCGGGCCTAAACAGGGTAGGGGAGCTCACATTAACGTTCAAAAACCTCAGAAAGTGAAAATTTCATGCCATGGGACCTTTAAGACCACCTTCTACCGAGGCACCATTGAGAGCGTCCTGACCAGCTGCATCACTGTGTGGTACGGGAGCTGCACTGAACAGAACAGGAAAGCCCTGCAGCGCATAGTGAATGCAGCTGGGAGGATCGCTGGTGTCTCTCTCCCCTCCCTCCTAGACATTTTTAACACCCGGCTCACCCGCAGAGCGTCCAGCATTGTGGGTGACCCGAGCCACCCCGCACATAGCCTGTTCAGCCTCCTGCCCTCGGGGAGAAGGTACCGGAGTCTCCGGGCCCACTCCACCAGGCTTTCAAACAGCTTCATCCACCAGGCTGTCAGGAGGCTGAACTCACACCCGAACTCTCACCTTGCCCGTCTCCCACCCCCCACCCCCCATATTGGCATAACTTGTATTCCATAAAAAGACATATCACTCTAGACACTTTAAAAAACTGCTGCTAAGGACTACTGTTGCACTGTTGCACATTTACATTTACTACTGGATTTTACTCCTGTTGCACTGTTGTTTACTACTGTTATTGCACATTTACATTTACTACTGGAATTTTTAGTACTGTTGTTTACTCCTGTTACTGCACTAGAATTACTACTGTTGCACATTTATTTTTATTTTATCTTAACTCCAATGCACATTCTACTGCACATGACCAATTCACTGCTGTATCTTCCATTGCACATTTTGATGCACACTGCACACTTTGGAAATCTGTATATAGTATAGTTTATTTATTATGTTGCACTGTTTTAAGATTTTAGATCTTAGACTTTAGTTTTAACTTTAGATTTCTGTCTTAGATAGTTTTTGTTGTGTTTTGTCTTCGTATTGTATTTTGTACACTGTCTTTTTGCACTACTTGGCCAGAGAGAAACGAAATTTCGATTCACTGTATGTTGAACACATATGGCAGAATTGACAATAAAGCTGACTTTGATCTTTGAAGCTCAGGGGTGATCCAACCGATTGTTGGAGAAGCACCGTACCTTCCGGTAGGGATGGGAATTGATAAGATTTTTACGATTCCGATTCCGTTATCGATACCGCTTAACGATTCAATTCTTTATTGATTCTTTTATCGATTCTAATTTGGGGAAAAAAGGAGAACAAACTGTTTGATTAGCACCAAGATTAGCACTAGTCCTGGTCTAGTCCTGGTTTAGTCCTGGTTTAGTTCTGGTCTAGTCCTGGTCTAGTCCTGGTCTAGTCCTGGTCTAGTCCAGTCCTGGTCTAGTCCTGGTCTAGTACTGGTTTAGTCCTGGTTTAGTCCTGGTCTAGTCCTGCTCTAGTCCAGTCCTGGTTTAGTCCTGGTCTAGTCCTGGTCTAGTACTGGTTTAGTCCTGGTTTAGTCCTGGTCTAGTACTGGTCTAGTCCAGGTTTAGTCCTGGTCTAGTCTTGATCTAGTCCTGGTCTAGTCCTGGTCTAGTCCAGGTTTAGTCCTGGTCTAGTCCTGGTCTCGTCCTGGTCTAGTCCAGGTTTAGTCCTGGTCTAGTCCTGGTCTCGTCCTGGTCTCGTCCTGGTCCAGTCCTGGTCTAGTCCTGCTTTAGTTCTGTTTTAGTCCTGATTTAGCCCCGGTTTAGTCGCTGCTTTCACCTAACATCTCCATTTGATGCAGAAATAATATGATAATAATTATGACTCACCCCGTGTTGCAGTGTGTTTTCGGATAATTCGCGTATCTCCACGTGTAAACGCCTATCGTGTGTTTTGGAGCTAAATTGCACTCTGTACATGAGCTCCGGAGAAACGGACGTGTCCTGAACCTGTCCCGAAGGTCTCCCGAACGTGTCATGTGTCCAAGTAGAAGTTAAAAGTCCATTTTCATGTCCTTTAGTGTCCTGCAGTGCCACTTTCATATGCACGAGCTCTTCACACCTGATACGCAAACAGGGGAAAAACACATCAGCGCTTCTCGCAATGTGATTGGCTGGTGCGCGAGTGTGGGAAAATATGTTGATTTATACACACCCCATTTCTTTCCAAAAAACAATCATTAGATAATCATTAGATAATCATTAGATAAACTGCTAATCGATTCTGTGCAATCGAAACGGAACCGGTTCTCAACAGGAACCGGTTTTCCATTCCCATCCCTACCCTCCGGGTTGGTACAGTGTTCTCCACGCAGAAGATGTAGTCCGTGATGCAATGTGTCAAACCGTTGATGTCGTCTCCATAAGAGCCTCTGAACATGTCCCAGTCTGTGGTCTGGAAACAGTCCCTCAGACTCTCACAGGCCTTGTCAGTCCAAAGCTTCACAGACCGCTTCTGCGCAAGTCCTCTTCGCACCTAAACCAGGCAGTGGTCTGAGAGTCCGAGCGGGGGGAGGGGGGCAGAGGTGTGGGCATCTTTAATGTTTGAATAAAGCAGATCCAAAGTCTTATTGTCTCTCGTGGGGAACGTGACGAGTTTTTCAGTGGTATTCCTGGAGATCCCCATCCCCGGATATTACAAACATTGCTAACATTGTGATTTTAAGGACTTTACTGAACCATTGCAATAAAATTAGCATGTGTTTATCTGTTTAACCTTTTATGTGTTCTAAACTGAGCACATTTTGTACTGTGATGTGATCTGTATGTATTAAATGTTTTATGATGTTTACCCCAGTAAGATGTTAAGATAAAAGCCTATGGGAAATTGAATAAAAACCTGGGAACTCCCAGATTTCCACTTAGCGGATCTTGTTTATTCCATGCTCTGTAGTTTTATATTAATGGGGAAATGCTTGTTAACCACCACTGGTACAAGCTCTGGGTCAGGAGGGCATCTGGGCACAACAGACCACAACTCTTCCATAATTAGCACTTCTCGCAATACAAAATGGTGGTGTTATTCACTGCAGAAGACAGTGGACCGTACTGATGTGCAGATAGACATATCATTTGTGTGGTATAATGGCAGGCATTAAAGTTTTAATCGAGACACCCCAAGTGAGTGTGGCATGCATAATTGCACTTTGATAATGTACGTTGTTTGAATGAAGAGAAGCACCTCTGTCCTCACATGACTGCATAAGGACTAATCAGGTGAGCACAGGGCTGCACATCTGGTCCTGTAAACAAACACAAGGAGGAGCTCTTTAAATGATGTGCTGATTGTGCTTGCAGGTGCACAGCTCTTTCCTCCTTTTGTTTTCGTTGATTGTGTTAGTTATATGTGTGGAATATACAGTTGGATTAGCATCAAGTTTTTGCTAAACACTCATGAAGAACATTGGTTACTTTGGTCACATGCATCAAAAGGTATGGACTGCATTTTCCTTTGGTGGTGAGATAAAGAATGCACAAAACATGGATACTAGGCATAAAAAATATAGAAAAGATCGTTATCTTGATTTCACATTTCACAACACTTCTGTATTTATATTTGTTATATTGTAGCACACTGTTTACAACATTTACACTGTGCGTCTCAGTCTCGTTGTGTCTGAGTCAAAGGTCTCAGTGCAGTTTAACACGAGGACTGGTCAGGCAGGGTCAGCAGATCTGTTTCAGGGCAGTTTGAGGAGAGGAAGAGCCACATGTGTCCCTGTGTCCTGCAGCATCACAGCAGTGTCCAGAGGAAGCCAGGTGAACACAACATGAAAGGCCTTGTTCTTACACTGCGCTGGTGTTTCGGTTGGTGACAAAATGGTCCATTCCGTTGAAGCGTTTCCTCAGTCCAACAGTCATTTGTTTTCATTCCCTCAAAGTATTTTTTCTCTTCTGCCACATTTGTTGTCACATACTATGGTGTAAAAAACCTGTAGCAACTCAAATGTTCATAGTCAGTGCCTTAGTTAGCTCCTTAGCTAGCCTCTTGCATGAACTCCAATAAAATAAAAAGGAGTAATCCTGCATTATTAGGCTGTCTATATAAGCTCAAAATGCTCTGTTCCACCTTGTGCTGTCTGTAGTTTTCAAATGTTGACAGCAAACTTTTACTATCATTTCAGAGAGGAGATATGGATTTAAATTATCCAGTTGAGTTTAGTGAAGATGCATGGAGTTTAAAAACATAGCAGAGCACTTTCCGTATTACCACATGACATCACAAGGTGAAACAGAGTGTTTTCTGTTTGAGAGAAAAACTCTAATATGAAGGGTTTGTGTGTTAAACATGTGTAAATGAAATAAGACACAACTCCAGGTATGTTTTTGATGAGGAAACATTATAACATAGATCAAAAACAGCATTATGTGCACTTTAAATAAGGCATTCTTTTTTATTATTATTATTAAAGGTACATGTTTTAAAACCACAATAACATTCGCAAAGTACTCAGAAGACACATTGAGGGATGTGGGCACGGGAACAAACACTACTGGGTACAAGGGATAAGGGACTTGAAGGTACCTGGGGGAAATACAAGGGGGGCCTAGAAAGAAAAACAGGGGGAGTGAAGAGGTCCAAAGGGATTATCCCAGGTAAAGAAAGGGGGTCTGGGGGAAAACAAGGGCGATGCAGTGTCCAGGGAGGGTCCAGATGAGAGGGTCTAGAGGGAACAGCGGAGGAGAGTAGGGGTCAGAAGTCCAACTGAGGGGAACCGGTTCGGGAAATGGAGAAAAGTGTATTGTCTGGGGTGAAGGTGTTGCAAAACTCTGTTTCTCTTGCGGAGTGGAGATAGTGATTGTGGGCGCTAAGGAGCGCTGTGAAGAGGGGCCAGTGCTCTGCTGCGCGGCCGTCAGGGAGGTGGTGGTTCCGTGCCACGAAGATCGAATACCTGGCCATGGACAAAATGAGGCGGACGGCGTCCCAGTTGACCATGGCGGTGTCTGGCCCCCGAGGTCGCTGCTGGACAGGTCTGAAGAGGCAGAACCAGAGCTCGGGGTCATCGATTCCATGGGCTGCCGGGAGCCCATGGAAGCCTCAATACCAGCCTCCGAGCGAGAAGGTCCAGCAGCTGGGTCCAGAACTGCCGCACAACAGGACACCGGGCGACCAAATGGAGGAGGTCTTCAGGCGCCTCACCGCATACCGGACAGTCACAGCCGTACCTGTCAGGGTGTATTGTGTGCAATCTGGTGCAGGTGTAGATGACCCTGTGTCTCAATTTAAAGTCAAAATTACTGACTTGGGGTGGGGTGTACTAGTTATATATGTGGGCCCAGATGGATGCAGCGTCATGCGTGGGAAATGTCTGTGACCACCTGTGTTCTGCAGAAGGGTGCCGAGCGACCCCGGCCACCAACAGTCGGTAGAAGGCGTGTGTTCTCGTCTCTGTCAGCCTCGACATCTTCTCCCCCCATACAATAACAAAATCCAGAGAACACTTACCTTCTTCTTCCTCATTTACCTCGCCCGGGTCAGGGACCCTTTCTCAAAGAGGACACCCCACTTCGCCAGGACAGAAGACTGGATTATACTTGCCTTTCTGAGAATTTCAGCTCTCCTAAACCCAACCCTAGGCCTTATAACCCTACCTAAGGCATTCTCAAGGTGGTATGGCCTATTGTTTTTGCATCTGCTTTTTCAGTTGGATTCATTATTGTTATTTCTTCATTGTTTCATTTTTGTGAAGAAAAAAACTGGAAATGGTGAGTTTTACAGCATTTAACAGTTTTACAGCAAATAGCATTGGTCAAGCATATGTCTATCAGAATAGAATAATACATGCAGTCCACATTCTCCATGTAACTGACTAAAATGATCCTGTTGCCACAGAGGCGGGCAGCAGAAGGTGAATAATTAACACAAACGCTAATAACATGTTTACAAGTGAATTTAACAACCTCCAGCAACAGGCTCCAAAATGTAGTGCTTATGTTATCGAGAACAGACTGAGATAAGTTTTACTGTTTAAGGTTCAGTTGTTGTCTGGTACCAGTGGTAGAACGTAACGTAAGTAAAAGTAATAAAGTACTGTACTTGAAGGTGCATTGTGTAACTTTTCAGGTGGATGGTAAATCAAATGCTTTTTTTCATGCAGAGACTGTACTTTACTTAAGTACATTTTACAGTGTACACTTTTTAATTTTACTTCACTACATCTGAGAGCAGGTATCTGTAATTTCTACTCCATTATAGTTTTTAACTGGACTGAAAAGTAAAAGTATTTGTAATGATTGTTGAGCTGCTAAAAAGAGTTATTTTTTTAACATATTTATAGTCTGAACAAACAAAAATATACAAATAATGACAGCAAAAAATAAATAAATAAAA
The DNA here is from genome assembly GCA_036785185.1 of Paratrypauchen microcephalus. Classification (NCBI taxonomy): domain Eukaryota; kingdom Metazoa; phylum Chordata; class Actinopteri; order Gobiiformes; family Gobiidae; genus Paratrypauchen; species Paratrypauchen microcephalus. The sequence continues at coordinate 383,969 of JAVJIX010000157.1, read as the reverse complement.
AGATTGATTCAGTTGTTTCTGTTAAATAAAATTTAGCATAAATCTTAAAAAAAAAAAAAATCATTTTAGCTTTATTGAGTACTTTTTCATGTGATGGTATTTCTTTGCTCCAGTATCTGTTCTTGTACTTAACCCTCATGTTATGTTATGGGTCAAATTGACCCGTTTTAAAGTTTGAACATCTAGGAAAAATAATTAAAAGTATTTTTTCAGTATGAAACTTCTTCTGCTTGCCTTAATTTTTGTAATCAACATATAATATGAAAATGGTTTGTCTCACATATTTTCAGTCACCCCCTGCATGTTTATATCACACAGATACTGTTCGGGTGAATTTGACCCGGAGTCAAACTAGAGGTAAAATGGTGTCACAAATGTCAGACAATTCTTTCTTTGCAACTGTGTCACCCCAATCACACAAACACAGACACACAGACACACACAGACACACACACACAAACACACACACACAAACACACACAGACACACACACAGACACACACAGACACACACACACCTACACACACAAACACACACAGACACACACAAACACACACACACAGACACACACACACCTACACACACAGACACACACAGACACACAAAGACACAGGTGCGGGTGTTATACTCCACCCATATTCAGTGGACACTCAACAGGGGAGGGGCAAAACATATAAAAGATTCTCTGCATGGCAGTCCTACCAACATTACACTCAATCAGGCAAACCTTTACAAAATGAGCAGCAGAAGCAAAAGGATGGCAGTCCAGGAGGCTCTGGAAACCACTGATCATAACAGTGAAATAGAGAAATTATCTTCAGATAATAGTGTCTGAAGATAAAGACTATCTTGAGCTAAATTCTGACTCTAATTCGATTCTAATTTTGAACCAGATGATGGAATTGCTATTCCTGTTCCTCAAAGCAAGACATTTATGTCAAAAAATGACCAAATACATTTCTCTTCATCCCCAAATATGCATCAGACAAAACTGTCTGCAGAAAACATAATAAATACAGTGCCAGGGCCCACTAGGACGGCAGTGACTCGTGTGACTGACATCAAGTCCACTTTTGAACTGATCATGCCAGATTCAATACAGAAAATCATTCTGTGAATGATTAATCTAGAAGGGAGGCATGTTTTTAGGGAGAAGTGGAAGGAGCTGGACAAAACACATTTAGGTGTGTATTTGGGGCTCCTCATCCTGGGTGGGGTCTATAAATCGAAGGATGAATCAACAGCCAGTTTATGGGATGCAGAGACAGGGAGGCCGATATTTTGAGACACACTGTCTCTGGAGACTTTTCACATTTTCTCCAGAGTAATCCAATTTGATAATCAAGAGACAAGGGCTGGTAGACAAGAGAGAGACAAGCTGGCAGCTATTAGGAGAGTGTGGGACAAGTGGGTAGAGCAACTTCCCCTACTCTATAATCCAGGCCTTAATATCACATGGATGAAAGGCTGGTGGCATTCAGAGGTCGCTGCCCATTTAGGCAATATAAAACATGAAAAAAAGTTTATGTTTCAATGTTATGGTTTATATGTTGGTCTTCCAAAAGTAATAAAGTGGTGAAGCATTAAAAAAAAGTTTGAACATGGATTTTTAAAAAAATGAAAAACGAGTGAATTAGCCTAATTGAACCATTACCTGGAACACAATTACGCTTAATATTAATAGAATAGTTAGTAATGGAATTAGTAATGAAATATTAACAATGATTGTTAGGATTTTTTTGGGTTTCAGACATCTTTTGGATAAGTAAACATGCACCGGGGAAAACTGACCCGGGAACACCATTGCTGTTCCTGACAAATGAACATAACAGGAGGGTTAAAGGTGTTTGTCTCCATGGAAATGTTATTGCCGAATTGCATTGTTATTGTTATTGTTATTGCAGAATGTATCTATTAATGGATAAGTAACAAAATTGCATAATTCTTCCACCACTTTCTGGTACACGTATGTGCAATAAAACAATAACTATGAAGATAGATTAGTCAACAGCATAATACTAGATACTCTCTAAGCCGTGAAATTATTGCATCCTTAAATGTCACCTGTTTCTACTCAAAGCTTTCAAATCGGAGGTGCACACAGTCCCATTGAGAAGATGATGCAGAGGGATTTTTCATATCAAAATGTCATGTGCAAGTATGTCTTTGACAACACAGCCTTCATTGCCTTGAGAAGCCAAATAGATTTTAGTTCATGTTATTATGAGTTTTAAAGGGTGTAATTTTAGTCTTCTCTTCAGGCTCTGGAGGGGACTGCTTTCGTCAAAGACATCAAAGTGTAGAGACATGAGAGAGCCCCTTTGGTGTAATGAATATGCACAGTTCATATCAGGATGTATTTTTTAATAACAATAGTGAGGTGGCCTCTCCTTAAAATCAGTATTGAAGTAAAAATACTGAGTAACTACTTTTACTTGTCTACAGAAATACAGATTCTTTATTATACTGTTTCTGCTACTACTGTATTAACTACTACATACTACAAATACTATTAACATCACAACTGCTACAACAGGACTACTAATAGTTTGGCTGCTACTACATTTACATTTACTACAAGGGCCCATATGACGCTGTTTCCTCAACAAAAACATACCTGGCATTGTGTTTTGTTTAACTAACAACCTCTGCATATTTTGGCTGTGTTAATCTCTCAAACAGAAAACACTTAGTTCCACCTAGTGATGTCATCATGTGGTAATACAGGAAGTGCTTCACTGAGTTTTAAATGCCATACACCTTCACTGAAAACATCTGGATAATTTTAGGTCTGGAATTGCCAATCTCTACTAAACTAAAGGTAAAAGGAGCTGTTAACTTGAAAACTACTGCTTCATCCATCCATCCATCCATTTTCTTCCGCTTATCTGGGGCCAGGTTGGAGGGGCAACAGTCTAAACAGACTTACTTCTCTCTGGACACTTCCTCCAACTCCTCCGGGGGGACTCCAAGGTGTTCCTAGGCCAGCCGAGAGACAAAGTCCCTCCAGCGTGTCCTGGGTCTTCCCCGGGGCCTCCTCCTGGTGGGAGATGCCCAGAAAACCTCCCAAGGGAGGCGTCCAGGAGGCATCCGGAACAGATGCCTGAGCCACCTCAGCTGGCTCCTCTCGACGTGGAGAAGCAGCGGCTCTACTCCGAGCTCCTCCCATGTGACTGATCTCCTCACCCTATCTCTAAGGGTGCGCCCAGCCACTCTGTGGAGGAAACTCATTTTGGCTGCTTGTATCCGTGATCTTGTCCTTTCGGTCATTACCCAGACCTCATGACCAGAGGTGAGGGTAGGAACATAGATTGACCGGTAAATTGAGAGCATTGCCTTTTGGCTCAGCTCCCCGCTTCACCACAATGGTCCAATACAGCGACCACATCACTGCGGATGCTACCGATCCGCCTGTCAATCTCACGCTCCATCCTCCCTTCACTCATGAACAAGACCCCGAGATACTTGAACTCCTCCACTTGAGGCAAGGACTCTCCACCCACCCGGAGAGCAAGCCACCTTTTTCCTGTCGAGAACCATGGCCTCGGATTTGGAGGAGCTGATCCTCATCCTAGCTGCTTCACACTTGGCTGCAAACCGCCCCAGTGCATGTTGGAGGTCCTGGTTTGTTGAAGCCATCAGGACAATCTGCAACAGCAGAGATGAGATCCTGTGGTCCCCAAACCAGATCCCCTAACTGTGCCTAGAAAGTCCATATATATAATGAACAGAAAGGGTGACAAAGGGCAGCCCTGGTGGAGACCAAAATGCACCGGAAACAGGTCCAACTTACTACTGGCAATGCAAACACAGCTCCTGCTCCAGGTCATACAGCCCTTAGCAAAGAGCTCCGAACCCCATATTCCCAGAGCACTCTCCACAGGACCCCCCGAGGGACCTGGTTGAATGTCTTCTCCAAATCCACAAAGCACATGTGGACTAGTTGGGCAAACTCCCATGCACCCTCGAGCACCCGATGGAGAGTATAGAGCTGGTCCACTGTTCCGTGGCTGGGATGAAAACCACACTGCTTCTGCTGAATCTGAGGTTTGACCATCGGTCGAATTCTCCTCTCCAGCACCCTGGAATAGACCTTACTGGGAAGGCTGAGGAGTGTGATGCCCCGGTAGTGGAACACTCCCTCTGGTCCCCCTTCTTAAACAGAGGGACCACCACCCCAGTCTGCCAGTCCAGAGGTACTGTCCCCGACCGCCATGCGATGTTGCAGAGACGTGTCAGCCAAGACAGCCCTACAACATCCAGAGACTTAAGATACTCAGGACAGATCTCTTCCACCCCCGGAGCCTTTCCACCCAGGAGCTTGCCAACCACCTCAGTGACTTCAGCCAGGGTGATGGGTGAGTCTGCCTCCGAGTCCCCAGCCCAGAAGACATGACGGCGGGATTAAGGAGATCCTCAAAGTATTCCTTCCACCATCCAACAACATCCCCAGTCGAGGTCACAGCTCTCCACCCGTACTGTAAACAGTGTTGGTGAAACACTGCTTCCCCCTCCTGAGGCGCCGAACGGTTTGCCAGAATTTCTTTGAGTCCGTCCGATAGTCCTCCTCCATGGCCTCTCCAAATCCTCCCAACCCCGAGTTTTTGCCTCTGCAACTGCCCGGGCTGCAGCACGCTTGGCCTGCTGGTACCCGTCAGCTGCCTCAGGAGTCCCAAGAGCCAACAAGGCCCGATAGGAGTCCTTCTTCAGCCTGACAGCATCCCTTACTTCCGGTGTCCACCATGGGGTTTGGGAATTGCCTCTGCGACAGGCACCACAGACATTATGACCACAGCTACGAGCGGCATCAACAATAGAGGCTGAGAACAAAGGCCCACTGGCCTTGATCTAGTGTTCATCATAAAGGGCATCTGAACCACTCTAAGTCTGACCCGTCCCCCAGGACCTGTTTGCCTTGGATGACCCTTCCAGGGGCATGAAGACCCGACACCATAGCTCCTGGGATCATTCGGGCACTCAAACCCCTCCACCGTGTTAAGGTAGCGGCAAAGGGGGAGACGCAAATATGTCGTTTTTTTGACGCAAATATGTAAAAAATAAAATAAAATTTAAAAAAACATATGAGGCCAACATAAGCTCCACTTTTACTCTTTGACTTTTAACACTGCTTGAGTTGTGTGGTCACCTGTCCTTTATTGTCATGTTTTATTCATTTTATTTAGTAATTAATATGGGTCTATTTACTGTTGTCATTATTTATTTTTACTTTGTTTGTTTTTAATGTATTAAAATAGTAGATTTTTTATGTCAGAAATGTGCTACAGAAATAAAGTGGGTCTCAAACTAAAATTACCCAGGGGCCACTGGAGGTGGAGTCTGGGTGAGGCTGGGCCGCATCGGGTAGGATAATCGACAAAACAGGGTTTCAAGTATTAAAAAAAAAAAAAAATTACACCTGTCCAATCTTCTCAGTTTTCATAATGACAGTTCAGAACATGGACATTTCTTCAGAATATAAGTCTAAACTACTTCTACTACTTCTTTTACCTAAGAGACCTGGCTACGCTCCCTGTTGCTTAGACATATTTGGCTTGAAGGAAGAAACAAATGAGATCCTCAGTATAGCATGGAGAAAAGCTTTTCACACAGATTTGTGCACTCAAAAAGGCACATGGTTCGACTGAACTTCTTGGAAAGTTCAGCTGAGCTGATGTTCAAATCGTGGGTCTGACTCAGCGCTACTATCCCTGTGTCTCCTGCTCCCCATGTCTCCTGCTCCCTGTCTCTCCAGCTTCACATCTCTCTAAGGCTGTGCTCTTACTCAATTTCTTGAGTCTGCTAAAATGAGTATCTTTTATCTTTTGGTTTGTAAAGGAAGCTCACTGGAGGGAAAAGGTTGGAGATCCCTGCTCGAGAGACTCCTTGTGTGATGGAGCTCACTGCGCTGATATTTATACATCCATCTTCATTTACAAAACTTAATAAAATTTTAATTTAATGGAGGCATGTTATGTAAAATGTACTTTTATGGACTTTTGTTATAATGTTCTCTCATCATTATCTTAAAATTACATTTCAATTTGTTCCTGCATAACTGTGGAAGCCGAGGCCATATTCATAAGCAATATTTTTTCTTCCTTGTTATCCCGAGATAATGAGATAATTAATTCGAGATTTCAAGAAAACAAAAGAATGAATTCGTGATCTCGAGAAAACAAACAGTTATTCTATGATGCCACATTGTGACAGGCTGACTTCGGAGCTATTTCTCATTCTGAATAGACACGGTTTTGGCCATTAGAATATCTGTAATAATAACCGATCAGCTGATAAGGCAATATTTTGATCAGGGGTTGACACAGGGGGAGATTGCATTACGTCTTTTAATTCGGGATAATTTCAAGATTAGTACGCGGCACCTCAGCAGAAGACTGGCCTGGCTTCGTCTTTACCAATGGAGATAGTATCTTACTGTCGGTATGGATGGGCAAAGTGAGGCTTCATGAAACACCGAAGCAGTTGAAGCGATTGTGCCGGAACGCTGAAATACAGTTCGAAACTCTCTCCACAGTGACATATAGTGGCAATATCTTAGAATTATCTTAGAACTACAACATCTAGAATGTTTCGTGTTTTGAGACGGAATCATTTTTTGTTTTCTCAAGATCACGGAATAACTCTTTGTTTTCTGAAGATCTCGAAATGACAGTTTTGTTTTCTCGAGATCACAAATTAATTGTGTCGTTTTCTCGAGATCTCAAGTTAATTTTCTTGTTATTAAGGTGGAAAATAATCATTGCAAACATGGCCTCTGTCGGCTTCCGTACATAACCTACATTGCAGTGGATGATGAAGCAGAGTCTTATTGAGCAACACATGTAAACCAGTGGTCCCCAACCTTTTTCTCTGAGGGACAGCAGTCACAAGATTTAGTTTCAGGGACATGTTGAAAGGGCCAAAACCAGTAGCAACATGACTACAAACTTTTATCCTATATATTTTAAATGCCTTACCTATCATTTTGCTGTTTACTATGAAAATACAGAATCAATCAACCAAATAAACAAAGTGACATAACATTAGACTATAAAACTAAACTCCATTTTAAAAGATGAATAACAATTTCCTCTGTGGCCCTATAGCAGATGGCCCCCGGTATGGTTTTGGGCCATGGACTGGTGGTTGAGGACCCCTGACCTAAGCCACCTTGAAGCAATTCAGTGTGTGAATGATTATATTAGTCAGGGTCAGTGTTAGAGAGGCAAATAACACAGCTTGACTGCCATGTTTCCTTCCTACAGTCTCAGATAGTTGGTCCCTCTCCATCTTGCACATCTAAATATAAAGTCATTATTGTTGTGTTGTTTTACCACTTGTTGGTGAAATAATGAGCTACTTTGGGATGCAGATGTACACCAGAATGAGGTATCATTGGTCTTTACAGGTGCACTGTGTAACCTTTCTGGTAGATAATGTTAATGATTTTTATTGGAATGTTCTACAGGATGGCATTAAATGTAACTATCTCCATGGAGACAACCAGGCCACATCACAAGGCCAAGTTACAGGTCCGATGTGTGGAGAAGTGGGCCCGCTCACAGTAATAATGCATGGTTTTACTGCAGTTTTGAGAAACAAAAATGTCTGCAGTTCAAAAGATACAAAATATATCATCATCAGAAAGGTTGCACAGTGCACCTTTAATAGTTTCAATAGAACTATAACTAAATGTCAGAAAGCATTGAGTTGATGTTGGTTGTTAAACAAAGCTCAAGGCCAGATTACTAAGAATTCTTTTTTCCCCCCCATCATTATATTCACATGCTCCAAATACAAAAGTACATTGAGGTCCTATATGTGCCCCTTATTTTCACGCCTTTTTAAAATGTATAATTTCATTCAGAATGATGAGGCCGAAGGCATCATTCTATTTCTGCATGTGTTCTCGCTCATGAGTCACAAATAAACAAGACAAAGTTAGATCTGTGCCTGGGTCTGAATGCAACCTGATTTTCAGATCTCTATTCAACACATATTTTCCATTAATTGAAAAAACAATGGAACTGATACTGAATTTAATTTCTACACTTGTTACATTTTACAATGAAAAGAAAAACAAAAAACTAAACCAAGTGAACTTAAATAATCTGTATTATGCATTTTTCATATTGCAGGAAGCCAGGGCTAAATGAAGCTGAAAAGGTGTTGCAGGTAAAACAAAAGCAGTTGTTATCAGCAGTTTTGGTTGTGCTTTGCTTTGCTCCTGTTGAATGGGTACTAGAATGGACTGCAGGTGCTCTGATGGCTTATTTTTATCATTGAGAGCCAAAACAATACAAACCCAAAAAAACAATAATTTAAGTGCTCAGTGTGAACTAGAATGCTCTGAGGTGCTTAATTATCACCACAAAAACTACACTTCTGATTTGGGTAATGATGAAATCAACAAAGAACAGCTTTTTACCTTGATTTAAGGGAATATTTTAAGGCAGTGATCAAGCAAAATACAAACTTCAAGTGTGTTTCTGACATTAACTACCCTTTTAAAATTCAGTGCAATTTTCCATGAACATCTATCAGAGTGGCAGAGTGTGAATGGATTAAATAAAAAATAAAGGCATGAAAAACAGGTCTGAGTCAAGCAGTTATGAAATCAGTCATTCAAATCAGGGATTTAGTGGGGGGATAAGACAAAACAATGCAAAATAATACAAAATATGTGTGTGTGTGTGTGTGTGTGTGTTTGTGTGTGTATGTAACAGAAACAGTATAATAAAGAAACTGTATTTTTGTAGACAAGTAAAAGTAATTGCTCAGTAGTTTTAGTTCAGTACTGATTTCAAGGACACTTCACCTAACTGTTGTTATTAAAGGGGTCATTCCTGAATTGGAGGACATTTTACATCCCACCCATCAAATATTAAATAATCCACATACAAAATACTAAAACATACAGTTTCTGAGTGAATTTACTTGTCCTGAGACCAAATCTAAAAAACTAAGAGAAAAGAATGCTTGAAAATACTTTTATAATACCAAATAAGTCTGGAGTACCCCCCAAAATGCCATTTTCCTCTTGTCCCACCCCTCTCATGGCCAAATTGAATCTCAAATAAAACAGTTAAAATTGAATTGAAATTTCTTGTTTTTTCTATAATTTGTTTCATTGGCATCTCTTGTAACTGTGGAACATTTGTTTTAATAGACATAATATTTCAAATAATTATTATTATTCATGGAACATGTGTCCCACAACATGCACGCAACCCTGTTACCAGAACATTTTTAGTCTGGTAGAAGAAGAAGAAAACAGAAAACCACACGATCCCCTGGACTTGACATCATCAAACAGTTTTCCAAAAGAATGGGCAGAGCAAAAGTTTATCTTCTCTTCTATTTTTCATATTTTTATAAAACAGTTAGACTTGACTGAATGTCTCACTTTGCCTCATGCAACCCTGTTGCAAATGATCAGAATAAGACAATTTTTTTTTCCTTTACGTATTTGCATAAATAAGATTTTCCTCTTGATTAGTAATAACAGCTAAACAGCTAGCTTCTATTCCTGAGATAAAGCTAACATTAGTGTGATTTTGCAACCCTGTTACCTGCAACCCTGTTACTGTGATTAGAGGAAATAAATAAATAAACCATATAAATCATATAATAAAAATTTTACCATTGACCGTCAGCTGAGCTAATCAAGCATTTAATAGTTTATTACCGATTATTGATGAATATGTAGCAGAAAATCAGAAAAGTGAAGGTTTATTTTTCAAGAATTTTAAAGCCCAAATGTCCTCCAATTCTGGAATGACCCAAAGAATACATCCATTTATATATGTGTGTGTGTGTGTGTGTGCATGTATGTGTGTGTGTATTGACACACATTTTGTATTATTTGCATTGTTTTGTCTTATCCCCCCACTAAATCCCTGATTTGAATGACAGATTCCATAACTGCTTGGCTCAGACCCTGTTTTTCATGCTTTTATATATATATAAATGTGCTCCTCACCTTCCACGGTGGTTGGTCTCTCACTCTCATCCAGCTCGGGTCCTCTACCAGAGGCCTGGGAGCTTGAGAGTTCTGCGCAGTATCTTTGCTTTTCCTAGTACTGCACTTTTCTGGACTGAGATGTCTGATGTTTTTCCTGGGATCTGTTGTAGCCACTCCTCCAGTTTTGGGGTTACAGCCCCGAGTGCTCCGATCACCACAGGTACCACTGATGCCTTCACCTTCCAGGCCTTCTCCAGCTCTCCATTGAGCCCCTGGTATTTCTCTAGTTTCTCATGTTCCTTTTTCCTGATGTTACTATTGCTTGGTATTGCAATGTCCATCACCACGGCTCTGTTCTGTTGCTTATCCACCACCACTATGTCTGGTTGGTTCACCATCACCATTCTGTCAGCCTGTATCTGGAAGTCCCACAGGATCTTGGCTCGGTCATTCTCCACAACCTTCGGAGGTGTTTCCCACCTTGACCTTGGGGTCTCCAGCCCATACTCTTTCTGTACACACTTTCTGTTTCTGTACACTATGCCCGCCACTTGGTTGCGTCGCTCCATGTATGCTTTCCCTGCCAGCATCTTACACCCTGCAGTTATGTGCTGGACTGTCTCAGGAGCCTCTTTGCACAGCCTACACCTTGGATCTTGTCTGGTGTGGTAGATCTGGGCCTCTATTGCTCGGGTGCTCAAGGCCTGCTCCTGTGCAGCCAGGATGAGGGCCTCTGTGCTGTCCTTCAGACCAGCCCTCTCCAACCATTGGTAGGATTTCTTGATATCAGCCACTTCAGTTATGTTTCGGTGGTATGCCCCATGTAGGGGCTTGTCCTGCCATGATGTTCCTTCCAGCACCTTTTCCTCTGAGCTCCACGGTCTGAGGCATTCCCTGAGCACATCATCTGTCGGGGCCTTGTGCTTGATGTAGTTGATGGATTTTGGATGTCTCATCCTGGACAGTGGTTCCCACACTCACTAGTCCTCAGCCTCCTTCCTTCCGGCTCGTGTACAGTCTCAGGGTGCTGGATTTGGGATGGAACCCTCCATGCATGGTCAGGAGCTTTCGTGCTCTGTGTCTCCTCCTTTGGCCAGCTTATGATTCCTGATGGGTATCTGATCACTGGCAGGACGTAGCTGTTTATGGCCTGTGTCATAGTCATAGTCATAGTTTGCTTTATTGTCGAAAAACAATCATATACATGTACATAGAGTGAATTTGAAATTTCGTTTCCCCACTAACCAGGCAGGACAGTGATAGAGTGGGTAGGGGAGGGGCCGCTGCGCATGCGCGCACCGCCGACTGGGAGATGCAGAGTAGAAAAGATGCAATACAATCAGTGACAATTTTACAACATGTAATGACAATTGGAGATATAACATACGGTGATCTTTTTCTTTGGCAACATAAGGAAGGGTTTGGGGGGATCAGCTTGGAAATCAATTAAATTGATTGAACCGAGAGCAGAGATCAGACCTTTCTAAAAAGACAGGGAACATTTTACTCAATCATGTCAGTATGAGTGGATAGTCCGAATAGTGTGTGCCATGTAGAGTCCATGATACCAAACCACATCTGTGGCCTTGGAGTGTTCTTGCAGGGAGACAAAATCAAGACAAAGATAAGCCATTGGAGACACACAGATTTTCACAGGGAGACATAATTATCCAAAGGGATTAATTTAGCATGATAAAATACATTTTTAGAGACCCAGGTGAGCAAGCAATTTTAGCTTGAGCCCGGGTTCTGCCAGACCCCCATCTTCATATCTCCATGAAGATTCGTGAAAGATCTCATTAGTTCCTCTTGGCGAACAGACAGCGCCGCGTTACTTTTGCCCAGTTCTGTAAGCATTCCAGCGATGATATCCAAACGTCGAGATGTTTCCTTCAGTTGAAACCCTTCCAAAAGGTCCTCAACCATGTCATGTTCTTGCCATTGAGCTGACTTCTTAGGACTTGCCTTACTCGTTGCAGGTATTTGGCTGTAGCCGCTTTCCTTGTTGCCTCTTCAAGGTTGCCATTTGCTTGTGGGATACCAAGGTACTTGTAACTGTCCTCAATGTCTGTTATTGTTCCCTCCCTCCCTCCCCCCTGGTAGTGAGACATCCTCTGTGCAGGCTACCTTCCCTCTCTTTGTCACGTTGCGTAGAGCTTGATGTCATCTATGCAGAGGAGGTGGCTGGTACACTTGGACTCTACAAAGGCTGTTATGGACGAAGAACACAGGTGCATTTTATTGATGGCATTTTGAATGCACAGAGATACCGTGATGAGATCCAGAGGCCCATTGTTGTGCCATACATCCATGAACATCACCTCATGTTTCAGCAAGATAATGCACGGCCCCATGTTGCAAGGATCTGTACACAATTCTTGGAAGCTGAAAATGTCCCAGTTCTTGCATGGCCAGCATACTCACCGGACATGTCACCCATTGAGCATGTTTGGGATGTGCTTGACCGGCGTATACGACAGCGTGTACCAGCTCCCACTAATATCCAGCAACTTCGCACAGCCATTGAAGAGGAGTGGACCAACATTCCACAGGCCACAATTGACAATCTGATAAACTCTATGCGAAGAAGATGTGTTGAACTGCATGAGGCAATTGGTGGTCACACCAGATACTGACTGGTTCTGAGTCCCCAGACCCCCAATAAAGCAAAAAAAAAAAAAAAAAAAAAAGCACATTTCGGGGTGGCCTTTTATTGTGGGCAGTCTGGGGCGCACCTGTGCACTGGTCATGATGTTGGATCGGCATCTTGATGTGGCGCAACTGTGAGGTGGGGTGGACTGTCTCGGCGGGGCAGAGGTGCTCGCTGTCACACATTTGGACAGATTTGTGAACAATGTTTGAGAGAAATGGTAGTGTTGTGTATCTGGAGTGAATTTTGGATCTTTGGGTCCATCTCAGGAAAAATGGGAGCAAAAACAAAAGTGTTGCGTTTATATTTTTGTTGAGTATATACATATATATATATATATATATATATATATATATATATATATATATATATATATATATATATATATATAGTTCCTAATATATATATGAGAGAGAGAGAGAGAGAGAGAGAGAGAGAGAGAGAGAGAGAGAGAGAGTTAGCTTTATTATTTTTCATTAAATAGATAAGTCAAAGCAACCACCAAATTTACAGAAACGAAGCAGTTCAGGGTAGTTCTGGTGTAGTTAGCTCGTCCCTTCAGGCAGATATAAGCCAGTGGCCACCGACAATCTGACCAGAACTGAAGAAACTGCTTGGATGAGATGAGAAATGTCTTCACTCAAAAGACCTTTGTCCAGCTTTTTTTTCTTTTGCAATAGGTCCTACCTGAACCACTGAGGGATTACACAGACATCTTTCGCTGCATTCAGGAGGTCCATACACTGAGAAGGACAAAAACTTATGTGTCCTCTATGTGCAGGTTAAGGCACTGACTCCCCATGTTCACGGATGACTGTAATACCTTTTTATAACTGTAAGTTCCTTTAAATCTAAGCCTAAAATAATACATGTTTTGAGTATTTTAGACTCAATTTGTCTTAATAAACCAGGAGATGGGAAAAATACTAATATGTGCACCGACACGTAACCACTGTGAAGTGAATGATGAGTGTCTGTGAGCAACGCAAAGAGGCACTGGTCTGAAACAGATCCTAATTCAGCAAATATGATTGATTCTGTTTTACATCAATGCTGTTATTAAAGTGAGTTCAGAGACAGAGTGAGAGAGGAAGAGAGAGGGGGTAGGGGTAGTGAGGGGGGGAGAAAGACAGGGAGAGAGAGCAAAGAGGGGAGAGAGAGGAACAGGAGAGGAAGAGGGAAAGAAACTGGAGAGAAGGTAGAGAGAGTGAGAGAGAGAGAGAGAGGGGAGAGAGAAGGGAGAGAGAAGGGAGAGAAAGGACAGAGGAGAGAGGGAGAAAGAGAGAGGGAGAGAGAGAGGTGGGGAGAGGAAGGGGAGAGAAGGCGGAGAAAGGCAAGAGAAGGGAGAGATAGAAAAAGAGAGGAGAAAAAGACAGAAAGGGGGTGAGGGAAGAGAGGAGAGAGGGAATAGAGAGGTGAAGGTAGGAGGGAAAGAGGAGAAAGAAAAGGAGTGAGGGGATAGAGGGATAGAGAGGGGAAAGAGGAGCCTGCACTTTCATCTTTTTGTATTGAGTTCTTTAAAAAGCCTCACTTGTGTCTGTGCAGCCTTAAGACTTCACATGTTACTCCTCTGTGGATATACATATATACACCGGTATATATATTAAGTAATTTTTGTAAGTCAATTTTTGTTTCATCAGTCCACAGCACCTTATTCCAAAATGAAGCTGGTTTGTCCAAATGTGCGTTTGCAAACCTCAAGCGACTCAGTTTGTGGCATCTGTGAAGAAGAGGCTTCTTCTGCATCACTCTCCCGTACAGCCTTTCCTTGTGCAAATTATGCTGTATTGTGTGATGTGGCGGCACGGTAGCAGAGTGGTTAGCGCTCTTGCTTCACAGCAAGAAGGTTCCGGGTTCGATCCCCGGGTCGCCCAGACCTTTCCGTGTGTGTTCTGTGTGGAGTTTGCATGCATGGTCTGGGTTCGATCCCCAGGTCGCCTGAGCCTTTCTGTGTGGAGTTTGCATGTTCTCCCCGTGTCTGGGTGGGTTTCCTCCGGGCACTCCGGTTTCCCCCACCAACCCAAAACATGCACCATAGTTACTCCAGCTTAGGTCCTGACCAAGCCGAAGCAAGAAGATCATGGAGATGGTCCCCGGGCGCCCTAATGTGTGTGCTGCCCACTGCTCCTAATATATGTATATATATATATAGGATGGGTTAAAATGCAGAGAAGAATTTCTCCAGTGTGAGATCAATAAAGTTCACTTATTGACCTATGCACAGTGACACCATCTGCAGCAACATGACCTTGCAGGTCTTTGGAGGTGGTCTGTGGATTGTTTTTGACCATTCTGATCATCCTTCGTCTTTGCCTCTGATATTTTTCTTGGCCTGCCACTTCTGGCCTTAAAGGGATATTCCAGGATTTTTGACATGGGGGCTCATTTCTGAGTTAGCCAGAGTGCTGCAGAGATGTGGAGACACTTTTTAGTGAATTTCATGTAGTCCTTCCAGCTGCAGAGTTTTCAGATGCTAGGCTAGCGCAAGTCAATGGTAAATGGTAGCCTGATTTTAATCAGACTTACCCACACCAAAGGACACTCGAGGCCAGTCAACTATAACGCCAGACTGTCGATGCAAATGTCTGTGTTGATGGAACAATTTTAGAAATATAATCAGCCTTGTACTTTAAAGGATTTATGTCCTTATGCAACAGCGCGTTTTTTTTTCCTGATCAAGCTAGGCATGGGCGGAGTGATATCACCTTGCAGTTAGGTTTCCAGCTGTTTTTTGTTTACCTTCAGCTGTCGTCGTTAGCCGTAGAGTACAGTAGCCTGCCCTGTTCTACAGTCCAGACATGGCCACATTTGGAGGTCTCCCTGATGCTTTTGAAGACGATGCTGAGCAATTTGCTTTCTCCACTGAACCGTACCTGTACGAGCCGGAATATACAGACGAATGTTCACGGGCTAGCAACAACTTTATGAGCGTGCATGCCTTTTCTGTCAGCCAGGTAGACTACAAGAGTGAAGCAAAAGTTCTAGCACAGTCTTCATCAATCGACCAGCAGGCTAACATAACGACAGGAGCAAGCTTGGGTAAAAAAGGTACAAACCTGTTCTTCATCACGGGATCTTGCGCTTGGAAAGACACATGGTACTGCAGTGGTTGTCAGACTAGGCTTTCCAAGGGATTTGGTGTAGTCGTCTGGTCCAAAATGATCACTGCAAATCTTCTGTTTATGTAGCGTCTCCACCGGTGTGTTGATGTCTAAGCCAGCAGCTACAAGCCACAGTCGAGTCCTTTCTCGATCGTGCACCGGAAAGCTGTGAAAACTTTGTGGTGCCCACCCGCGGGCTTTATTTGTACATTTTCTAAATGCATACTGAAACACCATTTTGCCCGGTAGTTCTTTTAAAATTTACCTCTTCACTCTGTGGTCTTCCCTACTACGACTTTTCTCGCTTCTCTGTTTACGTGATTGGTCACTTCACAACCAACTAGAGTAAAACAAAATTCCGCTGCTGCTGTGAAGCTAGTCCCTCAGATATGGAATGATTCATGCTATTCGCACTCAGTTTTATTTCAAAAATTGCTCAATCAACATATATTTACATCGACAGTCTGCCGTTATAATTGACTTGTTTTTGGTGCACTATGGAGTGGGTAACCCTGATTTAAATCAGGCTACCATTTACCGTTGACTTGCGCTAGCCTAGCAACTGAATACTCTGCAGCTGGAAGGACTGCATGAAATTCGCTAAAAAGTGTCTCCACATCTCTGCAGCACTCTGGCTAACTCGTAAATGAGCCCCCATGTCAAAAATCCTGGAATATCCCTTTAACAAGAACTGTGCCTGTGGCCTTCCATTTCCTCACTATGGCTATGTTTATATGATGACGAACAGAAGACACAAAAGTGGCGTTATGTCTTCACTTTTTATTCTGCGTTTAGACGAGCATTTTCAGGAGGAAATCTGTGTGCATACAGTGATGCAAAAGTGTGTGGAATTCGATTGGGTATGCATGCCAGGCGGCTAGGTGCTACTGCATTATCATTATGTCCACGCGCATGCGTAAAATCTTCCTTCTTTTCATCTGCGCCGCGAAAAGCTAAACAAAACATGGCTACCGGTAGCAAAAAAAAAAATGTGTGTGGTCAGACGAGTTCAACTATTGCTTCAGACCATGTTAGACTACAAAGCAACGAAGGCGGAACAAGATGTGGACTGGGAGTCCTGCCAAACAAAATACACTGATATATGGACCGATGTGACGTAAACACGTAGACAACATCAGCAGAGTCAGAATTTTGTGTCTTGGGCAGTGTAGACGAAAATGCTACGGTGGCGCGTATTCAAGTTTTCCACTTTGGAGGGTGGTTTCAGTTTTTTGCGTTTTTAAACCCCCAAAACGCTGTTACTGTCTAAACAAAAGGCACTTCCAATAAAATATTTTGTCATTTTTACCCGTAAGCATTCTCATGTAAACAGGCCCTCATTTCCTCACAGTGGAGACTGACAGCTGAAATCTTTGAGATAGCCTTTTGTAGCCTTCCCCTAAACCATAATGCTGAACAATCTTTGTTTTCAGGTCATTTGAGAGTTGTTTTGAGACCCCCATGTTGTTGAGGAGAGTCAAAGAGAAGAAGAACAACTTGCATGTGGCCGCCTTAAATACCTTTTGTCATTACGTGTCTATGAAGTTCAAGGCTTAATGAGCTCATCAAACCAATTTTGTGTTCCAGTTACTCTGCGTTGATTAGTTACAGGTATTCAAAAAAATAGCAAGGGTGCCCGCATTTTTAAACAGCCTATTTTTCAGATTTGATTTAACTTCATACAAATGAATATTACTACATTTAAATCTGTGTCTGGAAAACCACCCAGTCCTTGGATTTTATAGGAAAATGAATGACATGCCACTGTGATCAGGTAGTCAGGTTTAGAAGATTATATTTATAGTTATATTTAGATTTATCTTTTTCTGCAAATATAAATATTTGTTAATTTTGTATTGTTGTTTGAATCATGTATAAACTTAACTCAAAAGCATGCTACATTTGCAGCTTCAGGGGTTTAGTCAGACTTTGTATTTCATAGAATAAAATGTCCATAATAAAGTCAGATATTTGAAGCAATACTGTAGGCATGTGGCTGTGTCACTGGGCAGCCACTTAACCACAGTGAGTGTGTGGTTTTACCCGTGAAAGCTTGTGGGAATAGATTCTGTGAGAGTAATTTGATCACTGCTACGGTTTCCTTGAAAAAGAAAAACAAAGGAACAAAGAAATATTCAAGAAAAACAAGATGGGATGTCACAAGAGGACATATGCTAATTCAAACCAAACAGAGAGTTTTAAAGATAAGGCAATATTTGGTCACATTTTTACAACACTTTTCCATCTCACTTTCCCACTCTAAAATCACTTAACATCAAGAAAACATTTCACACACTACATATAGACACTAGAGGAATAGTGGGTTAAGTGACTTGCCCAAAGACACAACAAAAAGTGAGGATTCAACTCTTCTGGTCTGCTATCTATTATATTCAAATAGGACTACCTGGTCCTGTAGGCCTATATCAGGGTTGTCCAATTTTTGGTGACCCACTGGCTTCCTCTCAAATGAACTTAAATAACCAAAAGTACCATTTTTTACAGCAATATTTTTAAAAAGTTTGCTATTATAACTTAAAAAGAAACATCCTGGTGTGATACAGACTTAATGTAAATGTTCTAGGCCTTATTAAAGCTGTCGTTGCTCTGCCATATTGACTGAATCACTTCAGTATCCTTTATCTCCTTTATCTGTGGCCCTACACTCCATTTAAGTTAAAATATGTGGCTCTCAGTGAAAAAAAGTTTGCACACCCCTGGCCTATATCATAAGCATAATTTAGGCATTTTAGACTACTTTAGTAAACCCTTATCCTTGGTCAGATTTGGCCGAAAGAGGGAATTAGACAACCACCCCAATAAAATACTGTACTGTGAAATATCTATACACGGCTGCATGCAACTGCATAAACTGATGATTATAATCAAATAAATTGTCAAAACAATACAATTATTTCCTAAACTGGATCAATTTGATTTCATGATTACATGATGATATCATATGAAAAGGGTTGTTGCTAATCAAATTAGCTATTGCACAATATTACAAATGGATGGTGCAGAATGAGCAGGCCCTAATGCAATAACTGCCCTATAATACAACACAGTCTGATTATAGAAACATAGCAAAGCGGGCACACAAATAATGCTTTATTATTAGATGTATTTTGTATACAATAACTAACTAAACGACTAAAAAGACAGATTTGTTATACTGATTTGGGTTGACAAAAACAAAAATAAAAATAAAATACTACTGCGCATGTCTCCTGCAGAAAGAGCCACTATCCTGTCTGGGATCATGTCAATGTCTGGGATCATGTCAGTGTTTCGTAGGATTTCAGCAGATTTCAGCCTCTCCCAAGGGGCGGGGATAGGTGTATCGATCAGGTATGAGTGGATGTCGGGTTACTGAAGTTTGAGACGTTTCTTCTCGTCATTTACGCACTCATCTGCATTTAACGCATACGGGTCATTAATGGGTCTCATGGTGATAAACTGTTTTAGTGATAACAACAGTGTTAACTCGTGTTGTGTGTGTGTATGTGTGTGTGTGTGTGAGAGAGAGAGAGAGACACACACACAGAGAGAGAGAGAGAGAGAGAGAAGCATCACATGACTTGTACTGCCCCAGATCTGTGTCATACAATAAGAACTGCGACGGCTCTTCATTTCACTCATATATGGTCATATATTACACAATAATGGACTCTTACTTTAATACCTGGAGTTGTGTTTTGTTTCATTCACATATGTTTGAGTATGTCGTATGAGCAGATAGCTGTGCCTAGTTAGCTGCAATGTTAATTACGTGATGACGTCTTGCTCTTATGTTAGTGACGCGTCTGAATGTAGAGTTCTGATTTCGGGCTCGAGTGTGAAGTAAACGGGCTACGTTATGGTGGTTCCAACCGCAGCTACTTGTTTGTGATTTTTTCCTCCCTTACCGTTACACTACAGAGTAATCCTTTATTATTAGTCTGTCTACATCTCCAAAGCTCAAAATCCTCTGTTCCACCTTGTGATGTCATGAAGCAGTAGGTTTCAAGTTAACTGCTACCTCACATTTTGTTCATTTTGTTCACTGCACCAGACTTTTGAGGGGCAGATGAGCTCATTCTCCAACAGGCTCCTACAGCTCCGCTCAAACAGTGAGAGATACAGGACGACATTCATACCATACTCCATACAACTGTACAACAACTCACCCTTGTGTAACAGATAATACTCCCTACAACTGTATACAGCTGGTATTGTACATCTTATTTGAAATTGCATTTTATATTTGACTACTGTCTATCTATTTAAATCAGATTTGTACATATATATATATCTTTATTTTTATGTATATAATTATTATGCCTCATCTGACACAGGTCTATTGCTCTTTGGTTGCTATTCCATCTATTTTTTTTCTTTTACCCTCTGTTATATATCATATATTATATATTATATTTGATGAGTGAGCTACTGTACCCAAAACAATTTCCCTTGTGGATCAATAACGTTTGTATAAGTCTAAGTCTGAAAGATTGGCAATTCCAAGACTGAAAATATCCAAATGATTCTAGTGAAAGTGTGTGTAGTTTAAAAACACAGTGGAGCACTTCCTGTAGTACCACATGACATCATAAGGCAAAACAGTGTTTTCTGTTTGAGAGATGAACTCAGCCTAAATATGCAGGGTTTGTGTGTTAAACATGTGTGAATGAAACAAAACACAACTCCAGGTGAGTTTGTGATGAGGAAACAACATTAAAACATAATACGGGCTCTTTGACATTACAATTACTGCAGTTAAAGATGTGAACATGTGTATGACTAATATGTATTTTCTGTGTATGTAAAATGTTCGCTTAGTTCTGTGTGTTTGTTTACTTTATATAGACCTTTTTTCCCAAGAGGATCCAGATAGACCAGTTTGCATTAAATGTGGCTCCTCTATAAACAAACTGCTTTGTTTCACTGTGTAAAAAAGTGGACTAAGTAAGTGTGACATCACCATCATCACCATCATAGAGATCAAAAGAATCTCACTGAGGAAAGCAGTTATAGGGACAAATCTGGAGCCAAGTTCCATATTTGGAATTCTGACCGCGAGTATCAAAGCAACCAAAGAGCCACTTTGGAGCAAAGCAATGTCTCCTCCCACCGGAAGCGTGCCCATGCTGACTTTCTATACCTTTAGTTACAAATGTTATGTGATGATGATGACAGTATACTGTAAAAAGTCCAACTTAGGCCAAATAGTTAACTGAAATTAGAATTCAATGTTGAATAAACAAACTTGTTCAAATAATAATAATTCAAATAATCAATTTTCAATTAAGTTGAGACAAATGACATTTTCCATTTGTGGTCGACAACGATCAGGCCTGGACTGGTAATTGGGCATACCGGGCATTTTCCCGGTGGGCCGACAGTCCTAGGGGCTGATGCCCTTCTTTTTTCTTTTTTGTTTTTTTACTTAGAGACCGGCCCACAATTTAGGACTGAACCAGGACTAAACCAGTACTAAATCATGTTTGAACCAGGACTAATCAGGTCTAAATCAGGACTAAAACAGGTCTGAACCAGGACTAAACCAGGACTAAATCAGGATTGAACCAGGACTAATCAAGTCTAAATCAGGACTAAAAGAGGTCTGAACCAGGACTAAACCAGGACTAAATCAGGATTGAACCAGGACTAAAACAGGTCTGAACCAGGACTAAACCAGGACTAAATCAGGTCTGAACCAGGACTAAACCAGGACTGAACTAGGACTAAACCAGGACTAATCAGGTCTAAATCAGGACTAAACCAGGAGTAATTATGAGGGGCCGGTCTAAGCCAAAAATGCCAGGGCATCCTTCAGGACAACAGGTGGACGCTGTGAATGCAGACGGCGGTTCACATGGCCTGAGAAGGTAAGATTTGTGACTACCTCATTTGCGTGTTTGTAATATACAGTTAGGAGACCCCTTACTACTGTTTTGTAATGTTTGTGACAGATGAGCGAAGTAATGATAATGTCACAAAAGCTTGAACTATTTTGTATTGTGTTTTAGGTAGTTATCGGCGGCATGGTGGCTGAGTGGCAAGCACTCATGCTTCACAGCAAGAAGGTTCCAGGTTCGATCCGGGGTCACCCAGGCCTTTCCGTGTGTGTTCTGTGTGGAGTTTGCATGCACGGTCTGGGTTTGATCCCCGGGTCGCCCGAGCCTTTCTGTGTGGAGTTTGATAAAAGGAGAAGTTCAATTTGTCAACTGGACAAAGTTTGTTTGGTTGAAGACGTTTCGCCGCTCATCTGAGAGACTTCTTCAGTTCTGGTTGTAGTGCTGGTTAGTCCCTGTTTATATCTAGCTGCAGGGAGGAGCTACCTACACTGAAATCATTCTGAAACTATCTCAGCTAATTTGTATCTTTTGTTTCCCTGGCGTCTCATTTAGCATCTCTATTTAGCCCTATGAGGAGCTCACTGCTCTGAAATAGCTCTGAAACTATCCCCTCATTTGTTCGTTTTGTTATTCGAATATTTAGCATCTCTATTCAGACTACAGACCGTCTCCACCCTTCTGTCCCTGACTCGTCTGCCCTAATATTCTCCCCGTGTCTGGGTGGGTTTCCCCCATCAACCCAAAACATGCACCATAGGTAAAATCCTCCAGCTGAGGTCCTGACCAAGCCGAAGCAAGAAGATCATGGAGATGGTCCCTGGGCGCAGTAATGTGCTGCCCACTGCTCCTGATAACAGGATGGGTTAAATGTGTGAGATCAATAAAGTCACTTCTTCTTCTTCTTCTTCTAGTAGTTACTGATTCAATTTGGATGTAATCCAAGTTGCTGTTTGACTACACTTGTGATTTTAAGTTGTGTTAACTTACAACAATAGTCAGCACAACTATCTGGCCTAAAGTTGAATAAACTCAGAAGTCTTTTGCAGCAGATTGCGTTACTTTTTTAAGTTTATTCAACTAATTCTTTTTTACAGAATATTTGCAAATTACAGGTGCACTGTGTAACGTTTTATCTTAAGGAGCCAGCTTGTCCCCATGTAATTGTTATTACATTGCCTAGAATGTTCCACAGTGAAGCAGTAAACTTATCTATCTCCATGAAGATAAGCAGAAATAAAACTAGGCCTAGATACAGGACAGATATGGAGAGGTGTGTCATTTTATCTAAAAATGATATTTTTTAGATACATGGTATTTTTAAGGAATAAAAACACCTGTAATGGAATAAATGCAAAACATACTGTGGAACATTCTTGGCAAAACAATCATATCCCCATATCCATATCTTCTACTAGAAAAGTTACACAGTGCATCTTTAATATAAAGAAAATAAAGTGGTTGTGAATTTGACAGAGAATTCTTCTATCAGCATCGTCATCACTCAGAATACATAGAGCAGAAAGTGGGAGGAAACATAAACAAGCATAAATCACTGCAGTGTAGAGGAGGTGTATAATGACGTTATGTTTCAGTCAGTCTTTGGGGAAAAGGATAGCTAGAATGATAAAAGCATTATATTTATAGCCAAGAAGTAATGGGTTTTTTAAAGTTTATGCTTCATGTTTTCAAGTCATTACAAGTTACTAAAACTTATGAAAACAAAAAAAATTGGAGCTGTTAACTTCAAAGTTGGTTAGAGACACAATAGTCAGCATAAAGGTGAATTGTCTTGAATCAAGGAGGATACAGATTTAAAAATGTGAAATGACATGAAAATTACGGAGCCCTGGAAGTGACATAGGTGAATAAATAAAATAAGGTGTGGGAACAACTTATAAGGTGTGGGAACAAGTTATACCTTATAAGTTGTTCCCACACCTTATACCTTATAAGTTGTTCCCACACCTTATAACTTGTTCCCACACCTTATAAGTTGTTCCCACACCTTATACCTTATAAGTTGTTCCCACACCTTATAACTTGTTCCCACACCTTATAACTTGTCCCCACACCTTATAAGTTGTTCCCACACCTTATAAGTTGTTCCCACATCTTATACCTTATAACTTGTTCCCACACCTTATAACTTGTTCCCACACCTTATACCTTATAACTTGTTCCCACACCTTATAACTTGTTCCCACACCTTATAACTTGTCCCCACACCTTATAAGTTGTTCCCACACCTTATAACTTGTTCCCACACCTTATAACTTGTTTCCACACCTTATAACTTGTTCCCACACCTTATAACTTGTTCCCACACCTTATACCTTATAAGTTGTTCCCACACCTTATAACTTGTTCCCACACCTTATAACTTGTTCCCACACCTTATAAGTTGTTCCCACACCTTATAACTTGTTCCCACACCTTATAACTTGTTCCCACACCTTATAACTTGTTCCCACACCTTATACCTTATAAGTTGTTCCCACACCTTATAACTTGTTCCCACACCTTATAAGTTGTTCCCACACCTTATAAGTTGTTCCCACATCTTATACCTTATAACTTGTTCCCACACCTTATAACTTGTTCCCACACCTTATAACTTGTTCCCACACCTTATACCTTATAACTTGTTCCCACACCTTATAACTTGTTCCCACACCTTATAACTTGTTCCCACACCTTATAACTTGTTCCCACACCTTATAACTTGTTCCCACACCTTATACCTTATAACTTGTTTCCACACCTTATAACTTGTTCCCACACCTTATAACTTGTTCCCACACTTTATAACTTGTTCCCACACCTTATAACTTGTTCCCACACATTATAACTTGTTCCCACACCTTATACCTTATAACTTGTTTCCACACCTTATAACTTGTTCCCACACCTTATAACTTGTTCCCACACCTTATAACTTGTTCCCACACCTTATAACTTGTTCCCACACATTATAACTTGTTCCCACACCTTATACCTTATAACTTGTTCCCACACCTTATAAGTTGTTCCCACACCTTATAAGTTGTTCCCACACCTTATAAGTTGTTCCCACACCTTATAAGTTGTTCCCACACCTTGTTATTTTATTTATTCACCTATGTCACTTCCCGGGCTCCGTAGAAATACTTTAGAGACATACATTAAAATGTAAGGAAAATGTATATAAATAGTTGATTTTATTTAATCAGCTATCATTTGGTTATCACTGAATGAGTAAGAAGGTAGATTGTAATGGAAAAGAATATGTTTAGGGCTCGAGTACAATTTGAACAACAACAAACACAGTATGCTAATATGTTAAAATGCTATTAATATTATTTATTGCAATGGGACTTTCCTTGATGATCTTTGACCTTTACTCTTCTCAGTGTGTCAGTCACATGTTTGCACAGTTTTTTCAGCAATAAACAGAATCCAAATACGGTCCTGAGTATGCAATTGACATTAGCTAAAGCCCATAGCATTTATGATGGTTGTCTTATCTGGACAAAAAAATCATATGACATCTCAGACATGTGATACTATTAACTGTGAAGAAAAGAGGGAGCTCACTGTTGCAGCTTTTTGTGTACTTTGCCATTGGGTTTGTGCTTGGCATTGCACTTGTAAACAAAGCAAATTACTACTGATTTAAACAAAGTATCGGGCTGAATGTTAAGATCATTAATAATAACGTGCCCTCTTCTTCTGATAAGAGCAGTAGAAACGCCTTAAGCCGGCTATCCACTGCACGTCTTTGTCTCATAAGATTCATGGATGTCACTTTACAACACGTAGTATTGTAAAATGAAACCTACTTCGCAGGTCTGAGATGGCAATGACCAAAGTTTGTCTGAGCAAACAGCAGGCTCGAGGTGCTGTGTGGTAAAAATCACTGTAGCTGTAGTGGTTAACGGAAGGTAGCACTGTGTTTGACAGAGATTGATTATAGAGGACGAACCACTTCATGACCAAGATTCTGAAATTTCAGACACACTTGTCTTTGGTCGTACAGCGGTTTCAAGTTTAATCATTTCACGGCAAAACTGCGAAACACAATTTTGAGCCACAACTCTAGATTATCACCTTGACCAGTGTCTTACATAGCAGACGTGAGATCACTGATTATCTGTGATTTTGCCTTTGGTGAGGCGATGTGACATGATATGTTCGTAAATAAATTGACATATTTTTATGAATTCATAACAACCCTTAAAGGAAAATTAACGTTTTTTTACAATCTGAGCCTTCTTTCGGCAATAAAACAAGTAGTTTTACTCACCCATAGCAGTTTGGTGTCAATTGGAGCAGTATCGCAGAACTTATGTTGGAGCCGTTCTGTTCTACTAATGATCCCGTATCCGTTAGCGTGAGTGCTCGGGGCATTACTTTGCGGTGTCCAAATAACACAAACTTTAGCACTTTTCAAATCACAGAAGATCGCTGTGTCAGGGTAGACTTTTAGTGGATTCCAAAACGGCCTCAAACCTGATATCCAGCTATAGTTTCATTTGATGACGTCATCAGAGAGGACAGTGCGCATGCGTGAACTCAGCTGTTTTGTAAACACCGCTAGTCCGAAAGAAGCTAACACCGCTCTGAACTTTACTTTTCTGTTGCGATATCGGGTTTCAGGCCATTTTGGAATCTACTAAAAGTCTACCCTGACACAGCGATCTTCTGTGATTTGAAAAGTGCTAAAGTTTATGTTATTTGGACACCGCAAAGCAGTGCCCCGAGCACTCACGCTAACGGATACAGGATCATTAGTAGAACAGAACGGCTCAACATAAGTTCTGCGATACTGCTCCAATTGACACCAAACTGCTATGGGTGAGTAAAACTACTTGTTTTATTGCCGAAAGAAGGCTCAGATTGTAAAAAAACGTTACTTTTCATTTAAGCTTACAATAAATAAAGAATAATAGAATGAATATGGATTATTTCTAATAGTTTTACAAATACGATCAAACTGACAGAATGGTTGCTCCAACACATCCGTCTGAGCTATACAGTCCTAGAAATAGGCACCTCATAAAAAATGGAAGATCAACTTATATTGTGCATATTTTCTGGCATATGGTTGAAACAGTCGAAGAAAATGTACAAATCACAGAAACTGAGAAGCTGAGAGTGGCAGAAAGTGGCTGACATTCTGAAAAATACTGAAGGATAATGGAAGGTTTGGATATGGAATAATAAAAAGTAGTTTTTAAAAAGACCTGGAGCTGGGCAACACCAAAAGTTACACAATGTTATCTAAAGCTATACCTGTAGCTCTGGGTGTTTTACGTGTCCCCGTCTCCACAGCCTTATTCTACTCCTATATGCACAACCTTATTGGGTATATGTGCCAAGACATTTGGTGGCTATTGATTAAGCAGTCAAAATGAATATTGTGTAGGTCTAAAAGTAGGGGCTTTATTTGTATTACTCTAATCATAACTCAGCAATTAAAGGAAAAGTAATGTTTTTTACAATTTGAGCCTTAGGCTACGTTTATACGGCGACGATCAAAACAGAAGACGCAAAAGTGGCGTCTCGTCTTCAATTTTTTATCCGCGTTTATACGAAGACGCAAAAGTGGACGCAAAAGCCAGCGAAGGGAGGCGCTGGACTGAAAAAAAACAAAACAAAAAAAACAACAAAAAAAAAACATCACAACAGCGTCAAGTTACATTTCTAACCACGACTGTACCGGCTGTGGGGTCTCCCCTTACACAAGTGTGGAAGTCTAAAAAATTGAACTCTGGTAATATCCACCACTTTTGAACAGGCTGGAGTCCTGGTTCTCCGGTGGCCGGTGACAGAGCCTCATGAGCGGGGAGAAGCCGCGGGGTTTCCCCTTACACAAGTGTGGAAGTCTAACGCATGACATTAGCGGACGATGTAGCCCGCTTAAAGAGCTCGAACGATGGGCATACGTGACCCGCCATCTCAGGGCCCCTGTCTGGTTCTACCCACGTCAGACGGCTCCTGGGCACTGCGGGTCCGAGTGCTGGTAGCTCGGTGCGGCGCGGGCCGCTCGCGCTCGACCCCTCAGAGGTGAGACCGAGACGAACCGTATCCTCCCCAGTGGCCTTATCACGGAGCCCCTCCGCGGGGGTATGGCAGGCGACCGTACCCCCTAATCCCACGGACCGAGCGGGGGCCGGCTATCGTCAGACACTATTTCTCAAAGCTGCCCGTAAGAGACTTCCCCTGCCCCGGGGTCTCGAACCAAGTATACCGGAGCCGGGGCAACTTCCCCGTCCGGTCCGTGCGCGAGGCGCGGCGGCACGCAACTACCGGTGCTCACGACCCGCTGGAGCCGGTAGTGGTGGTCCACCGGTGCTCAGGACCCGCTGGAGCCGGGTAAGGGGCCGGTGGTCCTCCTCCGCTAATACCACCACCGGTGCTCAGGACCCGCTGGAGCCGGGATAAGGGGCCGGCTCCTGCCCCTTATCCCGGCTCCAGCGGCTCCAGGACCCGCTGGAGCCGGGCCCTTATCCCGGCTCCAGCGGGTCCTGAGCACCGGTGGAGCCGGCCCCTTATCCCGGCTCCAGCGGGTCCACCGGTGCTCAGGACCGGTGGAGCCACCGGTGCGCTGGAGCCGGGATAAGGGGCCGGTGGTGGTCCTCCTCATTGTATTGCCGCATCTATGTGACGTAAACGTGTACTGACGTGAGCAGATCTGACCAGTTTTGCGTCTTGGGCACTTTACACGGAGACGCTACAGCGTATTTAACTTTTCCACTCTGGAGGGTGGTTTCAGATTTTTGCGTTTTTAGGCCCCAAAAATGCCGTCACCGTCTAAACGAAAGGCACTTCCGATAAAATATTTTGTCGTTTTACCCGTAAGCGTCCTCGTGTAAACGGGCCCTTATTTCGGTAATAAAACAAGTTGTTTTACTCACCCATAGCACTTTGGTGTCATATGGAGCACTTCCAGAGATGTTTTAGATTTGCGGTAGCCTAGCGCGACTTCTAGCCATAGCTCGGGGCATATAATATCTTCCCTGAGCATGTAATATGCCCCGTGCGGGCTCCAAATAACACAAACTTTAGCACTTTTCAAATCATAGAAGCCCGATGTATTAGTCTACGATTTCGTTTGAAGCAAAAGTGGCCTGTAATCCGAGATTTATCCATAGTTTACAGCTTTGCGTTTCATGTTTGGGTCCCGGGAGCTGAGAGCACAGTCCGCACATGCGCACTGGCCTCCTCATCTACTCGAAACTATGGCTAAATCTCGGATTACAGGCCACTTTTGACCAAACAAAATCGTAGACTAAGACATCGAGCTTCTATGATTTGAAAGGTGCTAAAGTTTGTGTTATTTGGAGACCGCAAGCATGTGCCCCGAGAACTCACATTATTGAGATCGCAAATCTAAAACATCTCCGGAAGTGCTCCATATGACACCAAAGTGCTATGGGTGAGTAAAACAACTTGTTTTATTACCGAAATAAGGCTCAGATTGTAAAAAACGTTACTTTTCCTTTAAGTAAAATTAATAAACTTGACCAAAATAATAAATCTGAAATATAAGTAACTAAATTTTAGTCTAACCTGCCATGTGTACTTAAACTTTTACACATGCTGTCCAAATCTTGACAGTGATTTTCAGCATAACCTCATCCTTCCCCAGCCTCCCTATCAAAGTTTCATATCCAGGCTGATGGAACAATGCCAACGCAAAACACGATTCCCTGTTATATTCTTTTCTATGAGGACTGTAAACTGAAATGTCAAACCCATGTAACCTCTCTCTTCAACATGATATGTGCAGCTTATCAGGTTGTCAGGAGTCCAAGTCAATGTCATTCCTGAAAATAAGATTTTCATGAGTCTGACCGTGACCTTACTTTGTTTCTCTCATGGAAACTTCATGGAAAGATGGAAACTTCCCAACCATCTTCAAACAGGCTCCTGCACAAATGCTGCTCTGTTCGAGGTCTGCCCTTAAAGTGACGCCCCATCACACGACTCTTAAGTATAGTCACTGCTTTCACCACAAGAATTCACTTAAGACTGGCTCCAGGTGCTTCAAGAACTCAAGAAAAACAACTGTGATGTGTGATAATAGTGAATGCTCTACTCTGGTTATGATTGGTATGGCTTTTCAGTATGTGTCAATATAAACTGGAATATAAAGCTGTTTTCAAATATGTTTAACCCAAGTGCTTCAGATTTGGCAAAAAGGGCAATGGTATTCAGTGATATATGAATATAAAAATATATGAAAAGCCTTTATTCAATCATGGCAATCATTTTGTACATCCATATATTGTTAGCCTCATAACATAAAAGTACATCAAGGCTGTCAGAAAAATACAAACATAGGACACCTTCCGATGCAGCAGAAAGCTCAATTTGGCCAAAAGGCTAAGAGACCAATGGTATCTAACATATAAGATAACATTAGTAATGTATATAGTATTTAATTAGCTATTACCTCTGTTCCAGCTCTCATTAATGTAATGCTGGTAGTCCTTGGAATATCAACTACCAACCCACTGGTTAGTAGTGTAATTCCAGCTAATAGCATTGAATTCTGCCATTGTGTCAATGTGCAAGACATCTTACCAGTTAAAGTGAATGTTTTAGTGTGGTGTTTGTAACAATAGACAATAGTGGCAAAAGGAGAAATTCAATTTGTCAACTGGACAAAGTTTATTTGGTCGAAGACGTTTTGCAGCTCATCCAAGCTACTTTGTCAGTTCTGGCTAGAATGCTGGTGGACACTGCTTATAACTAGCTGCAGGGAGGAGCTAACAACAATGAAATTAGACCACATTGCTTTGTTTGTGGCTCCATGTTTTGTCCTTTGGGTGGACCAGTTTTTGTCTTAAAGTGTTTGTGGGTTTAAGACAAAAACTAGTCCACCCAAAGGACAAAACACCGAGCCACAAACAAAGCAATGTGGTCTACTCCATTCAGTGTAGTGAAGACTGCAGTGAGCGCTACATTAGAGAAACAAAACAGCCACTTCACAAGAGGATGTACCAACATCGATGGGCGTGCCAGAGTGGACCTTCATCTGCCGTACATCTCCACCTAGAAGCCACGGGCCATTCTTTTGAGGACAGTGAGGTTCAGATCTTAGCCAGAGAAAAGAGCTGGTTTGAGAGGGGAGTTAAAGAGGCTATTTTTGTCAAAAAAAGAGAATCCTTCTTTAAACAGGAATGGAGGGGTCAGACATAATTTGTCTCCCATATATAATTCCATTCTCAAACTTAAAACTAACAAACAAAACAATAGGACTAGCCAGGACAGGTCCAGAGCTGTGAAAACACCCCTTATGGTACTGAATGGGTATGCTAAACAAGACCCCAGGCAGAAACTCAAAACAAAGAGGTGGGATAGTTTCATGGTAATTTCATTGTAGTTAGCTCCTCCCTGCAGCTAGTTATAAGCAGTGCCCACCAGCACTCTAGCCAGAACTGACGAAGTAGCTTGGATGAGCTGCGAAACGTCTTTGAGCAAATAAACTTTGTCCAGTTGACAAATTGAATTTCTCCTTTTACCATGGATTCTACCTGGACGACTGAGGGATTCTACACACATCTTAACAGACAATAGTGCAGGCTGTACAAGCAGAACCTTCAAGCTGTTTACACCAGGAAATGTGGCAAAAGACCTTCCAGAGGAAAGACTCCAAAACCTACTGGAGGAAATAGAGGGAATGGCCCATTTCATTACCAACCGAAACTGTTGTGATGCTGCAGGACACAGAGGAGGGACACTTTTGGCTCTTCCTCTCCTTTAACTGCCCTGACACAAATATGCTGACCTGACCAGTCCTCCTGTTAAACTGCACCGAGACCTTTGACTGAGACACATCAAAAATTAGAATCTCCTTGTAATCAATAAAGTATCTCTCTTTCTCTTTTTTCTTCTCTTTTATTTCTCTCTCATCCACGTGTGTGACTGAGGAGCGACTAAACAATTCACTATTATGTTTTTACAGTAACTTAGCTCACTTTGAGTTGACCCTTGACAGAAGACACATTTAAAACTATTTAAATGCAAGAGAAATTTCCCCACTAGTAATCAGTTCCATCTTCTTAATATTGCTTTTCAAGCCTCAGACTCACAGTGTCACAAGCAATTACTCTCACGTAGAGAACAAATCCCCTGGAAGCGCTCAGGCTGATGAAAGCACTGAAGAGGGCCTAAAGAAGAAAAGAAAAATGACTGAAAGATACTAGATGTTTAAAGTGCTCTGACACATGTGTATGTTGAGGAAAATGTGCAGTTTTAACTAATGCTAAGACCTGGTGCTTTAGAATTGGTTGGTGGGATAAGTCCGTATAGGCATGAGGCTTATCATTAGCAAAGAAGTTCCTTAATTTGAATTTAAATCTGAGTTTGATGAAAGCTCAAGGATTTGTGAACATTTTCAAGCAATCTGTAACTAAATTCTGAATCTAATCATTCCTAATAAGACATATAAAGTGTATTTCTTTGTCATCCAATATTCAGTTGCTTAGATTTGGAAGTGATGAAGTGAATTAAATAAAAAGAAATGATGCTTGCTGCAGACAACAAACATTTCAGGCCACACAAAGGGAGCTCTATTGAGTTAGTTTGACAATTGTAAAACCCAAAGAACCACCCAAAAAGAGGCCTGCTTTTAAGATAACCAGGGTTTATGTCATATCGTGTAGCAACAAGTCCACGGTGTTAACAGAATGACAAATAATTAACTGCATTAAATGTTGCGTACTCCAGCCACTATAGAACCACCAGTATTAACTTTCAATAACCAAAAAAGTACTATTCTAAACTTTCAAAATGAAAAGGAATTAAAAGGGAATTAAGGGGGCAAGAGGTTTTGCTTTGTCAAAATCAGAAATCTGAAACAGCAGCACTGAGGGAAAAAAAAAACTCAGGGCTTGGCCATGTCCATTGATTTTAGACTTTAAACACACATTGTCAACAAAAAACCACCAAGTATAAAAAATGTCATTATACAGAAATATGGTATGGCACTTTTCTGGACAATGACTTTCTTTATGAGCCCAAAAAGTAATTGGACCAGTAAAATACCTTTAAAGCTGAGAGACCATTTTATTTGTACATAGTATTTTGTAAACAGACACAAATTGGGTTACTGTTCAATATCTATGGAACTGTAGCTAAACAATAAACAATGATGAGATGTCAACAGTGGTGAAAGTAGTTTTCATTTCTTACAGGTGCTATAATGTCCAGTACATCACTTTACCGTTTTACCCGGGTTTTTTTTTTTGTTTTTTTTTTTTTAATGTTTTACACCTTTTTCATAGATAAATAACTTTTTTAATATACTTAATTATTTCATTTTTTTTTGTCAGCATAAACCCTCTTACAGGTGCAGGCAGCGCGCCGGCCTTAAAGCTCCAGTGTGTAGGATTCGTGGCGCATAGGTGGATGGTGCTATTGCACTTTCTGTTTTAGCTACGGCAGACCTCGAGGGTCACCCGGGCACGCGCACAAGCCGCGCAGTAACGTTTTTGTTTTTTTGTTTTCTCATGAAAACACACATTCCCGATCATGTACCAGGACACTCTACACATCAAATGAAACCTTACAGTCTCCTCTTTTTGACTATGCAATTCATTTCCCTGCACAACAATCACTCCCCGAGCACATGGGGCTTTTATACGGAAAAGCACAAAACAAGGTTAGCTTACCTTAGAATGCTTTGCACAGGTCAAACTCTGTATTTCACCATAAACTTGCTCTCAGTTTGTCCGTAAGGATCCAGCGAATAAAATCCAGTAAAACAATTTAGTCCAAAACACGTGTTAGATCCATTACGACGTCTGATCCGGCAGCATGCTTGTGTTGTTTACCCAAAACCACGAGCCTTGCCGAAGGCGGAGCCCAAATGTCCTTCTGCGGCTCTCGTATTCAAAATGGCTGCCTCTACATGGGGAAGATCCCCCTTTTATGTGACTATATCTAAGTCCAAAAGAATACTTTGATTTCATGATGGAAGTGAAAAGGCTTGGAAAACAATGTATTTTTGAATGGGTATCTTCAATTTCAGTAATTAACGGGTAAAAATCTTACACACTGTCCCTTTAAATCTTCTACCAGTGCGCAGCACCGCCTCGCAATGGTTTAGGCCACTTTCACGGCTACAGTCAGATAAGTTTTGACAATCCTTGCTTAACAGACTGCAGATATCTCTGCATGAGAGTTTCGGGTAGCTTTCAGTTATTCTCGAATGGCATAGTGTGGCTGTTTGTGTTTTCTACTTAAATAGCGCACCTTACTTTTTTTTCAAATGTGGGTTTTGGCCACCATTAACCATATTCTCTTAGCGGTGCTGCGGTGCATACGATGCTCAGTGTGTGTGGAAATTGGCATGTACAACTGGTCTATAGCGGACACAGGATGTAAAAATGTTTCATATACAGTATATTTAATCATGGGTGTTGTGGGTCGACCAAACATGAGCTTATAGACTCCTACCTCACTGAAACCTATGTTTCTATACAATTTGAAGTTACATAGTAATAATATGAATTATCTTTGTATGCCCCTCACTGCAGTGGTAAGATTAAGTCGTTAATTACCCGTCTGTCCATAAGGGCCCACTGATTCATGGAGAAAACGCAACCATAATCATCATTACATTTGACTGGGATGTAATTATAGGGCAGTCTGCAACAGCTAACTGTACACCGTATTTTCAAGTGCAAGTCCAGAACGGTATCTCTCTGTATTTTTATACAGAATGATGTCAATATGTTCACCACAACTTCTGTTGTATCTCGAGCCAGACGCAAACACATTTGTTTATTTCAGTGACACATGTGAACCAACGGAGCTCATTGGTCGGCCATCGTTTTGACAAAATTAAATAAAATTCTCTCACCTCAGATCAACAAAGTTTAGTGCTTTGCTCATTGATTCTACAGAAATCTGAAGTTATGTGATATTTTTACCTTTTTCCTCATAAGTAGCCATATTTGTTGTGATACAGACAGATGGAACATTCTGTGGTGACCTTAAGACTCTCATCTTCTTCAAGTATTGGAGAAGTGTGTATTTTGGATCCCAGGCAATATTTTACACCCATAGCCTAGAGGTTTAGGTTTAGACAGATTTAATCCTGGTTTGGTAACTCCTTCTTTTCGACTGATTTCAGTGTATATCTCCAGCCTTTTGACTGTGTGATGAAGACATGGACTGGATGGAAGACCACATGGGTCGCTGTTGTGAGCCTGACCTTATAAAACAAAAGATTAAAAGGCTAACAAACACTGCATGGAGGGCTTGTCTGTCTTTATTCTTATTCTTGACATGGCGGGACCTGGCTCATAACATTTTGAAGTAGTCATTTTGAAAGTAGAGTCTCTGCCCTTTATAAAATGTTGGGATAAAATTGACATCCGAACACTTAGAGCAGGGGGGAAAAGCACAATGAATATGACAGGAATGGACTCATGGACAGATCTGTTCAGACATGTTTTCATGCAAAATATTTTCAGCACTCACAAGACTTTAAATGGAATTGAATATGAGGCAATTAACTTGGTTCCAGATAGGCCACTTTTCTCTTGTGCTGTGTTTAGTCATGTCATCCATTTCTACCAACTGATACTGAGCAGACATCACACTGGGGGGTATCTCTATGTATTTCTATTTCTATAGTGTTCATTAGTTACCATGGTGACACATGCCCACATTAGCAATAATTACCAAAAAGGTTTGTAGATTATCTGGAAACTCCAAAAAAAATGAATGAGGACGTCAGGTGGAGAGCATTTACAGACTACAGCTGTTTTACAGTTTTAGTGGCGATTTGTTCAAAATGTTCAAACTCAAATAATCACACTCAGTGAGGGAATATTTAAGCCATACATTTATAGAAATAAGCGGGCACTTTTATCAGATTAATCATCAAATAGTGAGGGAGAGGGGCTGGTGTAGGGGTACACAAGAGTGCGCTCTGCCCATGGGGGGTCAGGGGGGTGCGGGTGTTGAGTCCAGTGTAATAACCAGGCTGTAACAGAGGCCCATGTGGAGAGCACTGGGGCTGGGACAGACTGAGGCTCACTGCAGCCTGGAGAAAGTCTGTTAGCTCTATAAAATGACTCAAAAATGTTATTGAATCACATAGTAATATGCTCATAGGAAATAATTTAAGAAAATGTATAACTTACAATCACAGAGGAATTAGAATTTTACGTTGCATTATAAGAGTGATAATATTCTAAAACTGTAGAATTTTTGTTCTTATGAGCGCTCCTGACTGTTCGTAGGATTTGTTCTTCCAGAAGAACATTTTCAGTTAAGAAAAAGTTTTGTGAATGCCAAAAATGTTCGTAAGAAGGCCATAAAGGAAAAGTAACATTTTTTTTTTATTTATTTGAGCCTTATTTCGGTAATAAAACAAGTTGTTTTACTCACCCATAGCACTTTGGTGTCATATGGAGCATTTCCGGAGATGTTTTAGATTAGCGCTAGGCTAACGCCGTTAGCCTAGCGCGACTTATAGCCATAGCTCGGGGCATTCCCCGAGCATGTAATATGCCCCGTGCGGGCTCCAAATAACACAAACTTTAGCACTTTTCAAATCATAGAAGCTCGATGTCTTACTAACGGCGTTAGCCTAACGCT
The DNA here is from genome assembly GCA_036785185.1 of Paratrypauchen microcephalus. NCBI lineage: Eukaryota > Metazoa > Chordata > Actinopteri > Gobiiformes > Gobiidae > Paratrypauchen > Paratrypauchen microcephalus. The sequence goes on along the minus strand of JAVJIX010000157.1, from coordinate 347,816 downwards.
AATCTAAAACATCTCCGGAAATCCTCTATATGACACCAAAGTGCTATGGGTGAGTAAAACAACTTGTTTTATTACCAAAATAAGGCTCAAATTGTAAAAAACGTTACTTTTCCTTTAAGTACAAATTTGTTCATAAGAAAAAATAATGAATGAGGCCCAATGACAACATGCTAAATAAAATAGATTACAATGGGAAGCTAACTGTCATTTTCCAGTGAAGTAAGTAATTAGAAGAACTGGCTGCTAGAACCATAACATAAGTTTGGGTAAGATTTCAAGTATTTTGTTTGTTATTGATGGTGGCGAGGTGGGTAATTTATCATTTTTGTATTTCTGTCTCCTGATCGTCTAGGTTTTTCATACACACCTGTCTTCATCATTTAAACATAAATCTTTGGCAGTGTTGGAGTTTCCTTTAGAGAAATAGATAAATAGACAAATTAGCACGCTTATCTCTACCACCTGTCTTTGATGAATATGACAAAACTAAAAACTATCTTGTGCTATCCTACTGTTGTATTTTTATTGTAATCTGTGATGCATTTTGTATGGTCTGTGAAAAGCTCTATATGAATAAATGTTACTTAAAGGGCCCATATTATGCTATTTTCTGATCTATGTTATAATGTTCTTTCCTAATCAAAAACATACCTGGAGTTGTGTTTTGTTTCATTCACATTTTTAACATGCAAACCCTGCATATTTATAGTTCTTCCCTCAAACAAAAACACTGTTCCATCTTGTGATGTCATGCGGTACAGGAAGTGTGCCAATATGTGGTTATTTTTTGTTTGTTTGTTTTTTTGTTTTTGTTTTTTAACTCCATACACCTGGATTTGGATCATTTCAGCCCTGGAATTGCCGGTCTCTCCTGAACAAAGGGTAAAAAGTAGCTGTTAGTTTGAAGACCACTGCTTCATGACATCACAAGGTGGAACAGAGCATTTTGAGGTATGGAGATGTAGACAGACTAATAATAAAGGATTACTCAAATGTGTGAATGAAACAAACCCCAGCTCCAGATATGTATCTGAGGAGATAACAACATTCTAAAATGGCTAAAAGCTACTTTTTAGTTACTGTTTATTGAAGCAATCCTCCCTAAAACCATGTTTCATTGCTACGGAAATAACTCGTACATAAAGCACAGACATAACAAGCCCTGTGTGTCAGCTCACCTCCGCAGAGACTGAGGCACACTGACAATGTCACTCAAAGCACATGGATCGATGGAGGCCCCTAGCAACTCAAACAAGCTCCAAATATCAGCACGAATGACTAACACAACCATAACCCTGGACGCAGCACAGCAGAGCCAGGAAGCTCAAATATAATGTAAATGTGGTGTCTTTCCTCTGGGTGTTTTCACATCGAGGACCTACTATCATTTAAAGCATCTGTTTAACACTGCTTAAAGCACTCATATTTTTGTCATGCTTTCTTCTGTTTTTATTTGACTTAACCATATTTCTATAATGTACTCTAGGTATGTAGGTAAAAAAGTCTCCCCTAATTCAAAAATTAAAGCCTTACACAGTTTCTGCACCTGAAACAAAACAACAACTCTACAGTGGAACCTCACCTTACGAAATTAATTCATTCAAGAAGTGGTTTCGTAACGTGAATTTTTCATAAGTTGAGTAGCTATTTCAATGGAAAAGGCCTGATTCGTTCCAAGGGTTTTTTTTATAGTGTAACTTTTTTTTTATTAGTGTAACATTGGTTCTGTGTCCTGATTGGCTAAACAGGACTAAACGTGGACTAAACCAGGTCTAGACCAGAACTAAACCAGGTCTAGACCAGGTCTAAACCTGGACTGGACCTGGACTAAACCAGAACTGGACCAGGATTAAACTACCACGTGCCGCTCTTTGCTGGTTTCGTGCGGCTGGTTTGTGGCTCGGGCTCCAGAGGACGCGGTCCGGGCGCCGCGGTTCTATCTTGTGCTCGCAGCCCTGGTGCCGGTCATGCAGACCAGGACTAGGGGTGCTCCTCGCCGCGCGGTGCCGTGCTCCTCGCGCGGTGCCCTGCTCCTCGCTCCTCGCGCGGTGCCGTGCTCCTCGCGCGGTGCCCTGCTCCTCGCCGCGCGGTGCGTTCATGTCTCCGCGCTGCTTCCAGAGTCGTGTCTCCCCCCATGCTTCACTATTTAATACATTTTGTTGAAAATCTTGCGTGTTCGGCGCTAGAGCTAAGAGGCCGAGAAAGGTGCTCTTTGAGCGGGGATAACAGCGGGGCGTGCATCTGAGCGCGCATTATTTGAATTTTTGAGATTTCGCATTTCGTAACTTGAATTTTCTTTCGTATCCAGAGACCAAAATTTAACGTGAAGGCGTTTCGTAACTTGGATTTTTCGTATGTAGGGTCTTTCGTAAGGTGAGGTACCACTGTATCTGGTTTATTCATGTTATAGTTTAGCTGTCATTTTACTATCTTGTTCTAGTCCTGGTTTAGTTCTGGTTTCATTGTGGTTTATCTTGGGTTTAATCTGTGTTTCCATCATTCGGCTGTGGTTTTGCATTCAACCAAATCTCACTTCTACTGATATGCCGGACACCAGAATAGATTCACCCCATTATTTCTGGCAGGTTTATAATTTAAATGTTCCCACCAACTGTCATTCAAAAAATAAGTTATGTAAGAGTGAGTTATAATGTTTCATAATAGTTTATAGAACACATATACTAGAATAGTGAAAAAGAGTAACTGTTGGACAAATACCTAACTTTATGAAAAGCGTAGAGGAAGTACCTGAGGCACATGTGTCAGTACAAATACAATTCTCCAATATTATTTTGGGAGAATCGTTGGCATTTTTGTAGCTTGGAGTTTGACATAACATTGTAACGTAATTTCTCACACATGTCAGAACGTCAGATACAGTTTTATAATAGTCCTGGTTAAACCACTTATTAAACCACTCACTGCATAAAGGATTACTGCTCTCTTTGGAGTTAATATGCAAATGAATAAATTAATAAGATGTGGTTTATTAATTGCATTTAACTTTTATTTTTTTATTAGCTCCAAGGCACAAGATAAGCTGATTATAAATATTGCCAATAAAGTACATTTGTGTGTGTGTGTGTGTGTGTGTGTGTGAAATAAATGAATGAATAAATAAGGAACACAATGACGTTATGTCATTGTTATTATGTCAATGTTATTTTCCAGACCTTTCTTCAGTGTGCTGATCCTAAACACCAGAAGAAGCCTGTTTTTTCTGAAATAAATAATAAGTATACAAAAACATAATAATAATAATAATAATAATAATAATAATAATAATAATAATAATAATAATAATAATGCCTTACATTTAATGCACTGTAGTCATTATTCACTCCGTGGCACAGCTGCTCTGGGGCAGGCTGACAAAAGCAAGGCTGTCTGTAGGAGCCATTTCGTACATTCTGTGTTCTGGAGTAGAAGAAGAAGAAGAAGAAGAAGAAGAAGTAACTTTATTGATCTCAAACTGGAGAAATTCTTCTCTGCATTTTAACCCATTCTATATATATTTATACTCTTTTTATAGCAGCTGCTCTTGTCCCGCCTTCAGGTTCAGGGAATGCTTTCTGATTGGATGACTTTGATCTCGCTTTATTCTTTGTTCTTTTATCTTTGGTCTTACCTGTTATAAATACAGACCTCAGAGAACACACGGACACAGATAGCACACGGACACCGTAGAAGACACATCCCACCAACACACACGGAGAAGACACGTCTCACCAACACACACACACACCCATCCACACGAGAAGAAGGGGAAACGTCTACACTACATAGGTAGTGTGGATAGAAGCCGCGGTCTGGTGGCCAGGAGGATACCCCGAGACCATAGAGTATCGGATGAGCCGAGATGACGGGGTATTAGGACGTCCTGGACCACAGAAGCTACACAGTCTTTTGACCGTCATGTATCGTCACGTATCGTCACGTATCGTCACGTAAACGTCGTGTAAGAACCAAGCAAGAGTGTAACATCGGCCGTCTCCCGGGTGACAGACGGGAACGCGCACCGCTACAGGGCACGTACGGACAGCAAAGAAGAACCAGTAGCACCGTCGACAACGCAACGTAGGGTGAGTCCTGTCGGGAGCCACGGAGTACAAGGAAGCCCGGTCTCTCAGTGACAGGCAGCAGCTCACCGCTATATGACACGCAAAGACGACAAGAAGGACATCACCACACATACAGAGCCTAACACAACACCCGCAGGAAAACCACAAGCCTCAGAAATTCATCTTTCCATTTCCCTGTTTATTCACCTTATTTGCACCCACTCTGTATGACCTTTCACTTTAGTAAAGATAGAAAAGACAAACTTGGATTCAAGACTCTTTATTTACTTTACGTGACGCGTCGGAAAGAAACTTCTAGAAACATCGAGACCGAGGCTAGTGGGGCGCATTGGCGCACTCACATAAAGTCAAAAGACTTATTAGCAATTTTTAAAGTCAAAAGATTATAGCAACATACTTAAGTCAAAAGGCTCGCTAAAATCAAAGGACTCATAAGCAACATCTAGAGTCACGAAGTCTACAGCATCACGTCGAAAGTCTAAACATCAAAGTCAAACGAATCAGTATCAAGTCAGGAGACTTAATTGAAGAAAGAACCATCAGCAAACTCCATCCACGGCGGAAGCAAGCGTTCCCTGGGTCAGGTCTGACAATTTTCTCAGTTTTACTAGTCTGCTAGCCACCGGAAATAGAAGTATGTGCCCTAAAGACACATCCAATAACTCCTTTCCCGAGTGTCGGTGAAAGTTAGGAAGAGTTAGATGCTGTGAGGAATTCGAGGAATTGTCACAGGCTAAGGATGTATACGGGAAACATGATGTCAGGAGCGAGTGCTGGCGCGCTGTCTGACTACTACTATAAAGCCGATATTGAGCGACTAAAATACGAGAGAAGCGGAATCTTGTCACAGCTAACCAAGCAACGAAACGACAATGAAACAAAGGAATGGATCGCAACTGCTAAAAGGGCCATGGACGGAGAGCAAAACGTCATTGGACCGGAGGATAGCACTTTTAGGGCTAACTCAGTTACATCTCAACGTTCCACTACTAGTTCAGTGCGGTCAAAAGTCAGAGTAGAACGTGCAGCTCTGTTAGCAAGCCAAGCGGCTATGATACAGAGGCAAGCGCTTGAGCAAGAAGAAAGACGCTTGCAGCAAGAAAGGCAGCGAGAGGAAATGCGCTTGCAGCAAGAATTTGAGGAAAAAGAGGCATATTTGAGAGCTAGAAAGGAGCGGTTGCAGATGGAAGCTGCCATTGCAGCCTCAAATGCCAAATTAAGAGCTTACGACCAGAATAAAGATGCTCGGAAGTCAAGAGCTGGATCGAAGCGTACGACTGGTGGAAATGAAAGGTTCACCAACTATAGCAGCGACCATGTTGGAATTGAAAGGCATGACGTCGGGCCTAAAGCTGTTGCGCCAACCGCCTCGCAGGCGCAGTCGGGCCTCCTGTCAGTCAGAGGAAAATCTCCAACAAGGAAAGGGCAAAGCCCGTTGTTCAAAGGTGCTGAGTACGCCACCTCATCCACCGATAAACACGCAAACGCGGAAGGGAAAGCCAACTTAGGAGAAGATGAGAACAAAAGAAGCAGCTTCGCTGTGACTGTGACTGCTGCTGATAACAACACCGGTAAAGACCAATTAGAGAAGAGGGCACCAGCAGTAAAGTCAGCCAACTCCTTCCAAAGTCCCTGCTTGTACTGTAAGGGGAAGCATGCGCTGAACGTGTGCAACAAGATCAAAGAGCGGCCTTTGAATGAGAGAACTGACTTCCTGAGATCTCAAGAGCTTTGTTTCAGCTGTCTTACGCCAGGCCACATGGCTAAGGTCTGTAAGGAAAAGAGCTCTTGCCCTGACTGTTCCTATAGGCATCCTGCTATTTTGCACGTCATAAAGCAAGATCACCCACAGGAGGAGACCAAAGCAGATGACAACTCAACAGGTACGGCTGTTGAGTGTGGTGCTCTCGTACGTGCAGGGTGTAGAAGCGGTGAACAAACCGGGGCCGGGAATGAGGACATTCCAAAGAAGCTACAACAGGCAGGGCAGAAGGAGCCAGAAGACCTTGACAAGTTGTCAGATCTCAGCGTGAGTAAATGTTTTAAGTCCAACACAGTCGGGCCCACAAAGGGCGCACAAATCCATCATTTCTCAAACGCAAGTCAAGATGGATATGGGGTTGTGCCGTACTGCTTATTGAAGAACGGGCAAGAGGAGAAACATGTCTGCCTTTTGAAGGAGAAGTCCCAGGTCTCTCCTCTTAAGCAGGCTACAATCCCTAAGATGGAATTGTCGGCGGCAGTGATCCCAGTCAAGATTGAACGGGTGTTGAAGGAAAAACTTCAACTCCCCCTGAAGGATTTGGTCTTCTGGACGAATAGCACGACGGTACTAAGGTACACTGAAAATGACGCTTTTCGTCTAAAGACATTTGTGGCGGGCCGTGTCTCCGTTGTCAGAGGGGCTGTTACAGGAGCTCAGTGGATCTCGAGGGTTGACACCTCTTGGGGTCCAACCGATCTCGCCTCGAGAGGCTTGAAGTTTGAGAGCTTCATGTCATGTAACATCTGGTTTCGCAAGGCTAAAGAGCCGTGGGAGACAATCAACAGCCAAAACAACGGACCGCATGCCGTGAAGGCGGCCCTAGGTTGGGTAGTCAACGGGCCTGTCAGCGGATGCCAAGAGAAAGAATTCGATGACGCCGAAAAACAGAACTTCGTTAATCGCATCTCTGTGTCGACCATAGAAGTCATGCACTACGAAGCAGATTTTCCGGAACGCCGGCGTGAGGACGAGCAAGGGCCATCTCAACACGACAAGCAGTTTGTGCGCGCTGTGGCCACATTGGCACATCTTTCGGATGGCCATTGCTGCACCGAGCTACCTCTGAGGGATGTCTGCATGGAGATGCCAGGCAACCGAGGTATAGCCGGGCAAATACTCGACTCCTTGAAGAGGGAACCCATCAGGATTTCAGACTTCTTTCGGAAGCACAGAGATTTGATGACCAAAATCCTAGAGAGAGGGTACGTCACAGGAGTCCCGGATGAACAGCTGAGCCGAAGAGGATGGTACATACCGCACTACCGGGTGTACCATCGAAGAAAGAGAAAGAAAGAGAAAAGTTTGGAGTAGGGGGGCGTCGGAACAGATCAGACGCCTGGGGAAGCCAGCTTCCCGCCCTACTCAGTAAACAACACAGAACAACACACCTTATTCTTCACCACATCCACCTGGAAACAAGACACGGCGGCGGAAATCAGATTCTCTACTTGCCATTGCTTCAAGAACGGCAAAAGTAGCTCGGAACGAAGAGAGACTTTAAGGTCGGAGATGTCGTCCTCGTCGTTGAGCCATCCCTAGCAAGAAATGACTGGATGTTGGGCAGAATCACCAAGGTTATGCCAGACTCCAAGGGGATGGTCCGCAGCGCTGAAGTCCGGACGACGACGAGTGTCATACAAAGACCCATAACCAAATTGTGTTTCTTACAGGGTGAAGACTGAAGAAGAAAAGGACCTACTACACGTCCGATATGAGCTGTAATTTGTGAAAAGTATACTTACTTGTAAAAAAGTGAAGAATTACCTTTTAACCTTAACCTTTTTGAAGAAAAATGTTCGAGAAATGTAACAGCTAAATTTAAAACTGTAAATTAGTTAATGGCTCCAATTCTTAAGTTAGTAATTGACTTGCTAAAGCTTAGCCAATTAGGGGCCGGGATATGTAGGAGCCATTTCGTACATTCTGTGTTCTGGAGTAGAAGAAGAAGAAGAAGAAGAAGAAGTAACTTTATTGATCTCAAACTGGAGAAATTCTTCTCTGCATTTTAACCCATTCTATATATATTTATACTCTTTTTATAGCAGCTGCTCTTGTCCCGCCTTCAGGTTCAGGGAATGCTTTCTGATTGGATGACTTTGATCTCGCTTTATTCTTTGTTCTTTTATCTTTGGTCTTACCTGTTATAAATACAGACCTCAGAGAACACACGGACACAGATAGCACACGGACACCGTAGAAGACACATCCCACCAACACACACGGAGAAGACACGTCTCACCAACACACACACACCCATCCACACGAGAAGAAGGGGAAACGTCTACACTACATAGGTAGTGTGGATAGAAGCCGCGGTCTGGTGGCCAGGAGGATACCCCGAGACCATAGAGTATCGGATGAGCCGAGATGACGGGGTATTAGGACGTCCTGGACCACAGAAGCTACACAGTCTTTTGACCGTCATGTATCGTCACGTATCGTCACGTATCGTCACGTAAACGTCGTGTAAGAACCAAGCAAGAGTGTAACATCGGCCGTCTCCCGGGTGACAGACGGGAACGCGCACCGCTACAGGGCACGTACGGACAGCAAAGAAGAACCAGTAGCACCGTCGACAACGCAACGTAGGGTGAGTCCTGTCAGGAGCCACGGAGTACAAGGAAGCCCGGTCTCTCAGTGACAGGCAGGAGCTCATCGCTATATGACACGCAAAGACGACAAGAAGGACATCACCACACATACAGAGCCTAACACATCACCCGCAGGAAAACCACAAGCCTCAGAAATTCATCTTTCCATTTCCCTGTTTATTCACCTTATTTGCACCCACTCTGTATGACCTTTCACTTTAGTAAAGATAGAAAAGACAAACTTGGATTCAAGACTCTTTATTTACTTTATGTGACGCGTCGGAAAGAAACTTCTAGAAACATCGAGACCGAGGCTAGTGGGGCGCATTGGCGCACTCACAGCTGTCAATCTGTGCCATCAGCCCCTCCATTCATTCATTCATTCATTCATCTTCTTCCGCTTTTTCCATTCTCTGGGTCACGGGGGCAGCAGTCCAAGCAGTGTTTCACTGCCCAGAACACAATGCACCAGCCCTCATGAATCCTCCCGCGGGTGGTGGGTCCACAGGAGGACGGCTCACGTCACAACGAGCCAGCCCCTCCAATCATCCCCAATGACTCAAACACACACCATTATAGGCAATGTGGTTGAAGTGTCTTGCACAAGGGCACAGAGATAGAAATTGGTCCAAGTGGGAAACAATTCTTCGACCTTCAGGTTGCTTGACCACTGCTCTAACCACTGAGCCACTGTTGCACTGGGAAAAATGGCATTGTTTCCGGGGGTGTTTGTAGTCATATATCCCAGGATATTCACAATATCTGTAGATATTCGGATTGACACGCTCCGGATACGTTGGTGTCAATTCTCGTATACGGAGCATTTCCGAACTCCGGAATGGCACTGTGTCGACACGCTACATATCCGGTTCTCCGGATACTAACTGGATATCGTCCGTGTTTCACGTATTCACTGTTGGTATATCTCCGAATACGTCACGTTCTGGTACTGCGCTCACCTCCGGATATGTCAGGATACACAAGCTAGCATTCACTAGGGAGCTTTATTTTTCAAGCATTTATAGGCTACTGTATCGTGAAACCCATAGCCTTATGACCATGCAACATTTTCATACATTTATATACCATTTATATACCAATGTTTTACAGTGTACTACTGACTAGGCGGCTGGTAACTCGGTTAATATTTTAATATTATTGTGCTATTTAAAATAGCACAGACATTGACCAAAATGACAAACAGATTAGCATTACTAAAAACTCATCACAATTAATTTGAAAAAGCTAAGTCTACACAGCTGACAAACTTTTCTCCCAACTTCCAGGGGTGGACAATGACTAGAGGTCATGGAAAAATGTAACCAATTTAAAGTATTTTTTTTACTCAAAATACATTAACAAGTACTGTTTTACTTTTACTCAAGTAGATTTTTAGATGGGTACTTTTAATTCAGTAGGCTTTAAGCAAGTAAAGATACTTAAATCACATTTTTTCTGCATTTTTCCACCTCTGCCAATGTCACTAATACAATTTATACAACAGACAAGAACGTTTGATAAAGTTGTGTTTGATAAAGTTGTCTTTATTAATTAACCCATTTAGACCTAAAACGCCTGGGGAAAAAGGCCTGAAAATCTTAAGGGTGAGATCCTGAGGTTTTTCCTGGAAATTCAACAATGTCAACGACTATTAAATAAGTGATTTCTCAGCCTCTGAAGCACAGAGACAAAATTCCAAAAGTATTTGAAAGCTTACACTTGTGGGTTTCATGAGAACTGTGTCTTATTATTCTACACCTTAAGAAAAAAATATAAAATAATCCAGAAACACAATAATATGGAAAAAATAAACAGTCACAACATTTACAGTGCACAATATTTTCAAGTTTTAAGAAATAAAGAACAGCTCTTATTCAGGTCAAAACTGTAAAAAATAAAGTGTCCCAAGGCCATAAGGCAGTAAGATGAAGTGCACTACATACTGAACAGGTTACATCCCTTACATATACCAGCGATAGTGCTTGCCAAAGCACTCAATGTGCAGAGGTAGTTTGCACTGTTTGCATCCAAAGACTGTTGGCCCACCTACTTTCTCGTTCTCTGGGACCAGTTGACATTCCCGGCACAGCTTGCGCTTGTCATATATCTTTCCACAGTCATGTTGTGGAGGTGGTGTGGCTACTATGGCCCCCAAACGTCCTACAGTCGGGTGGAGGAGGAGGAAGAGAAGATGGAGGAGGAGGAGAGGTCACAGGAACAGCCCTTGTTGTCATTGGTGTGATAAGTTCCTCCAGCCAGTTCTTGTACCCTCTGTACTTTCTGCTGAAGGCAGGTCTTGCAGCGATGTATGCATTGTGGCAGGACACAGACAAGAAGAAGAAAAACACTCGCCTCCACCACTTCTTCGTTCGATGCTGGAACCCATAGTAGCCAACCATTTGATCAAGCAGATCGAAGCCTGGAACACACAGCACACATTACACACTCACAAGGCAACAGTGGAAATAAACATAATAAATAATTATACAGTCACATATTTTGCCATAAAACCAAAAAGGCAAACAAACCTTTCATATTTTTTTAATAATCTGCAAGGCAAGCTGGCACTTCCACCTGTTGCTGGATGGTGAAACAGACACAGGAAAGTCACTTTGGATGAAAGTATAATATAAAACAGCATAATTTACATTGTACTGTGGCTTTGTGAGATATTCGGTCTATTGTAAATAAGATGGCACTGCAAACTATGTGTATGTGATGAATAAAAATATTATGTATTTTTTTAATGTCTACAGGTACTGTAAATTACATTGTTCTCTTGTGTTACAGCTTGTATTTGTATGATGGTATGTATGTATCTATTTTTGTATTATATTTGTATGCATGATTATGGTTGAATAAAAGTTCAATGCATAATACCAATACCTCTCTCATCATTATGCCCAAAGATGTAAACATGAAATGCTACATAATTTAAAAAAATTGAATTTGCACTGATAATATTAATAATCACCGTTTGTTATTACATAATTATCACAATCAATCAGTATTTTAGTTCTTACCTCCATATAGCATAGAATCTGCCCCGTGCCATGGCGTCAGAGAACTGAGTCTTGACGAGATTTTTGGTGTGTCTCCAATAATCTCTCTGTGCAGGCAGAACAAGTAGACCCATGCCGATACATAGCCCAATAAACGTCTTCATTTCAGGGACAGTTACATTCGACCACTTAAGCGTCTTTGCCCTCGCTGGAGTGTGATCACGTTCGGTCTGTTCACGGTAAATATTTGTCTCTTTAATGAGATGCGCCCAAAGTTCATCTGTGAAAATGTGATTGAATACCTAAATGCACATTTCGGTGGCCTTTTATTGTGGGCAGTCTGGGGTGCACCTGTGCACTGGTCATGATGTCGGATCGGCATCTTGATGTGGCGCACCTGTGAGGTGGGGTGGATTGTCTCGGCGGGGCAGAGGTGCTCGCTGTCACACATTTGGACAGATTTGTGAACAATGTTTGAGAGAAATTGTAGTGTTGTGTATCTGGAGTGAATTTTGGATCTTCGGGTCCATCTCAGGAAAAATGGGAGCAAAAACAAAAGTGTTGCGTTTATATTTTTGTTGAGTGTATATGCCACCTAAGACCCATAGTAGTCACTTTGCTCTAAATACCCCATATGGAGCTAACCTTTATTTCTCATTATCCCATTGTCAATTTTTTCCACAGGCATCCTTAATATATTCTCTAACCTTTAAGAGCTCACAAATAATCCACGAGACACACATGGATAAGAGGCTATTGTGGTCAAAAGCCAATCCGCCGGTGAGGAGCGCGTCTCTGGAGGCGCTGTAATGCCCGCTGAACCTCCCATCGGTCTCTTCCACACAACCCACTGTTGGACATGTGCTGAGCTACTCCTGCTGAGCCCTCTTCTCTTGGGTCAAAAAGCTAATAAGAGACAACGTGACATATGTTATACAAGATCCTCCTTCCTCTCAATGATGGCAGTAGGGAATGCCAAAGTGTGTGTTCTTAACCAGCTTTTCAAAACAGAAGGAGGACATTGTGCGTACTTTTGAATTTAATTAAAACGAAGAGGACACTGAGACACTGGGGTTATATGAGGCGCCGTAAGGGAAACAGGTGTTCTATTTTGATTTAGGGATTAGCACACGGATAATGTACCAAGGAAATTGGGATGATAAAATCAGATTAACGCTGAGATTCTAATATCTTTGAAGTAACTTTAAAAAACCTGTTGAAATACTTTCAGCATTATAGCATTAAACAATATCTTCTGCTCTGGTTTATTTTTACATGCTTTTATGAATATTTTATAATAAACCCATATACAGATTATTTTATGTTTTTCATTGTGTGTGTATGTTTTTGTGTTTGTATGTGTTTTTTTAAACAGTCTGAATGTTTTGATTAATAACAAGTAAATACAGCGCAGTGGGCGTAGATAGGGGGTAGGTGAAAATAGAGTCCCAAATGCAAGACAACATGGGATTAGACCAGGGGTGTCAAACTCATTTTGGTCCGGGGGGCATATCCAACCTAATTTGATCCCAAAGGGCAAATATACCCCAAAAATAGCAATAAGTCCAAATATTTGTGCAGAGAAATGCAAATCTCTTACAGAAGTCTTTATTTCATGAACTAACAACTGTAACAACTAAATATTATAATATTATGAACAACCTGAAACTTTAAGAAAAATGCAATTTCAAGAAAGAAAGAAAGAAAAGAAAAGAAAGCTATGCCTTTATTAGTCCCACAGAGGGGAAATTCCAGTTCTGCATTTAACCCATCCTGTTATCAGGAGCAGTGAGCAGCACATTACTGCGCCCGGGGACCATCTCCATGATCTTCTTGCTTCAGTTTGGTCAGGACCTAAGATGGAGGATTTACCTATGGTGCATGTTTTGGGTTGATGGGGGAAACCGGAGTGCCCAGAGGAAACCCACCCAGAGGGAGAACATGCAACCCGGGGATCAAACCCAGACCATGCATGCAAACTCCACACAGAACACACACAGAAAGGCCTGGGCAACCCGGGGATCGAACCCCGAACCTTCTCACTGTGAAGCATGAGCGCTACCCACTCAGCCACTGTGCCGCAACACATGCATAAAAGTTTCCCATTCACCTCCGTGAATAAATAGGAATTAGTCCATTTTTCTTGGAAAATCCTGCACTCGGCGTCCACTTTTTTCACATTTTGCTGATGAGAGTGTCACGTTCAACAGTCAAAACAATAGTCCTTTAAGAGCGTTTGGAAAGAGAAAATTACCAATAATTTAATAGAAAATTTAAATATAATTATGCAAATTATTCGAATAACAAAAGGAACAAATGAGGGGATAGTTTCAGAGCTATTTCAGAGCAGTGAGCGTCTCAGGGCTAAATAGAGATGCTAAACGAGACGCCAGGGAAACAAAAGATACAAATTAGCTGAGATAGTTTCAGAAGGATTTCAGTGTAGTGAGCTCCGCCCTGCAGCTAGATATAAACAGGGACCAACCAGCACTAGAACCAGAACTGAAGAAGTCTCTCGGATGAGCGATGAAACATCTTCAATCAAACAATCTTGGTCCAGTTGACAAATTGAGCTTCTCCTTTTATCATAAATATAATTATAATATTTTAATAGGAAATCAGCCAAGGGCCAGATTAAAGGTCTTGGAGGGCCGGATCCGCATGTTTGACACCCCTGGATTAGACGAACAAAAAAATGCATGAATGAACAGAAATAAAACTCTGAATAATCTCATTAAAGCTCATTAAAGTAGGCTCCTGTCTCCTGTAAAAATGGTATGTGGCGGTTTATGATAAAAGAAGAAATTCAATTTGTCAACTGGACAAAGTTTGTTTGGCCGCTCATCCGAGAGGCTTCGTCAGTTCTATGTGGTGGTTTACAAGTGAATTCAATTTCAAGAACACTTTGTACTTGACACGGTTATGTCCAGTCCATCAGAGGGTGAATAAGTGGCTGACATCTGAAGTGAGCCGCCCGTTATTTACGCAGTGGACGCACGGCTCACTGCTCTGGCATCACATGAAAAGATGTTAAAGGGAGGAGGGCTCAGAGTCCTGGGCAGCACTGCGCGTCTGCTAAATCACACAGGAACAATGTCACACAAAGTTGTGTTGGAGATGCGCGCGTAGCAAGAAGCGCCACGGCTCGATCAAACCGGAGTGTTTTGCTGTCACATTTTCTACACATTGTTGGAGTGGAGCGCGTTTGCTCTTTGAGAAGTGCGCGGACTTTCCTGGATAACTTTGGAGAGCTTTGCGCGAGGCTGTGGCGCGCCTGGCACAAGACGCAACAATGAATAACACGGAGATATTCTGCAAAAACAACCAAACAGAGAACTTAACCGACCCATCGTGCCCCACTCCGTCCCCGTACAGCTACATCGACATCACCACCTTCATGCACATCTTCCCGTCCATCTATGGCATCCTGTGCTCCGTCGGAGTCATCGCCAACGGACTCGTTATTTACGCAGTAGCCGCCTGCAAGAAGAAGATGGTATCGGACATTTACGTGTTGAACCTGGCCATCGCAGACATGCTGTTCCTACTGGTCATGCCTTTCAACATCCACCAGCTCGTCCGGGACCGACAGTGGGTGTTTGGAAACTTCATGTGCAAGGCTGTGGTGGTGGTGGACGTGAGCAACCAGTTCACCACCGTGGGGATTGTCACAGTGCTGTGCATTGACCGGTAAGAACACTGAAGAGTAACTGTAAAAGTGTTTCAAATGACAAACCTCACTCAGGATGTCAAATTAGACAAATATTAACCAACCTATTAATATGAGACATTAGAGCTTTTGGTGCGTTATAATGACTGTATAGCCTACAGTCTTTTCTGAGTAAATTCATATTTTGAATCACTGCCACTATAAGTTTTAAGTTTACCTACATTATTCATTATATTTTTCTTCTCTCATATAGGCCAATGTAAAGGCTAATGTGGAGAGAATCCAGTATTTAAGGTAGAGGAGATGAGCTATTTTCAAATGATTATTTTCAGAGCCCTAAGCAAAATGACTGTTCTGTTTATTTGGAGCTGTAGGAGGTACACTGGACCATGAGGATGTTTAAATCCTGTGATGTTTGTGTGGGATTTGTTTTGAGTCTGGATCCTTTTGAGACATTATTGACGTACACTCTTGTAAAGCTGATTAAACACATAAAATAGGTTGCATAAATAAGTAAACATGACTAATCAATCAGTGTAAATGAAACCTAGTATTCTGTACATTGAAATATGTTGACAGCATGGGGGCGGGTGGTTATGACAAGATGATTTAGCTGATTAGACGAGAAACGCTGTGTTGCATTTCCAGGAGTGATTAAGTCTCTGTATATTACATTTACTTTATGTATTCTTTGTAATTCTAATTGTGAGGTAATATAAAAAGCCATGTCATATTATTTTTATTTGAGTAGGTATTTGTTTAAAAGTCCTATATTACGCAAAATTGACGCTTTAAGCCATGCTATAATGCTATTTTGCTGAGTTGTGCTTTGTTTCATTCAAACACATTTCACTAACCCTTTATTATTAGTCTGTTTACATCTTCAAAGCTCAAAATGCTTTTTTTAGGTAAGTTTTTGATGAGGAAACAACATTATAACATAGATGACAAAATGGTTTAATACGGTGCTTTACTTTTTGTAGCTGCAATGTTGTTACTTGACTAAACTTGGACTAAAAATGTACTTATTATCACAGTTTTAATTAGTAGTAGTAACCGTTTTTACATTTGTAGTACTATAATGAATATTTCTGCCTTGAGAAACAAACATACATGAGCCATCTGTTTTGTTGCTGTTTTTCTAGGTATTTCTGAGCTATAAAACTAACTGTAATTTAATAAATGTAAGACAGAGCTTTTAATGTCATATGGTGGGACATTCCAGGCAGAGCAGTGACATATCCATAGGAACGAGCAGGTGACAGAGCCAAAACCAAAAAAGTTACACAGTGCTCCTTTAAAATAAGAAACAAAATTTAATGTTGCTTGAATTACGAAATACTGTACACACTGTAACAATAATGTTGTTACAGAAGTGTTTTTAGGTTCTTCGACCTTCTAAAAGCTTTTGAATGCTGCGTTAGCTTTGTGTACATTATTGAAAGGAAAAGGCTGTGCAGCTTATAAAACCGTTCGCCTATACATCTCTGAAGAATAAATTGCAGTTATGTTGGAGATTTTAGCTTAAATACTTCTGTGTCCCCGTTGCTTTTTCCACTGCTTTTTCAAGGATATGTCCACATATATTTTTGATGAGGAAGCAACAGTGTAACACAGATTAGAAAATAGCGTAATATGGGTCCTTTAAGGTTACGATCTCTGTCGAGGAAATGATTTCAATGCAATATCCTCAAGGAGCGTGGAAACCCAACGTGAATGGGTGAGCGGTTAGAGAGGCGCTATAAGTGTGACCGTTTACTGTAACAGTTCTGTAATAGCTATTGAATAAATGTAGTATTGACAGTATGAAGAAGAAGAAGAAGAAGAAGAAGAAGAAGAAGAAGAAGAAGAAGAAGAAGAAGAAGAAGAAGATTTTTTCGCCTCTATGTGACCTGTATCTGATCTTCTAATGACAGTCTGAACGACACAGATCTGATTTTTTCAAATGCGATCCAGGCCACTTGGATAGAAAGAAAGCTAGAAAGCTACGCCTTTATTAGTCCCACAGTGGGGAAATTCCAGTTCTGCATTTAACCCATCCTGTTATTAGGAGCAGTGGGCAGCACATTACTGCGCCCGGGGACCATCTCCATGATCTTCTTGCTTCGGTTTGGTCAGGACCTAAGCTGGAGGATTTTACCTATGGTGCATGTTTTGGGTTGGTGGGGGAAACCGGAGTGCCCAGAGGAAACCCACCCAGACACGGGGAGAACATGCAAACTCCACACAGAAAGGCCCAGGCGACCCAGGGATCGAACTCAGACCATGCATGCAAACTCCACACAGAACACACACGCAAAGGCCTGGGCAACCCGGCCCTGGATCAAACCCGGAACCTTCTTGCTGTGAAGCGCTAGCCACTCAGCCACCGTGCTGCCAGTACAGGGGGTCCTCGGGTTACGACGTTGATCCGTTCTTAAGATGCGTCGTAACCCGAATTTTGTCGTAAGTCGGATTTTGACTTTGATCTTCCAACCAAAGCACCAATAACCTTTCCATCTCAATAATTAGACCACTACGCTGCTTGGTTATCACTGTCGCTTTCATAGGAGCAGATCAGAGCCCACATCAGGTACTTCCGCCCACATTGGGCACGCACACGAGGCTGTCTTCTTCTCCCTACAACCACAACAGAGCGTATTCTTCCGCCGTGCGCCGTTCGCGTTTGTTTACGTCTCTTACCACGCTAAACCGCGTAAGACGGAATGACGCGGAATTTTTTTATTATTATTTTTTTTTATGGGGGCGCATTCGTAACTACGAAACGTTGTAAGTCCAGACCATCGTAACCCGAGGACCCCCTGTAGATGCATGTGTGTAGAATCCCTCAGTTGTCCACGTAGAATCCATCCATCTTCAGTTCTGAACAAGCAGCTTTGATGAGCTGCAAAACGTACTCGACCAAATAAACTTTTGTCCAGTTGACAAATTGAATTTCTCCTTTTGCCACAGTATATCTATGGGTTTCACAATGATGGGGGGGATGGGGAGGAAAAACATCTTTTGAATGGAGAAAACTCCTCAAAACATTGCATATAACAAGAAATTGAAACATGAATGAAAGCAGAATTGACAAGGAAATAAAAATCTATTTAAGGCCATATTTTGGGGAGAAAAAAAAAGTGTACAGGTTTTGGACCCTTAACAGGCAATATCCCCAGTATAAAGTAGCTTGAGAGATAAAGATCACAAATTTAATATGAGAAATCCATGTCTGAAATAGGCCAAAACACTTCTGCAGAATAAGAAGGGAAATATGTATGAGACAATAGATAAGATTAAAGATGAATGGTTGAGGCTTTCAAATACTAAATCCATAACAAAAAGTGAGAGGACCTTGTAAGTGAGATTCAGGAAAAAACATTGGAGCAGCATGACCACAGCTAAAATAGAATCAGATAAGAAGGACTCTATTGTCAGATTGCACAAAAAGATGTAGGCCCATTTTAGTTTTGGCAATTACAGAAAAAAAAGTGACAAAACCAGGAACATCTCTGTCTTATTGGATGTTGTGTCTTGAAGAATCCATCTTATCAGCAAGGAAATTGGAAAACGCTGTTAAAGTAGTATAGGTAAGTTAAAATGACTTGAATTAGTACTATCATATCTTAATTGGCGTGAATTTAATTTGACAAAGTAAAATAATCTGCAACTAAAAAATGTATATCTGAATTCATTGGTAGAGCATATATTTTAATGCAAATGTTACTCACTTTGCAAATACAGGAGAGTGAAGTTAAAATATTGTAAGTAAAGTATTGTAAGTAAATTTGGTAGTAGCTATAACAGAACCATCTTGTTTGATAGTTACTATAAGGGAAGCGTTCATCTACTGTGTTCCTTTGAAGCATCATGTGATGGTGCAGTGATGTAAAGGCTGCTTTACATGGTTTTGTCAGTAGAAGAACTTACTGTCTGATCATGTGTGTGACAAGGTGTATGCTTCCTCGTCACGATTTATGCTCCTTGGACCTCGTTGGGGATCTCGATGGCATTTCGCCAACCTCATGTGTTCTCTCTTCTCTCTGCAAGCCTTATTTTACTTATTATTGTATTTAAAACAAGGACAATGGACAGAAAACATTAGTCTCAGAGAGAAAAGATGCTCTGCGCCAGATTAAGCTGCAGGCTACTTTCTATCTGTCGTCCTTTAGCAGGTACAAAATACTTTGAAGACACTACTGACATTAGAGCACCACTTTGTCCAAAAGTTTCTTTCAAACTTTGGTAAAGGTCCATCCTGTCTTCAGTGTCAGAGGAATCTTTTATTTTGTGTGTGTGTGTGTGTGCGTGTTTGTGTGTGTGCGTATGTTTGTGTGTGTATGTGTGTGTGTGTGTATGTAGGTGTGTGTATGTGTGTGTGCGTGTATGTAGGTGTGTGTGTGTGTGTGTGTGTGCATGTATGCGTGTATGTAGGTGTGTGTGCATGTATGCGTGTATGTAGGTGTGTGTGTGTGTATGTGTGTGTGTGTGTGTGTGTTTGTGTGTGTATGTGTGTTTGTGTGTATGTGTCTGTGTGTATGTGTGTGTGTGTGCATGTATGCGTGTATGTAGGTGTGTGTGTGTGTGTGTGTGTGCATGTGTGTGCGTGTATGTGAGTATGTGTGCGTGTGCATGTATGCGTGTATGTAAGTGTGTGTGTGTGCGTGCGTGTGCATACATGTGTGTAGGTGTGTGTATGTGTGTGTGTGTGTGTGCATGCGTGTGCGTGTATGTGAATATGTGTGTGTGTGTGTGCGTGCGTGTGCGTGTATGTGAATATGTGTGTGTGTGTGTGCGTGCGTGTGCGTGTGTGCGTGTATGTGAATATGCGTGTGTGTGTGTGTGTGTGTGTGCGTGTATGTGAATATGCGTGTGTATGTGTGTGTGTGTGTGTGTGTGTATGTATGTGAGTATATGTGTGTGTGTGTGTGTAAAATGTTAAAGTTTGACACGTCTTGTGCCTTCTCGAAGTCTGTATCATCCCATTTCATGCAATTTTTTTGCATGTCAGTCAGAAACAAATGAAATAAAGTGTACTGCAGGGAGGCTCTGAGCAGACAGTGTATAAGTTTTAATATCAGTGTGATACTTTTATGCGCCTTTCATTTGCACTTTGAGTTATTTATGAATCCGATAGTGTTAGGGAGGATTTGACTATGACAAGATGGTCTGCCAAGATATTTCCATATTTTTAGTGAATGCACAGTCAGCTCAATAAAGACAAATTTCAAGTATAATTTGACTTGCAGAGAGATTTTTTTCTTATTTAATGCTTTGGCTGACACCCACATATTGATCTATGTTTACTGATGTTACTGCCTCGCTAATAGTGAGTAGTAGTACTAATAGTGCACTCATGTATAGGAGTCCAGCTAATGTTGGTAAATACATATGCAAAAGTTCTGAGTCATGGCAGAGCAAGTGGCATTCAAAAATAGACTAAACATTCTTAGAGCTTTTAGAGTCATATTGATTTTTCGTCAAGTGGAGTGTAACCAGTGAACCATACTTTAGTAATTTATATATAGTAGTCTGTTTTGATTAATAAGAAATACTTTAAGAAAATATTTCCCAAGTTATTGTACATTTAAGTGTGTAGAATCCCCTCAGTCATCCAGGTAAAATCCATGGCAAAAGGAAAAATTAATTTTGTCAACTGGACAAATGTTTATTTGATCAAAAACGTTTCACAGCTCATCCAAGCTGCTTCTTCAGTTTGACCAAATAAACTTTTGTCCAGTTGACAAATTGGATTTCTCCTTTTGCCATTGTACATTTAAGTTAAAGGTCCTATATTACGCAAAATGGGTGAGCTCCTGTGTTGTAATCGTGTTACCTCATCAAAAACATCCCTGGAGTTGTTTTATTTCATTCACACATGATTAAGTAATCCTTTATTATTACGCTGTCTACATCTCCAAAGCACAAAATGCTCTATTCCACCTTGTGATGTCATGAAACTGTAGTTTTCAAGCAATTCCAGGGCTCAATTCATGATTCTAGTGAAGGTGTATGGAGTTTAAAAACACAGTGGAGCACTTCTGGTGGAACAGAGTGTTTTCTGTTTGAGATAAGAACTCAGCCGAAATATGCAGGGTTTGTGTGTGATGTGTGAATGAAACAAAACACAACTCCAGGTGTGTTTTTGACAAAGAAACAACATTATAACATAAATAAAAGCATAATATGGGCTCTTTAATATGTTTGTTGTGCCTTTCTCCATTAAAAAAACCCAAAAGAATTCAATAATAAATAAATAAAAGAGCTGTATGCATTACAGTTTGGAACAAAATGTGATCACTAGTCAAATTCAGAATATCTATCTTTCCAGTGAATACTTTAAAGGTGCATTGTGTAACTTTTCTGATGGAGGGTCTGTCTATTTATCTCAAGAAAGACAACTGTAGGCTACATTACAGGTCAGATCTGTGGAGAGGTAGCCCTACTCACAGAAGAGAGACTTATTGTATGTTTGAGGAATAGAAACACCCGTAATGAATAAATGCTCGATAGATGTGTTTAATGCCATACCATGGAACATTCCAGGTAGCAAACCCACCACCAGAAAAGTTGAGCAATACACCTTTAACTATTAGGAGTGTACAATTCTTATCCAGAATTTATTTTAATATATGTTAGAGTAATTATTCCAAAAATAACAGATCAATTACATGCCCAGTAATCATTTCAAATCAAATAATTCTGATTAAATAAACAAATAAATAAAATAATACATAACTTTACTCCAGTGTGTCCTGTTTCTGGAGTAAGTGTGATGATTCTCACACTGAAAGGTCCGTCCTGCACACTTCTCCACACAATCTGACAAAGTGCAATTCTCTCCAGTCACACTTTACTACACAAAGTGGCCATTCATGCTGATATATTAAATATACAAACTTCCACAGAAAAGGGAATAAAATGGTATATAATTTTCAAGTCACAAAAGCAAATTTCTCTAATTTGCCCCATTGTCTTACCTGATCGGGTTACAGACGGGGTGATAAGATCTCTGATTTTTGAGCACTTTTAATAATAATAATAATACATTTTATTTCAAGGCGCCTTTCTAGACACTCAAGGACACCGCACAAAGACAGTCAATTAAAAACAGTTAAAAACAGGCAGTATATACAAAATAAAACAAAGAGAATGGACAAAGCAATACAAGTAAAATGAAACAGTCAGCAGGGGAAAGTGATTAAAGGAAAAGTAACGTTTTTTACAATTTGAGCCTTATTTCGGTAATAAAACAAGTTGTTTTACTCACTCATATCACTTTGGTGTCATATGGAGCATTTCCGGAGATGTTTTAGATTAGCGTTAGGCTAACGCCGTTAGCCTAGCGCGACTTATAGCTATAGCTCGGGGCATTCCCCAAGCATGTAATATGCCCCGTGCGGGCTCCAAATAACACAAACTTTAGCACTTTTCAAATCATAGAAGCTCGATATCTTCCTCTACGATTTCATTTGAATCAAAAGTGGCCTGTAATCCGAGATTTATCCATACCTTACAGCTTTGCGTTCCATGTTTGGGTCCCGGGAGCTGAGAGCACAGTCCGCACATGCGCACTGGCGTCCTCATCTACTCGAAACTATGGATAAATCTCAGATTACAGGCCACTTTTGACCACACAAAATCGTAGACTAAAAACATCGAGCTTCTATGATTTGAAAAGTGCTAAAGTTTGTGTTATTTGGAGCCCGCACGGGGCATATTACATGCTTGGGGAATGCCCCGAGCTATGGCTATAAGTCGCGCTAGGCTAACGGCGTTAGCCTAACGCTAATCTAAAACATCTCCGGAAATCCTCCATATGACACCAAAGTGCTATGGGTGAGTAAAACAACTTGTTTTATTACCGAAATAAGGCTCAGATTGTAAAAAATGTTACTTTTCCTTTAAGTGGGGTAAGCTATATTGAAAAGATGGGTCTTGAGTCTGGATTTAAAAATTGGTAGTGATTGAATGTTCCGGAGGTCTGGGGGGAGTGAGTTCCATAGATGAGGAGCAGAGCGGCTGAAGGCCCTGCTCCCCATGGTGCTGAGACGAGTGGGAGGGACAGTGAGGTGGACGGAGGAGGACCTGAGTGAGCGGGTGTGTGTGGTGACATGAAGGAGTTCTGTGAGATAAGTGGGAGCCAGGTTATGGATGGACTTGAATGTGAGGAGGAGGATTTTGAACTGATTATTTCTGATTTCTAATTTCCGATTCTCTTGAGAGCAGTCTGTGCAGATGGAGAAGAGAAATATTGAGCAGATTTTGTAGGTTTGTGACTGAAATCTGTGTCCTCAGTGACTCAGCTGTGGCTGGACTGCAGTGCATAAATTAACCATATTGCCTTTTGTCAAATCGTGGGCGAACATTCATTATACATTTATTAACAAAGCAGTTTAACGCGTAATTATTTTATCATTGTTCCCTAGATGTTGTGTAACTTTTGTGGAGCGTCCGTCAAATGCTTTTCTTCATGGAAATGTTATTGCATTGTATGAAATTCACAGTATAAACTTTTCTATCTTCATGGAGACAAAACCAGACCAAGTTACAGGTCAGCTCTATGGAGAGGCAAACGCACTCACTTTCTAGCTGCTTTTGTATCTTAGAAATAAGCTACAAAAGCACCTGTAATTGAATAAATGTAAGGTAGACCTGTTTAATGTCATATTGTGGAACATTCCAGGCAGAGTTCCATAGAAACAAGCAGAGGACAGTTACATAGTGCACCTTTAAAGTGAATATACCAGGTTTTCATTTTTAGTTAAATAACAGTTTGTGGAAAACGGTTAAGAAGAAGGGGTACAAAAACAGGAAGTAGGAGTTGTAAATCGGTGTATCTACTTATGTCATCAACATGAGGAAAAAATCAGGGGTTCCCAAACATTTTTAGACCAACAACAACAACAGCAACAAGGAAAATATCTCAATGACCCCTTTCCAATCCTTTTTTTAAAATTCAGAAGTTAAAATCATGTATACAACGTGCATGAAAGGTCAGTTTCTCATAGTCCTTATTTTTTCCATTCAAAACATTGATATGATCATATACATATGATCATATCAATGTTTTCACTATTTTTGAGGGATGGACCCCCACACATGGCCCAGGGACCCCACTTTGAAGATCCCATGACATGGTACTTCTTGATGCTTTTATATGGTTCCTTAATGGTTCCCTAATACTGTAAATGAATCCTGCTCCAAAATCCAAAATCAAGACTCAGTGCATGAGAAAGACACATGTACGCAGTCAGAGTCAGAAAATATCTCTCTGAACAACTCATTCTGGGCCTTGTTGCTTGAATGCAAATGAGAAGGACACAGATAGGTTAGAGGAGCGGGTGAGGGTAGGGGGGGAGGCAAATGCGCCGCTGGTTCCTGGATTAGCGCTGCGTCTGTGCGCTGTCTCCCACTTCCGCGTTTTAAGTGCGGAGGAAGAAAGGAAAAGGAGAGGCGTTTCAATGAAAAAAACAAATTTTCACAGAAAATAAAATTAAACCACTGCTGGTTCAGATGTCCAGAGGCTCAGATAAAGGACTTCCGAGTCTAGAAACACTTGCACGTGCCTCCAGGCAAATTAAAAAACGCATTTCGCATTGCGTAGTTCATTCGCGGTCCAAACTCTCTGGGCGTGATTTACAGAGACGGTGGGACGGGGGGTGGAGCTGCATTTTTCGATGTGACGTCAGAAAGTTTCCTTGTTCAGAATCGCCCGTTTAAGCTGTGTTTTTTTTCAAACGCAGAAAAGGACCGCAAATGCTCAGTTTAGACATTTCGCAACTTTTAGCCAGGGGGGGGGAGCTCACATTAACGTTCAAAAACCTCAGAAAGTGAAAATTGCATGCCATGGGACCTTGAGAACCACTGATTTTCTGTATATAACAAAAAGGTATTGTCATTTATTTTTTTAGTCTAATCATAACTATTATGGACCAGAACTTGTTAACATTATGGCTGCTATGGCATAATTATCTCCAGCCTGTGTTCAACAAGGAAGTAAAATTACAAACTTAAAATGAAAAAATTATAATCTAAGCAAGATTTTCAGTGAAACCTTAAAGCTACAGTGTATAACGTTTTAGAGAAAAACAGAATAAAATAAAAGCACGTTGCACATTGTGTTTTTTGCCTGGAGTAGGGCCTACACCTGCTTGTTTCCATGGAAATGTTCCTTTGGCTATAATATTCCACAGTATGGCATAAAACCATACCGGCTTGTCAAAACCTGATCTCGTCAGATCTCAGAAGCTAAGCAAGGCAGGGCCTGGTTAGTACTTGGATGGGAGACCGCGGGGAATTCCAGGTGCCACAGTGGGGAACCAGTCGCATCGTGGTCAGAGGAGCCGATGGCGCAGATTGGCAGCCTCACTTCCGTCAGTCTGCCCCAGGGCAGCTGTGACTACAGAAAGTGGTTTACCACCACCAAGTGTGGACTGAACTAACAATGAACTGTAAAGCGCTTTGGGTGTCATGAAAGGAGCTATATAAATGCTATGAATTATTATTATTAAAACCTTTCTGTTTCCATGGAGAATGTTCCAAAGTGGTCTTAACTTTCTATCTCCATGGAATCTAGGTGACACTGTGCCACCTTAAGAAAGTTACTGTGCCTTGGAATATAATCATGTTAACTGTGTTTTAGTGAAATGAACAGTCTGACCTGTCCACGATCTTTAAGGTTTTCTCCTGTCAACTGTCAAAGGCTAATGTAATGAGAGATTTATATAAAACTTTCTATTTAATCAGACAGGTTATTTAAGTGACAAATGCCTTTCCTTCAGCTCTTTGTACAACAGTTCAAAGAAAATGAAGGTTAAAGGATAAAGAATGTGCTTGTCTATAGAAAAAGTCAGTGCAAAACAAACAGACAAAAATTAAAGACATTTCTCTAGTGTAAAAAGTCATATATAGGAACTCAGGTGTTTGTTTGTCCCTCATAACAACAGTTTTACCATCTTAATTT
Organism: Paratrypauchen microcephalus; assembly: GCA_036785185.1. Taxonomy (NCBI): domain Eukaryota; kingdom Metazoa; phylum Chordata; class Actinopteri; order Gobiiformes; family Gobiidae; genus Paratrypauchen; species Paratrypauchen microcephalus. The sequence continues at coordinate 321,758 of JAVJIX010000157.1, read as the reverse complement.
AACATTGATCATTCAGAAATCTAGTTAACCATGTGTTTCTATGCAATATAATCAACTGAACAGTATGTTCATTCCTTCATATTTCAATATTTCATATTTCAACAACAGCTACAGTGAGAATATTGTTGATATTTGTGGTGTTGTATAGTGAGTTCTGGGCTCTAGTCACTAATACAAGTGATCAGGTTACACATTTGTGCATTTACCTTTGTAGTTCATCAGAAAGAACAATGCAATCAACTTTGTAGTGACATCACGCTGGGACACAATGCACACATTAGCAAACACAGACAATACATTTTAAGATAGTATAAAAACTCAAGAAAAAATACAAAATGGAAATTAAAATTTTCAGGAGCAATGATCAACGCAAGCCTTCATGGTCCTGTTTAGGCGTTAGAGTTAAAAACTGAAAAACTAGCTAGCTTTTAATTGTACTGCTATTTTAGAGGGACTTGTGTAACAGTTTCAGATTAAAGTCTAACAAAGCCTCAAGACAAAGCAGTGCTTACAGTTAGCATCATACCTCCAGGGAATGTAGATGACGTCAGCTGCAAAGTCATCTGCATAGAGAAATCTGGCTTTTGCCCCCGTTTGCAACAATAGCATTGTCACATTCTATCACATGAAAACTACCAATAGTGAGTATAAAGTAGCTTTGTGTGGTACTGCATGTCGTCAAGGACAAATCCCCTCTCAAGGATAATGAAATGACTTCACCTTCCTCGCCATTTAAACAAATAAAACATTCTATTATTTTTACATACGTGAAAAGTCCATGAGGAACTTTAATAAATGTGTCAATTTAAACAGGAAATATCCGTTATTGGCTACAGCTGTAGGCCAAATATCAGATACATATTGATTACAAAAATTCATCTACATAGAATACCAAGACTAAACCAGGACTAAACCAAGACTAAACCAGGACTAAACTAAGACTAAACCAGGATTAAACAAAGACTGAACCAGGACTAAACCAAACCAAGACTAAACCAGGACTAGACCAAGACTAAACCAGGACTAAACAAGGACTAAACCAGGACTAGATCAGGACCAAACCAGGACCGGTCCGGGGAGTGACTCACCTGTTCGGAGCTGCAGGTCGCTCCGTGTGTCCGCAGCACAGCCGGTACAGTACACCGGGCTCCGAGCGCCTTTCCCGGCTCACCGCGGGCTGAGGGTCCGCTGACAGACCGGGGGAGAGGAGGAGACAGCGGGGGAGACAGAGGAGGAGACACAGGGACACCCGCTAACTGAGATTTTTTTCCGGGGAGCGGGGCGGGGAGGAGGAGGGGGGGGGGTTTCGCTGAAAACGCGCGGTGCCTGCATAAACTGAGCCACACAGACCGATTTTCTGGGCACCAAAAAAAAAAAAAAAAAATCAGCGTGAGAAATGCCATGTGTGAGCGTGTGAACACGTCGAATTGTGTGTGTCACACTCTCAATGCGTGAGACTTGAGAGCCCTGAGTAACATATCCATAGAAACAAGAAGGTGACAGACCCCCAACAAAAAGTTATATAGTGCACCTTTAAAGTAAAGTTTAAAGTAAGTAGTTTAAAGTAGTTTTATCAGTTGAGTAGGAGTTTGTGGAAAAAAGTTGAGAAGAAGGGGTACTAGTACAAAAACAGGAAGCAGGAGTTCTAAATCAGTATATCTACTTATATCATCAACTGGAAAAAAAAATGTAATCCAAAATGTAGGGTAACCAGAAGGAACACAGATTTAACGTCTTAAATCTTATCACATAGCCAAAAAAATTACCACAAATTTCTCAGTATTGCAAATAAAATGTACACATGATAAATACTGACCCCAAAAAATACTGTTCCAGCTTTCATATAGTGAATGATAAGTTGATATAATGAGGTATTTATCATAGCAGGACTAACTATGCTTCCGTATCTCCTGCAGGTACATCGCTATTGTCCATCCCACATCAGAACGCAGGACCATCCAGTGGACAATCATCATAAACCTGCTGGTGTGGGTGGGCAGCTTCCTCCTCACCGTCCCCGTCATGCTCTACGCCAAAGTGGAGAAACGCCAAACTATGGAGGTCTGCATGATGTACCTGGATGGTCCTGAAGATATGTACTGGTACACGCTCTACCAATCCATCCTGGGCTTCATCATCCCCCTCATCATCATCAGCACCTTCTACTCGCTCACCTTGTATCACGTGTTCAACTCCGTACGCCGGGTCAAACGCAAGCAGTCGGTTTGGGCCAAAAGAGCCACCAAAATGGTCCTCATGGTCATTGCATTGTTCCTTATTTGCTGGTCGCCCTATCACGTGATTCAAGTGATCAATTTGAGCAACAACACCCCGACCATCGCCTTCATCTACGCCTATAACATAAGTATTTGTCTGAGCTATTCACACAGCTGTATCAATCCGCTTATGCTGCTGATTTTTGCTCAAAATTACCGTGAGCGACTCTGCAAAAGGAACGCCCTGCGTAGCTCTCAGCATTCGTCCAAAGTCACAGTGGTTAAAATGGACGGATCGAGCACGGCGAATGACCCCAGTTATCGCTGCACAGTAATATGACTGGAACGGCTGTGTATAAAGACGAAATATTCAACAACTGCTCGATCAAACTGTATTTGAAACCTCTGTGTATGTGACTGTGCACACTGGACATGCCATATATATGTTTGATTTGGAAAAACGGAGGGAATTTTAACTTTTTATCATCAAATGTTTATGACGATTCAAAGAACTTTATTGCTTGTGTATGAGGGACAATTCTGCAACTCTTATTGGCAAGAAAATAAAAGTGTGCTGGTCAGTGTCTACTTGGAACTGATCTTTGTAAAAACGGAGCATTTAAAGGTTTCTGGTGGAAGGTCTGCCACCTGCTTGTGTCCACTGAGATATTTTGGCGTCTCTTGGAATGTTCCACATTATGACATTAAGCTTCTACTGTGAGTGGGGTGCCCTGATGGCATCTCCTGCTTGTCCCCCTTGGCTTTTTGTTTAATGCTATACCAGGGCTCTCAAGTCTCACGCATTGAGAGTGTGACACACGCAATTCAACGTGTTCACACGCTCACACGCCACACATGGCATTTCTCACGCTGAATTTTTTTTTTTTTTTGTGCCCAGAAAATCGGTCTGTGTGGCTCAGTTTATGCAGGCACCGCGCGTTTTCAGCGAAAAAAACCTCCCCCGCTCCCCGGAAAAAAATCTCAGATATCAGGCGCCGCGCCCTTTTCAGCCAATCAGAAAATAGATTGTTCTGTTGTTGGGCAGACTGTTGACAGTGCAGTGCGCGCTCAGTGATAAGGACAGCGACTGAACAGGAGATGATAAAACAAACTGAGAACCATCAGGTAATAACTTCATTTATATAACTCTCATTAGTTGCTTTGTAGTTTAAGTTTGCTCTTTAGACAAACATTTACACAGGGCTCTCAAGTCTCACGCATTGACACGGCATTTTACACAACTGAAGCCCCCCCACCCCACCCCGCTCCTCAGAAATTACGCAGTCTCATGCACGACCCCGCTCAAAACTTGAGAGCCCTGGCCATACTATGGAACATTTCATAGTGCACCACAGTTATCTTGAACAAAAATGTGTGTGAGATATTTGGTTTGTTGAAGCATTTATGATCTGATAAATGGATCTGCTCAACACGAAGGCTGAAATCTCCCAACTGATTTGAGCAGCTGATTTGTGGTTAACTTAAGTCTCATGACATGTGGGTCAGGGGGGGGGCGTAAGTGGGGGCAACCAGGACTAAATTGTGAATCATTTGCCTTGTCTGCTCTAGATGAACTGTCTATGCTTGTGTTGTGCCTATAAAGCTCCCACAGTGACCAACATTTAAAGTGGAAACCAAAATGCCACAAAGGGTTACGCTATTAAGACTTAAATATATATTTGTGTCAACATCTAAAGACCAAATTATTTTTCTTTTGACTTTTCCAAGTTTAGTGTCCCTAATGCTAAAAATGTGCCTCTGAATATGCAGTAATACAGAACACAGTAACTCAGTTTTTCTTATTCCTGACTGAATATCTCCATTTTAGAATCGGCTTACATCAGACACAATTCTACTATAGTCAGTGATTAGAAGAATACTTTGAAAATGTATTTAGTATTAGTATTTATAAACTTCTTAATATCTGAATTAAAATGTAGTTTTTAACGTATTGTGATACATGGTCCAATCAGAGTACTGTATTCTGAATTTTTAGAATACTTTTACATCAAATTTCATTTAAATTATAAAGACCAAGTAAAGAAAAAAAAAACTTTACTTCTTTACTTACGATATTTAAAGGGATATGCCACCCCCAGGTCAAACTTGGGCATCTCCCCACAGTCCAGAGACTAAAATAAGTGGTGGAAAGCGTTTTCCTGCTCACGCAGCCATTGTCCAGGTCTGTCAGCACTGACCGCCGCGGTATCTGCAGCTCCTCCACGTTAGACTGGAGTCTAACGTCGCCAGAGAAAGATTTCGGCCAAAAGGAATTAATTTGCTCGATGCGTTTCCCAATTACTTTCTGTGTAGTGCGCATTCATATCGAGTGCAAATAAATGTGCAAATCAACACGGAGAGCTTGACTTGGTCATTTTGGGTGGGAACTATAATTGGGAAACGCATCGAGCAAATTAATTCCTTTTGGCCGAAATCTTTCTCTGGTGACGTTAGACTCCAGTCTAAGGCGGAGGAGCTGCAGATACCGCGGCGGTCAGTGCTGACAGACTCGGACAATGGCTGGGTGACCAGGAAAACGCTTTCCACCACTTATTTTAGTCTCTGGACTGTGGGGAGATGCCCAAGTTTGACCTGGGGGTGGCATATCCCTTTAATATCGCATTACAAACAGCTTTACATCACACATGCACTCAGCACAATGCTGTTTCATATTATGACATATATTTTTCCATCTAATTATGTGCAGTTTGAACCCTAAATTGTGTGATCAAGTACCACAATATACAGTATTCCTTTGATTTTAGGAAAATAACTGAATACCACCACATGAAAGAGTAACTGTATCAGAATACAGTAACTCAGAATTAGTATTCTGAATATGTATTTCAGGTACATGTGTCCATTTTCAGCAGATGGTGTTTGTTCATGGTGGTGGGTTAATCTCATCTGCACAGAGCTTCATGGAGCTCTTTTAGCACTTTCTCATTGCTTTGTTGCCAATGAGACAAGAAACCATTAAACCACAGACAGACGAGGGCAGGTCTGACCTCAGCAGACAGTTAATAACACCTTTCATCAGGTGACAGGAGGTGAAAACATGTCTGTAGAGAAATGAATTTTGTTCTACTTTTAAGTGCAGTACATTTGCTACCTGGTTGTCTCCATGGTTACTTTGCCTGAATATTCCACAGTATGGCATTAAACTGGTCTGATCTGTGGAGAGGTGATCCTGCTACACTAATAATGTTTTTCTCTCACTCTTGGGTTTTTAGTAAGTAAAACACTGGTAAATGAATAAACGCAAGGTAGATACATAAAGCTATACAGTGGAGCATTTCAGGTAAAACAACATGCAGACAAGCAGGTGGCAGACCCCCTGAACCACAAAAGTTAGTCATGATTTTTTTTAATTTTTTTTTTAATCTTGAAATCGAAAACGATTTAAAACCACATTTTTATATAGTACAAACACACATAATAACAAATGGCTTTAAGAGGAGGTTATATTTACATTATGAATTGTTAAAATGGTTATTAAGGGGGTTTCAGTGCCTCACGGGAGCGCAACATATGATGAATTGTATTATACTGTGTATTGAGTGTTTGAGTGTTATGTTAATGGTCACTACAATGTAAAGTTTGTACTTTCTCTCACTATGTGGATATAAGACTGTCCAAATGCACAAAGATGCCCAAAGTGTTTATGCCATTATTGTTATATTCTATGTGAGGTTTATACGTGATGTTTTCAAAGTGGTGGATCATTTCTGTGTAAACTAATTCATGTTCAGTCTATTCAGTTTCAGTTTTAGACCACATGCACTACAGTTACTTGGTTTTTAGACTGTGATGTCTCTAGAGTTGATACACAGGTTACAATTATAGGTTAATTATAATGGAATTATTGCATTGATAGGAAAACTTTAAAGTTACAACAACTTTAACTTTAACCTTTTATTTAGCCCTGATTTAGTATATTCCCTAGACCAGGAGTCTCCAAACATTTCCCCCGGAGATCTACCTTTACAAAACATAAGAAATTAATAATGCAAACATTTAGCCTTAGAGAGAGAGAAGCCTATGAACATTAAAGGGATATGCCACCCCCAGGTCAAACTTGGGCATCTCCCCACAGTCCAGAGACTAAAATAAGTGGTGGAAAGCGTTTTCCTGGTCACCCAGCCATTGTCCGAGTCTGTCAGCACTGACCGCCGCGGTATCTGCAGCTACTCCGCCTTAGACTGGAGTCTAACATCGCCAGAGAAAGATTTCGGCCAAAAGGAATTAATTTGCTCGATGCTTTTCCCAATTACTTTCTGTGTAGTGCGCATTCATATCGAGTGCAAATAAATGTGCAAATCAACACGGAGAGCTTGACTTGGTCATTTTGGCTGGGAACTATTTTTCAGTGTGGAAAAACAGAGCCGAAGCACACACCACGCTGCGTAACAGGGGAACTCCCAACGTGGTGCGTAACAGGGATTCCCCTGTGTGCTTCGGCTGTGTTTTTCCGCACTGTAAAATAGTTCCCACCACAAAATGACCAAGTCAAGCTCTCCGTGTTGATTTGCACATTTATTTGCACTCGATATGAATGCGCACTACACAGAAAGTAATTGGGAAAAGCATCGAGCAAATTAATTCCTTTTGGCCTTTTGGGAGATGCCCAAGTTTGACCTGGGGGTGGCATATCCCTTTAACCATTTATTAGTGTTTAAAGGTGCACTATGTAACTTTTTTGTTGGGGGTTTGTCACTTGTTTGTTTCTATGGATATGTCATTGCTCTGTCTGGAACGTTCCACAGTATGACATTAAACAGCTCAGTCAGTTACAGGTGGTGTCATAGTTCAAAAATACCTAGAAAAACAGAGGGGGGTTGGTCTCCATGATGATAGAAAGGTTTAATACCATACTGTGAAGCATTCCAGAAAAAGCAACAACATCTCTATGGAGACAAGCATCTGATGGACCCTCCACCAGGAAATGTGCACAATGCACCCTTAAAGTTGGGCATATGAAGTATAATTTTTTCATGGCAACAGGAATGTGATACTTGGAATGGTGTGGAGAGCTACAAGCTGAAGATCCCTGCTCTATTCGCTTGTATGATCATTTGGTTCCTAATTTTTTGGTTAATGGAGTCAATAACTGCACGGCAACAAGTTTTCTACATACACATGCGTTTAAAGTGGCCGTATTACACTATTTTCAGATCTCTTATAATGATGTTTCCTCATTAGCAACATACCTGGAGTTGTGTTTTGTTTCATTCACACATGTTTTAACACTGCAAATGAGTACTTCTCTCAAACAGAAAACACTATTCCACCTTATGATGTCATGTGGTAATACAGGAAGTGCTCAACTGTCTTTAAAGTCTTTGCACTTTGCCCAGAATCATTTGGATGATTTCAGCCCTGAAAATGCTCATTTTTACTTAACAAAAGGTAAAAGGTAGCTAACTTCCACAACATGACATAAAAAGGTGAAACAGAACATTTTGAGCTTTGGAGACATAGACAGACTTATTAACCAGAATTAATCAAATATGTGTAAATGAAACAAAACACAACTCCAGGTGTGTTTTGATGAGGTAACAACATTAAAGGGATAGTTCGGATTTTTTGATGTGAATCTGTACGGCGTCCCCTTCAGCAGTGTCGTGCATTAACACTGACTTACCCCTGACAGTGTCTTCTGAGCCGAGTTCTGCCCCGGTTCTGCCGCTGACGAAAGTAGGTCCGGCAAGTTAGCCGGGACATTTAATAAAGCTTGTTTTTCTTCACAAAACAGAAAAAGTCTTACCTGGCCAGCCAAATGATATCTCTCTGTATTTGCTATACAGCTACCATTTGGACACCCTCGCTCCACCCTCGCTCCCCCGGTTAACAACGGACTCCGCGATTCTGATTCGTTCAAAGATAGTGATGTCAGTGCACCCGCCTTTGCCCGCAACGTCACTCTTAGGCAGCGTAAGTTCCTCCTCAGTTTTGAATCAAGATGGCGCATCGGAGAACTGAACGTCCCTTCCATTCAGCTGTAAAATTGGTCTTAAATGACCTAAAACACATCGATTCCTTAAAACCACAGCAGCTGACAGCTCTAGAGGCCTTTCTTTTCTTTCTTTTCTTTTGTTTGATTGGTTCACGTCGCTGTCCGTTAACTGTTCTCTGATTGGTTCACTTAGCTGTCTGTCTACGCGCAACGGCAGCGCATTCTGGACCAAGCATTACCAGACTCGCCGCTGGTACAGCGATGAGTCATGGATTCTTCCAGGCAAGAAAAAGTCAGAAGTCATAATCGCGTGGTGCTATTTTCTCTCAAGTCGTATCACTGCACACTGCTCCCAGCTGGACAGCCGTACCTGTTTGTGTTTTAATACTCCGGAAGTAAAATATCTGACTATGACACAGACGAGGAGGACGTTAGCTTCAGCAAAGAGCCAGAGGGTTACCTGTATGAACCTGAATATACAGATGTAGTAATTAGGCAGAGGGAGTTGGAACGGGAAGGGAGAGAGAGAAGGGACAGAGAAGTGTTTGGGGCTGGAGCTAGTCTGGTTAACACCTGACCATATCACAAGTGAGATATGGGTCTGGAAACTCACTTCGAAAAATCCCGTAGCGGAGGTGTGGTTAGCGATTGCCAACGGCCGTTTATTGGGCGTTATGAATGTCTATCATTGAGCGTATACGTAAGTCCATAGCCAATCATGTCACTTGTCAGTTCAAACTGCAAGCTTCCGTTTGTCATGTAGTACGCGTCACCGTCTTGCCACCCCTCCCCCGCTCTCTGATTGGGGCCCTAAATCTGGGACTCTCGCTTGGACGAGTTTCCAGGCCGCCTTCCAGTTCGAAACGAACGGAAGCGGCCTGGGAATTCCCAGGCTAGGCAATAACAACTGAAAAAGCATTGTGTTGGCGTGCGGCTGTCCAGCTGGGAGCAGTGTGCAGTGATACGACTCGAGAGAAAATAGCACCAACCGATTATGACTTCTGACTTTTTCATGGACAATTGTTTTGTGACGCAAATATATCACTTTTTGGACAAATATTGTTTTGAGAAGAAAAATAAGCTTTATTAAATGTCCCGGGTAACTTGCCAGACCTACTTTCATCAGCGCCAAAACCGGAGCAGAACTCGGCTTAGAGGACACTGTCAGGAGTAAGCCAGTGTTAATGCACGACACTGCTGAAGGGGATGCCATACAGATTTACATGAAAAAAACCCAAACTATCCCTTTAAAACAAATCGTAAAACTCCCCAGAAAATTGTGTGTAAAATAGAACCTTTAAGTATGAGGCAAAGGTGTTAACGTGTTTTTAAAAAGTGCCCTTTATTTGATGTATATTTCTGTGATGGTTGAGATAAAGCATTTAACACTGATCTATTTGTTTTATTGAGCGTGACTTAACCGCATTTACATCCTGGCTTGCATTTCAGATTTGAATAAGCAGCTGAGGCATTGGTAATGGCAAAAATGTATGAAGTTTCCCCTTTCAGCCCTATCAATCCTTAAAATGTGGCTGCTGCATTCAGATCATGTATGTGAGCGAAAGTGTATAGTACCATTCATTTATCAGGTTCTGCCTAAAAATAAAAACAGGGAAGTTTTCTTGGTGAGGACTGACTATGTCCTTACCTTGTTACAGAGAATAAGATAACTCAATCACCACTGGCCTCAAACCAGTCCAAACCAGGGCCTACAAACTAGCTAAATTCAGTGAAGCCAAGGAAACAAAACAGTGGTCTGGAAAAAATATCTACATTTTTTTGCAAATCAAGTTAACAGTTTAATCCTCGAGCTGTTTGTTTTTGGTGGATGTTTCATTTGGAAAGCTTAATTGGATCTAAGGTCTCTCCAGTATTTGATCTTGTATTGTTTTTTTAGTCTTTAGTTCAGACCACTACAAAAGCCAGAAAACATTTTCATTGACTTGTTTTGCGTATTTGGAGCAGTGGTAGAAGAAGTACTTAATTTTGTTACTTAAGTAAAAGTACAGATTAAAAAAAAATGAGTTAAGTGAAAATATTAAAGTGCCCATCTAAAAATGTGCACTTAAAGAGTAAAGAGTTAAAGTATATCATGCAGAATTTGTGGTCTAACACAACTTCAAATGTAGAAATGTTTATCCATTTTTTTGCTGTCTTTTATTCAGTAGAAACAATTGAGCTGATTGTTTTTTCCTATCTGTTTTTATTTGTATATTTTAGTCAAACTATGAATATAGTAAACAATACAAACAAGAACACAAAAAATACCTTTACTTTTCAGTCCTGTTCAAAATGTAGTGGAATAGAATGTACAAATACCTGGTCACAAATGTAATGAAGAAAAGGTAAAAAGTATCCACTTTAAAATGTAAAGTACAGATATCTAAATATTTTAGTTTAGTACAGTACTTTACTACTTTTACTTGTACTAGTAGTAAAGTACTATGTTTGTACTATGTTTCACCACTGATTTAGAGAAATTGTATAATACAGTGGTACCTCACCTTACGAAATTAATTAGTTCCAGAAGTGGTTTCGTAACGTGAAAAATTTGTAAGTTGAGTAGCTATTTCAATGGAAAAAGCCTGATTCGTTCCAAGGCCCCGACCCCGTTTTTTTTTTTTATAGTGTAACTTTTTTATAGTGTAACACTGTGTTCTGCGTCCTGATTGGTTGATTCTCAGACTGGATATAAACTTTTCTCACATTTGTCTCTCGTTTAAACACTCAAACTTTCATAGATTTTCAACAAAATTATTAATAGTGAAGTGTGGGGGGAAGGGGGAGGGGGGAGAAAACTGCGTGCGGACACGTGTGATAGCGCAGCATGACCCGGCGCGGGGCTGCCAGCAGGTCTAGACCTGGACTAAACCAGGACTAAACCTGGACTAAACCAGGACTAAACCAGGACTAGAACAGGTGGATTAAAGCGCCGCGTGCGGGTCTATTTCCTGGTTTCGTTTCAAGTCACAGCTGAGGGGAGCAGCGAGGAGGACCGCACGCAGTCTGAGCACATGAACGAGACCCGTGCTGGTCTAGACCAGGTCTAGAGCAGGTCTAGACCACCGCGGCATGCGTTCGTGGGTCTCGTTCATGCGCACATGCGCTCAGACTGCGTGCCGTCCCGAGGGGAGTCCTCGCTGCTCGCCTCAGCTGTGACTCAAAACGAAACCAGGAAATAGACCGCGCGCGGCGCTTTAATCCACCTGGTTTAGTCCAGGTCTAGTCCTGGTTTAGTCCAGGTTTAGTCCTGGTTTAGTCCTGGTTTAGTCCAGGTCTAGACCTGCTGTCAGCCCCGCGCCGGGTCATGCTGCGCTATCACACGGGTCAAAGTGCAGTTTTCTCCCCCCTCCCCCTTCCCCCCACACTTCACTATTAATAATTTTGTTGAAAATCTATGAAAGTTTGAGTGTTTAAACGAGAGACAAATGTGAGAAAAGTTTAAATCCAGTCTGAGAAAAGCATATAATGTGTGTGGCTGAGTGCGCATTATTAGAATTTTTGAGATTTCACATTTCGTAACTTGAATTTTCTTTCGTATCTAGAGACCAAAATTTACCGTGAAGGCGTTTCGTAACTTGAAATTTTCGTTTGTTGGGTCTTTCGTAAGGTGAGGTACCACTGTAGTTTTGTTTATTTTGGCCAAATATAGATATTTTTCTCATTAGTTGTAAATGAGATGGAAATAAGGAACAAGGAAGTGCAGCCAAAATGAGTGCTTTAATCAAAAACTAGTTAGTTAAAGACGCACATAATTTTTCCAGGCAAAGAAATCCATGGAGACAAGCAAATGGCAGAGCTCCACGAAGTTTCACACACTTTTAAGAATCAGTAATTCATTATTATACAGGATGTGAATGAGGAAAAATTATTACTCAGTATTAAAATTATTATTCAGTTACATTTACAAAGTTATATTTAATAGATAGTCAGTAAATCCTCAAAGTATCCACTATGGTGAATCTCTTGGTTTGCAGAAATGTGCAACATAATTTTTCCAAACTTGGACTGTAGCTCAATACTTTTTTCAGTCTGTCTTTGTGTATTCCAAAATTTTAATCCAAGCACTACACTTTTGCCATACACCTGCGTGGATCAGCTAGACAATCAACACAACTTCTTTTTACCAGCTAACCTTCAAGACCTCTTTCTCAGTGCTTTTAATGATTAAAAACTGCAAATGAAAAGGTCTCGCGGTGTTACTTCTGCTTTGTCTGATGTCAACTCCTTTGTGGACTTGTCAGCCTCTGTGTAGTGTCAGCACTTTATGAGAATATACTGTGTTAACATTTGACATTATTAAAGAGTAAAATCATTCAGAGTGTGATTTTCTTGCCTGGTGCACCTGGTGTGTTTCGACACCACTGCACTCCTGAGTTCACTAAATGGTTGGATATCTCGCCTTTATGGTCCCTGCAAACTCATAAATCACATGACACCCTCACGGCGTACACTTTTACTTCCTATCTCAGTGAGGCAGATCCTTCTGAGTACAACATAAATCAGATTATAGATTCTTTACTCTCCTGTCTTCACATGGAAAAAGAAGTTCACTTATTTATGTCGTAAAGGAAGGTTTTGTCATAAGGTTATAAATAAAGCACATCTGACAAATTTTCCGAGCAGCTGCCGAAACATTAAAGAAGATCAATGCGCACACGGAATATTGGTTTTATAAGAAGGAGCGCACAGGGTCTGATGAGGAGTTACGGTGCTTCAACATGGCCGTAAAAGAGTCACTTTGTGTGGAGAAAATGCTGAAATGGCACGTCGCTGTCGCTATAAAGTTCACAGTCAATGGGCCATCAGAATCCAAGATGGCCGCTGTGTATGACTAGCATGCCCCATTACCAATTAGCTTGAAAAATAACTTTATGTAAAATATGACTCAGGTCAGTTCATACCTTAGGGCTGTTCATTGGACTTTGGTGCATTTTCTGGTGGAGGGTCCTTTAAAGGAAAAGTAACGTTTTTTACAATTTGAGCCTTATTTCGGTAATAAAACAAGTTGTTTTACTTACCCATATCACTTTGGTGTGAGCACTTCCAGAGATGTTTTAGATTAGCGTTAGCCTAGCGCGACTTCAAGCCATAGCTCGGGGCATATAATATATTCCCCGAGCATGTAATATGCCCCGTGCGGTCTCCATATAACACAAACTTTAGCACTTTTCAAATCATAGAAGCTCAATGTCTTAGTCTACAACTTAATTTGAGTCAAAAGTGGCCTGTAATCCGAGATTTAGCCATAGTTTACAGCTTTGCGTTTCATGTTTGGGTCCCGGGAGCTGAGAGCACACTCCGCACATGCGCACTGGCCTCCTCATCTACTCGAAACTATGGCTAAATCTCGGATTACAGGCCACTTTTGACCAAACGAAATCGTAGACTAAGACATCGAGCTTCTATGATTTGAAAAGTGCTAAAGTTTGTGTTATTTGGAGACCGCAAACATGTGCCCCGAGAACTCACATTATGGAGATCGCAAATCTAAAACATCTCCGGAAATGCTCCATATGACACCAAAGTGCTATGGGTGAGTAAAACAACTTGTTTTATTACCGAAATAAGGCTCAGATTGTAAAAAACGTTACTTTTCCTTTGAGTACTTTCACAATGGAGATGTTACTGCGTGGCCTGGAATGTTTTTTTTGTTTTTTTTTTATCACCATGGAGATCAAACCAGACAAGTTACAGGTCAGATCTGTGGAATATTCCAGGCAGTGACATATCCATAGAAACAGGGAGATGACAGACCCCCATTAGAAAAATGTACATAGTGCACCTTTAACTAATAATAAATACTCCTTAGGTACATAACTAGGGTGTTTTAGTTTCAGTGTTCAGTTGGCTCCTCCCTTCAGGCAGGCAGTGGTTCACCAGTATCCTATCAGAACCATAGCCTGGATATACACTGTAAAGGAGCAGAGCTAACCTGCTCCACACCACGTAGGAAGTGAGCATATGGGAGTGCTTCTGGCTCCATTGACTCACAATCACTTTGTATTGAAAAAACAACGCCCTCGCTCCGTAACTGCTGCTGTCAGAATTAAGCTATTTTTATTAACCTGCTCTACATGATCCTGCTGTTTATATTTGGCTATTTTGTCTATAAATCCATTTCTATTCCCAATATGCTCCAAATTCATCTCATAACTGTTAGCCTTGGTGAGCTTCATTTGACTGGAGCTGAACTCTATGGGTGATGTCATCATACTCCCTTAGTCCAATAAAGTCTTCGGTCAGAACTGAAGAAGCCACTTAGATGAATGACAAAATGTACTCACTTTTTAAACCTTCATCTAGTTGACAGATTTCAATTTTCTTTTGAATTTTACTACTTGCCTATTGTATTATTTTGTTTTGTCTCATGTCTGCAAAGAAAAGAAAGGTATAAATTAAAAAAGATTTACCTGCCGATCCTGACAATGGAGAATAAATATATCAGTCTGATACTGCATCTAAAAAAGACAATTTGACAAATGGGCTTAGAATAAGAACTTCCCACAAACAAATAAATATGTTTCATCCTGCTTATCCCGACAACAGAAAGAAATATTTCAGTCTGATACAGTATCAAAACAAGAAGACTTGAGCAATTCACTGACAAAAAAAAATCATCTGATTAAAATTGAATTACATAAACAGAATTATCCTTTTATATGTCATTTAAAACTGAATAAGTTACATAAACAAATGAAAACAGGCCTGTTCAAAGAGGTTTGACAATGTACGAGCATTTAATAAGCTACCTCAAATTGTGACATTTACATTCACCGTGTTCTGAAGACACTGGTGTATTTTTTCTGCCATATTTCATGAGGAGATCTTAGCATAACTTTAGCATGTTAAAGTTAAATTTTCCAGTGACTTTAAGTACATAACCAATTACATAACCTAATTAACTTAAATGAAAAGTAACGTTTTTTTACAATCTCCTTATTTCGGTAATAAAACAAGTTGTTTTACTCACCCATAGCACTTTGGTGTCATATGGAGCATTTCCGGAGATGTTTTAGATTAACGTTAGGCTAACGCCGTTAGCCTAGCGCGACTTATAGCCATAGCTCGGGGCATTCCCCGAGCATGTTATATGCCCCGTGCGGGCTCCAAATAACACAAACTTTAGCACTTTTCAAATCATAGAAGCTCGATGTCTTTAGTCTACGATTTCGTTTGGTCAAAAGTGGCCTGTAGTCCGAGATTTAGCCATAGTTTTAAGTAGATGAGGACGCCAGTGCGCATGTGCGGAGTGTGCTCTCAGCTCCCGGGACCCAAACATGGAACGCATAGCTGTAAACTATGGATAAATCTCGGATTACAGGCCACTTTTGATTCAAACGAAATCGTAGACTAAAGACATCGAGCTTCTATGATTTGAAAAGTGCTAAAGTTTGTGTTATTTGGAGCCCGCACGGGGCATATTACATGCTCGGGGAATGCCCCGAGCTATGGCTATAAGTCGCTCTAGCCTAACGCTAATTTAAAACATCTCCGGAAATGCTCCATATGACACCAAAGTGATATGGGTGAGTAAAACAACTTGTTTTATTACCGAAATAAGGCTCAAATTGTAAAAAAAACGTCACTTTTCCTTTAACAGCTCTGTTTTCTTGGGGTAAGTTTTGAGTCTGTGTTTAGCAATGTGGGAACTTCCTATTTTTTTCTAAATTAGCATCTGTCTTCTTAAGTGTAGCTCATACACCAACACTGGAGACAAGGCAGGTTTAGTGTCCTGCTCAAGGACACAACAGCAGCATCTGTGGGAGTTGGAATCACACCACCAACCTTTGGGTCATCGGATCTGACCACACCACTAACTATGTTTATGTCGAGAGGGGGACTCAAATTGTTTTCTTATCAATGATGGTAAGATACAGAAGCTGACAGAGGCCATGTTGGTAAGGATTATTTTCCACCTTAATAATGAGAAAATTAACTGGAGATCTCGAGAAAATAACACAATTCATTCGTGATCTCGAGAAAAAGATCACTGTATCTCTGTTGGTAAAGACCAAGCCGGGCCAGTCTTCTGCGGAGGTGACACTAATATTGAAATTATTCTGAATTAAAGGACGTAATGTAATCTCCCTCTGTGTCAACCCCAAAATATTGCCTTATCAGCTATTCCAGACATTCTAATGACCAAAAATACATCTATTCAGAGAGAAACAGCCCCAAAGTCAGCCTGTCACAACATGGCGGTAGACGTTTCAGTCGTTTTCTCGAGATCACAGAATAATTGTTTTGTTTTCTTCAGATCTCGAAATAACTGTTTTGTTTTCTCAAGATCACGAATTAATTATCTCGTTAACTCGGGATAACAAGGAAGACATATTATTGCTTATGAATACGGCCTCTTCCGTACTAAGCTGTATAATATTTGCGCTTTATATTTTCACTTGATTACTCAAAGGATAGTGATTGAAAAATGCCACTCTTCAAGAATAACATTCTTAACTCCAAACAACTCTGACTGCTTGAAAAAGGTGCATATTTTGATGTACCCCAGTCCCCACTCCATAAGAGCCTTTCAGAAGCACGCCAATTGCCTCTTTTAGCACCGTTTACTTTATATTTAAAACGTCTCATCCTCGGCAACAACATGTGACTTCTTTTACAGAGTTGTTCCTTGTGGAGAGGTGGGTCAGGGCTGGCAGCTACAGAGCACAGAGCTGAATGCCTTTCCTCACTCTTCACTGCCCCCATACACTCTACAATGTAAACTTATTATTGCCTGTTTTATGTCATTTCTAATTGTTCTTTACAATGGTACAGCTGCGCCATCATGTCCTTATTTGGGCCCCTTTTTTCTGAGAGGAAAAGTGTAGGCGTGAACTCCTCCACACTTTGGAAGAGGGCTGTATAGATGCTGGATAAAGATTTTTACATTCATTAAGATGCAAGTGTATGCTTAAGATTATGTATGAGTCAGGAGAACGTGCAGTATTGAGACTTGAAACGTCGATAAAAGAAGAGCACAAGAGGTCACAGTGGAGTTACAGTCAACATGCAGAAATTTGGGGCAAGAACATTAAAGGTCCTATATTATGCAAAACTGACTCTCGGGAGCCTTTATCCATGTTGGAATGTTGTTACCTCTTCGAAAATTGTTTCATTTACACTGGTACCTCACCTTACTAAATTAATTCGTTCCAGAAGTGGTTTCGTAACGTGAATTTTTCGTAAGTTGAGTAGCTATTTCAATGGAAAAGGCCTGATCCGTTCCAATTTTTTTTTTTTATAGTAACATTTTTTATAGTGTAACATTCGTGTTCTGCGTCCTGATTGGAATAAACCAGGTCTAGACCAGAACTAAACCAGGTCTAAACCTGGACTGGACCTGGACTGAACCAGGATTATCCCGGGACATGGCAGTGCTGTTGGAGGAGCGCGTTGCTCGTGTCCTTGCACGTTCCGCGCTAGAGCTAAGAGGCCGAGAAAGACGCTCTTTCAGCGGGAATAAGAGCGGGGCGGGGCGGGCTCTGGTTCTATCTGACCTCCAGAGCCCGGGGGCTGACATTGTGAGCTAACAGGCCCAGAAAGGTGCTCTATCGGCAGGAAAGACCGCAGGGTCTCGCTCGGGTCTACAAAGTTGTCCTACCTCGTGGACCTCTCCCACAGCGGGCCACCTCTGGAACCTAATCCCGTGTGTGTTGATAAAGTGTATTTACGTTTCGGGGCGTGCATCTGAGCGCGCGTTAATTGAATTTTTGAGATTTTGCGTTTCGTAACTTTAATTTTCTTTCGTATCTAGAGACCAAAATTTGACGTGAAGGCGTTTCGTAACTTGGATTTTTCGTATGTAGAGTCTTTCGTAAGGTGAGGTACCTCTGTAGATATGTTTGAGTAATCCTTTATTGTTAATCTGTTTATGTCTCCTACGAGATCGAAGATAATCACATATGTTTTGGGAGATTCAGTTTATTTTGTATATCCCAATATCACCACAGCAGTCGCCCCACAGGGGTTCACACAATTGTTGATTTATTCTTCAAACAATGGAAGTGTCATTGGTCAATAAAAGACAAACAGATTAATCATGTTCACAGGAAACAAGTAAATTCAATTCTGTCCCAGAGCGTCCCCTTGTCCTTAGATCCTCTTTCTCAACAAGGAAGAATCCCAGAAAAAACATTGTGAAAAAGAGAGAACCACAGTGAAGAAGACCCTGCTGCCATGGACGAAACCAGGACTGAATGAGGACTGAGAGACAGGATGTATAGATGTGTCCAGGACAGACTCAAGACAGAGGGACAGAGGGACAGGGCTCATGCAGGAGAAGGTCATCCAGATAGGTATGGGGGAAAGGGGGTGTTTAGTGTTTCAGACAGTTGTTGATTCTACAAAACTCTGCAGTTTCTCAGTCCTCTGTGTTTTTTTTGTTCGTGTTTTACTCATACATCAAGTTTGTTTTGACACAAATGGGGTGTGAGTTTCCTTCATTGGTTGATCCGCTTGTCAGTCCCGCCCATCACAGTTCATGAAGGCAGGAGACAGATCCAGACCACACATCTTTGTAAAGTCATGGAAAAAAATATTACTCACAGGCAGGCACTGGTGTAACTGCAGGAGCCAGTCTATTAGATCAAACGACTATCTGTAGTCTTCTCTCGCCATGTTCCATAACCTGGTGCTTCACCTCTGATAGACAAAGTTGATGAAACATTCCAATCTCTTTACAACATTTATAGGCATTGACAATGGATTTTTTCCAACATTCAAAGCTTGAGCTTAAACCTCCTTATGATACACGATGTAACCACTAATATGCAATTAACATTCTGGGTGATTATTCAGATTATCCCAAACATATATATGATCTATGTGTGATGTTTTAGTCATGGTGTTTATTGTCTTGTTTATCAGATGTTTTATGTTCACTGTGGGCCTAGGGAGCGCAGCAATTTCAAATCCTGTGTGTGCAACCTGTACATATGTTTTTTGACAATAAAGCTGACTTTGAACTTTGAACATGATCATGGCCAAATAATTATTCACAACAAATATATAAACATGGCAACCTGATCATCTTATTAGTAACTGTACTTGTCTACAATAATTACCATTCCAAAAAACATACTTATGAAAAGTCATGGGCTGAAAGGCTCATAGTTAAATATAAATAAGTTCCTTTTCATAATAAGAATCCAGATGGGTCCACATACACAGTCCTGGTCAGGTTAGTGTTAATGGTTCTTTCCAGTAAAAAGATCAGCACCAGGAACCATTCCAAATCATTTGGAGAGAGGGAAGTGAAAGTGGACTGACATCCATTGTATGAACATCTGCTGGGGGTTTCATCCCTTCATCTTTTTCTCTTATAGCTGAAACTAAAAGAGAACAATCATTTACCACAAAAAAAACAGTTATTTTGCTTACATTCTCAATTCAAGAAGTACAAATGACATACAGACATTCCCCCATCCAAGTTGTCTGCATACCATGTCTCAATGAGCTTTAAATATAATAAAATGCATATGTATGTATAATACATTTTATTTTATAAATGTGTTTCTAAAAGCGGCAATGCTGAGCAGCTAACAGGCTTACCTGAGTGATCGCTGTAGATGAGTGCATTTTTAATTGTCTGTTCATTCCAATGGCGTCTTCTGATGGCTTATAACCAAAGACATCTCTTGTTTCATTAAAAGGGGGGCGAATTGATGGAATTCTGTAAAACTTGCGCATTTTGTTGTTTTTATCAAAAGGGTTTGTGCATCCAACAGCACAACAAGCGGCTCTTTGCACAAACGACATGCGCAATAGAGCAGAGTGACGTAGTTTGCTAATCCCTGATGTTAAAAAAAAAAAATAATTGTGTGTCAAACGCTGTCTGGAAAAGTGCTGTGGCTGCACCACACTTCCATTTGCTAGTTGTTCTGTGGAGGGTTTATTGTATTCCAATTAAGTGGTATTTATTTATTTGTGAATTGAGTTGAGTCGTAGGAATGTCTCAAACTTACGTCATTGAGAGAATGCAGACTCCACATACAAAGTCAAGCATATTTATTTTCAAATATATATATATATATATATATATATATATATATATATATATATATATATATATATATATATATATATATCAAAAATCTTTTTGAGACAATTCTAGCTCCATAAAAAAAAATCATCATAAGGGTCTGAAAAACATTGCTTATTTATATATCTATTTATTATCTATTTTATTTTATTTTATTTGTAAATCGTATGGGACCAGTGAGTTCCTTCATTTCACATCAGTCACTGGAAAAAAAATCTGATTGCATCATCACATTTGTCTGTGCTTGAGCTTCGGCAGAGGGTGTGGGGACTGGTATTAATCTATATAAAAAGAGAAAGAGAGATTCTGGATTTGCAAATTGCCTAGTGCAAAAGTCTGTAATGTGTATTTTTCATCAGACAAGTAGTGAGGGCCTACCAAGATGATTTGTACCTAGGGCCCAATATGTGGTGATCACACAACAAACAAACCTCACATATTAATAATAGATAAATGCACATGAACTTTCTTCACAAATCAGTTTTTGCACAATATTTCTCAAAAGAGTCTATTCCAAAAGTGTGTTCATTTATAATGTATGTGTTTGTGTCCTTTGTATAATATGAAAAACTATCAGGATTTTGCTTTTATTTGCCAACATTGATAAGTAACACATGTCAATCTGATTTACAGTGGAGGAAATACGTATTTAACCCTTGCTGTTTTTTGTAGGTTTGCCCACTGACAAAGAAATGAACATCATTTTCATGGTAGGTTTATTTTAACATTGAGAGATAGAATATCAAAAAGAAAATCCAGAAAATAACTTTAAAGAAAATATATAAACTGGTTTGCATTTCATTGAGTGAAATAAGTATTTGAGCCCTCTAGCCAAAAAAAGACTTATACTTGGTGGCAAAACCCTTGTGACCTCACCACTTTTAGTTGATGACCAGGTTTATGCACATATCAGAAGGAATTTTGGTCCACTCTTCTTTGCTGTAAATAATTTTTTTTGTCCAGTGATGGATTTTTTTTCCTTTGTCTGTTGCTTGGTAACTCAGAGCTTCAGCTCCCTCCATAGATTTTCTATAGGGTGAAGGTCCGGGGACTGGCTGGGCCACTCCATGACTTTAATGTGCTTCTTCTTGAGCCACTCCTTCGTTGCCTCGGCTGTATGTTTTGGGTCATTGTCGTGTTGGAAGACCCGCCCATGACCCCTTTTCAGTTTCCTGGTGGACGGAAGGAGGTTGTCACTCAGGATTTTAATGGTACATGGCTCCATCCATCCTCCCATTGACGCGGTAAAGTTGTCCTGTGTCTTTGGCAGAAAACACCTCCAAAGCATAATGTTTCCTCCTCATTGATGGTGGGGATGGTGTTCTTGGGGTCTCTGGCAGCATCTCTCTTCCTCCAAACACGGTGAGTTAAGTTAATGCCAAAGAGCTTGATTTTGGTCTCTTGGTACTCTATTTGTGACCTCTTTTATATATTTTCCATAATGTTGTATCATCAGCAAATACAATTTTCCCAAGTTCAGATACTTTAACAAAATCATTCATATATAAAATAAATAATTTGGTCCCAAGAATCGAGCCTTGGGGCACACCCCATTTGATATCATTTTCATGCTCTATGGTCTGATTTGACCTGTCAGGAGCACTGGGTGACATCATTGCAGCCAGTACTATCTCCAGACCTGAACTGGGCTTGGTTAGGTCTACCTAGCTGGAGGATTTTTTTCATTTTGTGCAGAATTTGGTTTCATGGTTCTCTTCCCCATTCTATAAAACTGTAAAAAAAAAATAGTTTAACTACTCAAGCCATTAATATTAATATCATTTATAGATGGGTGGATGGAGAGTCCTTGTCTCAAGTGGAGGAGTCCAAGTATCTCGGGGTCTTGTTCACGAGTGAGGGGAGGATGGAGCGTGAGATTGACGGGCGGATCGGTGCGGCGTCTGTAGTGATGCGGTCGCTGTACTGGACTATTGTGGTGAAGAGGGAGCTCAGCCGAAAAGCTCTCAATTTATCGATCAGTCTACGTTCCTACCCTCAACTATGGTCATGAGCTCTGGGTAATGACTGAAAGGACAAGATCGAGGATAAAAGTGGCCAAAATGAGTTTCCTCCGCAGAGTGGTTGGGCACACCCTTAGAGATAGTGTGAGGAGCTCAGTCACACGGGAGGAGCTCGGAGTAGAGCCGCTGCGCCTCCATGTCGAGAGGAGCCAGTTGAGGTGGCTCGGGCATCTGTATCGGATGCCTCTTGGAGGTGTTCCGGGCATGTCCCACTGGGAAGAGGTCCCAAGGAAGACCCAGGACACACTGGCTGTCTCTTGGCTGGCCTGGGAACACTTTGGGGTCCCCTTGGAGGAGCTGGAGGAAGTGTCCGGGGTGAAGGAAGTGTGGGAGTCCCAGTTGTCCCCATGACCCGGCCCCAGATAAGCAGAAGAAAATGGATGAATGGATCATTTATGGAAAATATCCACACACTGATAGTGCCAGGGCCTTTAGATTGAAATACAATTTTACTGTTATTTTGTGAACTAAACTTGGCTTCTGTAAATGTAATCTCTTGTGAACAGCTACAACACAAATAGCTGGATGAGACCCTGTTTAATTTGAGGTCTGCAATTTTAAGTGTTTTGTGCAGAAATAGGCTAGGGCAGTGGTGGAAAAAGTGCGATGTGAAGTGACTCCTCTCCAGAGTCCTGTTTGCTGTTTGTGACAAAAAATAATTGTGACATTCTCAAAGTGGTTGTTATTTAATAATCTGCTGCCGATAATCTAACCACAAAGAGAGCCATGTCCTTTGCAGTTCCAGTCATCACAGCAAACGACCGGCCATTAGGAACATGGGACAGATGGGAGCTGTACAAAAGGATTTTTATGTGTCTCCTCTGTCTTGAAATATGTCCACTCAACAGTTCAGGTTTCAACTCTTTATGTGGTAAAATGAAGACTGAAGTTCTATTGTAATCTGAGTTATGCAAAAATGTCTCGAGAAGCAATGGAGCGAAAAATGCGCTTGTTCTTTGAAACTAACCTTTTGTCTTTGTTCATTACTGTACAACAAATCATCTCTGTTCCACTGAGCCATGATGTGATTACAGACTCCACATATGGATGGATAATCTTTGTGTCTGGACCAATGTAATGCATATTTTTGGCTGCTGGTATCACTTAAAGGGCCCATATTACACTATTTTTGATTTATTTTATGTTGTTTCTTCATCACAAACATACCTGGAGTTGTGTTTTGTTTTGTTTTTGTCATTCACAGATGTTTAATACACAAACCAAATATATTTAGGCTGAGTTCTTCTCTCAAACAGAAAACACTTTGCTCCACCCTGTGATGTCATGTACAGGACATGTACAGGAAGTACTCCACTGTGTTTTTAAAGTCCATGCAACTTCACTAGAATCATCTGGATAATGTCAGCCCTGGAATTGCCAATATCTATTGAGCATAATGTAAAAGTAGCTCTGTTAATATTAAAACCGCCATTGCACGGTGGAACAAAGCATTTTATTCTTTGGAGATGTAGACAGACTAATAAAGGATTACTCAAACATGTGTGGAGGAAACAAAACACAACTCTGAGTATGTTTTTGATGAGGTAACAGCATTATAACATGGTTTAAATATCACAAGAGGTAGGACCCCAAAGCAGAGCCAAGACCAAGGCACAGTTTATTTAACAGCGTATTTAACAGAAAAACTCGGGCAGGCAGTGGAGGCAGGGAGCAGGCTGACTTGGCTGGATGGTTTGATGGAGGAGCAGGACAACAGCAGACGTAGCCAGAAGCAGGACCTGAACAGACGAGGAGCAGCAGGTAAATCCAAAACAAGTAACATAGACAACATAGAGCTCAGTTAGCGCTACCGAACATGACGGAATACAGTGGTACCTCACCTTACGAACGACCCAACAAACGAAAATTCCAAGTTACGAAACGCCTTCACGGTAAATTTTGGTCTCTAGATATGAAACGAAAAGTTACGAAACGCGAAATCTCAAAAATTCAAATAATGCGCGCTCAGCCACACACATTATACGCTTTTCTCAGACTGGATTTAAACTTTTCTCACATTTGTCTCTGTTTAAACACTCAAACTTTCATAGATTTTCAACAAAATGTATTAAATAGTGAAGTGTGGGGAGAAGGGGGAGGGTGGAGAAGTGTGCGCGGCGTGGACACGTGTGATAGCGCAGCATGACCCGGCGCGGGGTGCGAGTACGAGACCCGTGCTCAAACCGTGCTCAAACCGTGCCTCCTCTAAAACAGGATTAAACCAGGTCTGAACCAGGTCTGAACCAGGTCTAAACCAGGTCTAAACCAGGTCTAAACCAGAATTAAACCACCGCGGTTCTTACCTGCGTTCGTTCATGCACTCGGACTGCGTGCGGTCCCCTCCTCGCTGCGGTCCCCTCCTCGCTGCGGTCCCCTCCTCGCTGCGGTCCCCTCCTCGCTGCGGTCTCCTCCTCGCTGCTCGCCTCAGCTGTGACTCGTGAGAAACCAGGAAATAGACCCACACACGGCGCTTTAATCCACCTGGTCTAGTCCTGGTTTAGTCCAGGTTTAGTCCTGGTCCAGTCCAGGTATAGACCTTGTTTAGACCTGGTTTAGTCCATGTTTAGTCCTGGTCTAGTCTCTCAGCCAATCAGGACCCAGAACACAGTGTTAGACTATAAAAAAAGTTACACTATAAAAAAAGTTACACTATAAAAAAAAAACTTGGATCGGGGCCTTGGAACGAATCAGGCTTTTTCCATTGAAATAGCGACTCAACTTACGAAAAATTCACGTTACGAAACCACTTCTGGAATGAATTAATTTCGTAAGGTGAGGTACCACTGTAATCTGGAGTGGTGGTGAGCAGACCAGTGTTTATCCTGAGCATGATGAAGTGACTAAGTGCAGTGCCATGCCCCCTGCCACACATGCTCTGCTGAAACAAACAACGGGGAGAGGGAGCACCACAGCAAACCACAACAACAGGACCTTTAAAGCACTCAGAGCTGTAATGTAACAACAAACCTTTTGCAAATAGGCTCTGCTCTGTCTGTGGCAGTTTTAGTCAAGTTAAACATAAATCCGAGCTTTATTTTAACACACTCATATTAATCACAAACTCCTAAAAATGCGTGGTTTTAATACATTTAGTACTTTTTTCAGGCAGTTTTAAAACCTTTTTGGCAGTGTTTGCTAACGTGAGCACTGGGAGTACATACGGTTTAACTTTTCCTTCTTTTTTAGCACAATAAATAAATGCCCAAAAAACAGTGAAAGAAAGAAACCCACACTGCTTGAATGAAGTACTCAGTGATTTCATAATAATATTAATTGTCATGGTGTTAATTTTCATCAAATTATTTTTATTATTCTTGGCCTGGTTTGATTTTGTTATTTCTCTACTTGTGTGTATTTCTGAGTTTTACTTCCTGTTGTATTGATTGTTTGCCCCGCTGATTGTTATATATACTCTGTGTTCTCCTCTGCCCTTTGTTGGTTTATGATCAGTGTCATGTCTGTTTGGATTTTTGTGTTTGGTCGTTCTTTGTTACATTAAACGTCTTCACAAATGCAATCCTGCTTTCTGGCTCCTTTTTGCTCTAAATGTGACAATTAATGCCACTAAATCAATATAATCACTAAATTATTAGGGTCAAAAAGAAACAAAAATTCCTTCTAAATTAAAAGCTGTGATGGTGAGAAATATAAGCTAATATTATGTTTTTTCTTAAACAAACAGAGCTGTTACTGGGAGTGTGCTTAACATGCTTTTCAGATGTACTCCTAAGGCTCACTTTCTCCCAAACACAGAAAGAAAAACAGTGACTCCACATTCCAGGTCTTTTTTACGAGCAGCCTTGTGTGTGCTGGCCTTGTGATGGGTCGCTGTAATGATGAAAATATGAAGTGGTGAGGTCATGTGACAGCTGACACAAAACACACTTGTATCTGCTTATCAATAGCTCAATACAGAGCTCCATCTTTCGGCCCGTAGTCTATTTCCAATCAAGATAAGGTTTCAGTCCATTTCAAGATAATCCTCAGTACATTTAAAGTTCAAGTTATTCTTTTAATAATGTGCTGTTGGGTACATTCCGCTCAGTGGAATTTACTTAAAAAATAAGCTCAAGCAAATAGTTTCATCATTGACAGAAGTGACAGAAGTGGTGCCTATGAGTTTGGTCATTGATATTATTTACCAAAAAGAGTGAAATGCAGTAATATAATATAACATTATTCCAATAAACATCTTTTGGCATAACAGTAATTATAATTAGTAGGTAGCATGGTCACTTGGTTCCACCTCTAACCTACGTTTATTTAACATTAAGTTGACAACCCACTGCCTGCCAGTCCAGCACAGGGCATGGGACAGTCATGCTAAACATGTATGACCCGCCACGGGAAAAGCCAGCACATGTCGGGATCGTTGAACGCAAGAAAATCGCGTCAGAAGGTTGTTGTTTTTTTGTTTTTTGTTTCCAAAATTTGTGATTTCCTTTTCTTTTTTTCTTTTTTTTTGCTAAATGTGCTAGTTGAGATCCATGTTTCAGGTAAGAGCACCGGCTGCTTTAAAAGCATACATTTTGTCTTTGAAATTTGCTAGTTTTTCGGAAAGAAACGGGGCATTTGTAAATAACCTTAATTACCATAACAGCACTCCTGAAAGCTTAGAATCTACTTTCAGAATCTGTGAATAACTCAAAACGCCTCCGGGACAACTTGTGACTGTTTTTCTGTGGCCGGACACGTGTACAGATTGTTGGTCATATTTCTGGACATTTGAAATGAGATTTTATTTGACTTTAGTGATCCACAAGGGAAATTACTTGGATTATATACTGTATATTATATAAAAGTTATAATATTATTATGACAATATTATCTTAATAAGCTGGTCAGGAGGGCCAGCTCTGTCCTGGGCTGTCCTCTGGACTCTGTAGAGGAGGTGGCTGAGAGGAGGGTACTGGCCAAATTCATGTCCATTATGGACGACACCTCTCACCCTCTGCACCGGACTATTGAGGAGCTGAGCAGCTCCTTCAGCAGCCGACTAAGACACCCCCAGTGCAAGAAGGAGCGCTACCGCAGATCCTTCATCCCCACCGCCATCAGACTGTATAATTCTAACATAAAGGCCAGACGTGCAATATCCTCTTTTCCATGTTGATGCTTGTTGTTCCTATTATTATTATTACTATTTTATTACTTACTTTATCCCATTCCTGCCTGCATGCATGCACTTTCTATTCTTGTCCAAATGTCCTGGAGCTACTGTGGCAAGTAAATTTCTCCTGTGTGAGATCAATAAAGTCTTATCTTATCTTATCTTATCCAATTAGAGTGTGATATTAAAGGTTGAAGTAATATGACGTAATAAACAATTGTGAATGTTTTTCCTATCTGTTTAATGTCCAGCTCTGTATTATAGTTCGATTAGTTCATTAGGTCTTTGGATATATCTATACTGTAGTTTCTAATGAACAGATTGACAAAACCATACACCAGACCCACACCAGAATCGGTTTAGCTCCAACCCCCAGACTTAAGACTGTTAAAGCAGGAGAGCATGGACTGATGATAAATTAGGACCACTGTCATAGCAATCAACCATTTTAAACTAAATATCATATCTTTTTAATAGGAAAAAGTCTGCAAAATGTTGTCTAAAACAGGAAGCTGTAACCCATGAATTACTACTACCAAAGTTCCAGTAAAGTTATAGATATTTTTAAAACCTTGACAACCTTTTCCAAAAAATGATTCCTTCTGAAGTGAAATACAGTGTCTTAAGTTGCTGGGTAACTAGAAACAAAACTATTTTAAGGTAAGACTGGCCTGAAATCGCAAAGTCGAAGTAGAGCAGTGTCTCTAAATGAACTATGACTGTGATTTTTCATGCAACAGTTTCAAGAATTTATAGCAGGTAGTTTTGTTGTGAAGCCTCGTCCATCTAGGGCACACTTGCATGTCTCCTTGAGAAATCCTTCAAGATGGGGCCACAGATCAATGGGTTCATGTGAGGATGTGAAGGATGGAGGAGACAGGAGCATAATGAGGGGGAGGCTGTCTCACAAATGTCTCATATCTTTACTAGAGCCCTCAGTGGATGTGCGGACGTCACGCTGGAGTCAGAAAATGTTATGTCAATCCTGCTCTAAACTTAGGACACTGTTTTTCAAATATGACAAGAAAATATTTGGTTTGTGCTGTTCTGGAGTTACCAAAAGAAATTAGTAACACATGGATCTTGTTGCAAGTTCCAAGGAGTAATATACTTTAATTTTGTCGGTGATAAGGCAAAAATAACTGCCTGTGTAGTAGATCAGTAAATCATCATTGGAAAAAGCAACAATAAAAAAACACAAGACCTTGAAAAACATTCCTGCCTTTCCACAGATATGAACTGTAACTTTACATTACCTGCTCCTCTTCATGGAGATGGATAACTTAAATGCCGTACAGTGGAACATTCTAGGCAAAGTACTTAATATATCCATGGATACAGGTGGCTCCAAGCAAAAGTGACATAGTGCACTTTTGAGTACATACTGATACATACTGATACTGATACTGATGTGATTGGATGGATGTCTAATGAACTGCTGAATTGATCTAACATAAGGTACTTTCAGTTAGCATTACTTCAAACTTATATGCAATCTGTTTTAAACCTATGATTAATCATTGAGTGCTGGCCTGTTTTCAGAATTCTACCCCCAGAGTGCCGGACGTTTTAATGTATTTTTACTGATTTTCCAAGACCCACAGAATACTGAGTTCTTTGACTATATAAACATGGCCTCAAAATAAAGTGTTGACTCTCTTCTTTCACCTAGAAAAAAAATTATGTTTCTAATCTTTTCGGTTCTCATGTAATTGATAGTAGAACATAGGGAGGTTTCAGCAAAAACACAGTTTTTTTTTTTACCACAAAGTGGAGAAAACGAGCGTTTTGTACAAAGAGTCATTTCAAGCAGATCGGTGATTTTGACGTCAATATTTATGGATGTAGTGACACCTCAAACATCTAAAACAACAGAGAAAGAGATTTTTGATGACAAAGTACATTTTTTATTTACAAATATAAGAATATAAGGCTCTGTGAATTGAAAATTCCTTCAAATCAATTGTGCCAAGAAATGTTTACAGGATATAATAATATCTTTTCCTATAAAATAGAACTTTGTCACTTCACAACAATATTGAGGCTCAGAGTACAGACCCATAATAAAAACTAATATACACACACACACACATATATGTACATACACACAAGCCCATGCATAAACCTTTACACACACACACAGCTACGCACGCAAGCGCACACACGCGCACGTACACACGCACGCAAGCGCACACACGCGCACGTACACACGCACGCGCGCGCACACACACACATATAGCTTCATTCATTACAATTACCACACAGCAGCATCATGTAAACTTAATTCTTCTCATCTCATGCCTCTTTGGACTCTACTGCTCCAAGTCAGTAAACTTCTTCTTTGGCGCTGTCATAGTCTGATCAGAGTTCCTGCTCCGCGCAGTGCACACATGACACGTCCCCTGCCTTGGGCACAGCAGATCTTGGCCCCGACCTCGCTGCTTGATCCGGTGTGTCTCTGCGATCCTCTGATCCGGGATCCTGGGTCCCAAGAGAGATCAGATCGCTCCATAGGCGCTGATCAACAGTCATCTGCTTTTCCGGATTCCCCTCGCCTCGCCATCTTGCTCCTATGGCCAATACACAGTACACAAACTACACTCCTCCTCTCTTCCGCGTCTCCGATCGGCAAATAATGATACAAGATCGCTACCTACAGGTTGGGAGATGTGAATTACACCTTCAAAGTTGCTCCAGGTCGTATTCTAGCGATCCCCGCTGAAAAACGTCCTTGACGAATATATTCGTCACGGCACTCAACGTTTGGTTTCAACATGACGTCAAAACTCGTCACCGGCACTCAATGAGTTAAAGGTACAATGTAACTTTTCATGTCACCTGCTTGCAGCTATTACCAAATTACTATTGGTTTGCATGGAAAGTTCTACAGTATGGCATTAAACTTATCTATCTTGCATTTATTAAATTAAAGGCCTTATTTACAAAAAAAAGGCCTTATTTACAAAAGACCTATAACTTGGCTTATGATAAAAGATTAAAGGAATAGTAACGTTTTTACAATCTGAACCTTATTTCGGTAATAAAACAACATGATTTACTCAACCATTGTACTTTGGTTTGATTTTGTAGTTTAGCGATATCCGTTTAACGTGAGTGGTCGGGACACCAAATAACACAAACTTTAGCACTTTTCAGAGGACAAAAGCTCAATGCTAGTCTACACTTTCGTTTGAGTCAAAAGTGGCCTGTAATCCGATATCCTGCCATGGTTTCGATTGGATGATGAGGACAGCGCATGCCCGCATTCACAGCTGATTTGCAGATAAGACGACGCTCTCAGCTCTCGGTTACAGTCATAAAGAAGCAAAGGAATAAGAAGAAGAAAACATCACTTGAGAAAACCTGAAATGGTGCGAACATGCATTTATCCCGGTTGTGAAAACAAAATGACAGCTTGGACGAAATTGAGTTTTCACAGGCTTCCTCGTCACAATCCAGAGTTATTGAGGCTGTGGCTAGTTGCTTTGAGAAATGACCCAAACATGAAAGGCAAAGCTGTAAGACGTTTGGACCATCATGTTTGCAGTATCCACTTCAGTCCGGACGATTTTTTACCAGCAAAGGAAAAGAAGGAAGGCCAGCGGATTCAGTGCACGATTCTGAGAAGTAATGCGAACCGATGGCTGTTCTCTGATGCAC
Organism: Paratrypauchen microcephalus; assembly: GCA_036785185.1. Taxonomy (NCBI): domain Eukaryota; kingdom Metazoa; phylum Chordata; class Actinopteri; order Gobiiformes; family Gobiidae; genus Paratrypauchen; species Paratrypauchen microcephalus. Next base: position 290,752 of record JAVJIX010000157.1, on the reverse strand, counting down.
TGCTCCTAAAACTGTCTCCGCTTCCTTCTTTCTAATACCTCCTCATCCGTATACTCAGGCTCAAAACGATAGGGAGGCCATCATACTCAAATAAGTCCTCTTCAGTCTCGAAGTCTGAATCTTCAGCCGTGTCTCGCTCGCAACAGAAAAGTTCTGAGCATCTTCTAAGCAAAGTAGCAGAATGAAGGCGCGCATGTGCACTGTCCTCATCATCCAATCGAAACCATGGCTGGATATCGGATTACAGGCCACTTTTGACTCAAACAAAAGTGTAGACTAACACTGAGCTTTTGTCATCTGAAAAGTGCTAAAGTTTGTGTTATTTGGTGACCGCAACAGCGTGCCCCGAGCACTCACGTTAAACAAATATCGCTAAACTACAAAATCTCCGGAAATGCTCCAAATGACACAAAAGTACAAAGGGTGAGTAAATCATGTTGTTTTATTACCGAAATAAGGTTCAGATTGTAAAACCGTTACTATTCCTTTAAAGCCCCAGTGTGTTCGTAGCGCATAGGTGGATGGTGCTATTGCACTTTCTGTTTTAGCTACGGCAGACCTCGAGGGTCACCCGGGCGCTACTGTATAAATAAAACGCTGTCCCATTTTTTTTTATTTTTTTTTTCTCATGAAAACACACATTCCCGATCATGTACCATGACACTCTACACATCAAATGAAACCTTACAGTCTCCTCTTTTTGACTATGCAATTCATTTCCCTGCACAACAATCACTCCCCGAGCACATGGGGCTTTTATACAGAAAAGCACAAAACGAGGTTAGCTTACCTTAGAATGCTTTGCACAGGTCAAACTCTGTATTTCACCATAAACTTGCTCTCAATTTGTCCGTAAGGATCCAGCGAATAAAATCCAGTAAAACAATTTAGTCCAAAACACGTGTTAGATCCATTACGACGTCTGATCCGGCAGCATGCTTGTGCTGTTTACCCAAAATCACGAGCCCTTGCCGAAGGTGAAGGCGGAGCCCAAATGTCCTTCTGCGGCTCTCGTATTCAAAATGGCTGCCTCTGCATGGGGAAGATCCCCCTTTTATGTGACTATATCTAAGTCCAAAAGAATACTTTGATTTCATGATGGAAGTGAAAAGGCTTGGAAAACAATGTATTTTTGAATGGGTATCTTCAATTTCAGTAATTAACGGGTAAAAATCTTACACACTGTCCCTTTAATGCCAAACATGGCAGTGGACCCTGTACCGAAATGCTACATAATACACCTTTAAATAATCAACAGAGTCAACAGGTTAACCAGAGAGTTTGAATTATATTGAATAAAATTGGCTCATGCAAAAACAGTACAGAATTGAATTTAAATCTTATTGTTATTAAGATGAAGGACCTTCAGCTGCAGCAGGCCCATTCATAAAGGTCACAGAGGAAAAGGAGTGAACTGCACAAACAATTTATTGCTAGCTCACAGTGGTCTGAATTTTTACAGAGGAGACAGGCTTTGATCTCTTTAAGCAGCTCTTTGCTCATGTGTTTAATCCCAAACATTTTTATTATGAAAGAAGTCACTGTCTGGGTAAGTTTTATGGGCTCAGGTGAAGTGGGCAAAGCCTTTTCATGTTTTATGATTTATTATTTTATTTATGTGTATTTTTTTATAGGCAGTCTATAAAACACAGTACATTGTAAAGAAATAAATCGTCATGAGTGTGGTATGTTTAAATCTGTGGATACCCTGGTTTATCAGTACATTCATCATGTTGAATGTATGAAAAAACACATGGAAAAGTTAGCCCACAAGAAGGAAGAACACGTGTGATAAAACATCCAACTCTCCTGTACATTTGTGCTATTTTAGGAGCACATACACAAGCAAAAGTCAACACCACAATGTTGTAATGGTTTGACACAGTTTATTTACCCACAATCAAATAGTACTGGAAGAGTGCAATAGCAAAAACAGATGTCTCTGTTTTGAAAAATTGCCTTTTGTTCTTTTTCTTATCATCTTCTAGAGATGTTAACAATGACAAGAATCTAGTGGATTTGATCAATAATAATATTTTGGTAGCATTAAACTTTTTTTTTCAAATGGTACTTATCAATTTTTGTAAGTCAAATCTTCATTTACTTTTAGATTTATAGACAAGTTTACTCTTTGACACCCATGCAGTTAGGTGGATTATCTTCACTTCACTTCCTAATGTGACCCGTCACCATTAAATCAGCCACATGTTGGCATTAGTGAAACAGAGATATTTGCATTAGAAGTTTTTTTTTCTTTTCAAGATTTTCGTTTTTTTGCAGAATGTGCTAGTTGAGATCATGAAGAAGCCACTCCATGTTTCAGATAACATCGTTTGTTGCATTAAAAGCATACATTTTGTATTTTATATTGTCTTGTTTTTCCGAAAGAAAAGGGGGCGTGTATAAATTACCATAATTATCCACTGATCACGCTCCTGCTAATCATGACGATTAGCACTGTTGTGTTTGCGCCTGTTCACCAATCAGCTGTGAGCAAGCCTTGTGAATATGTACGCTTCATTTCAAGAGAATAAGGACAGTGAAACTGGAGAAAATCCTTAACTTGCTACGTTAATGCTACGTAAGAAGGAACTCTCGCCTCAGGACACGGGATATGTCCGTTTCTCCGTTTCTCCGGATACTTTAGCTGCCAAAAGACCGTGGATATACGCGATACACACATACACATGGATACGTGAATTATCGGACAACACGGCAAAATGTTACAACGGAGCTGACGCGTTCTTATGGGGTGAGCCATATTATCATATTATTTCTGCATCAAAGAGACATATTAACTGACAGGAGGGGCCTTGTGTCAGCATGTGTGTACAGGACTAAACCGGGACTAAAACAGGACTAAAACAGGACTAAACAGGACTAAGGTGTGTGTGTGTGTGTGTGTGTGTACGTGTGTGATAACATATTATCCTGAGTATTATTGAATTATTGAATGATTGTATGGACTTTTTGTTTTGTAAAAGCATTTCCATTTTAACAAAGTACTTTGAAATTCTGACCTGCCCTGAAACACCACACCACAGTGATGTCAGTGATGAGGAGGGCTTAGCTTAATGTCATGCAAATAAGCTCCTTTCTGCTCCACAAGCAGATCTTTAACGTGTTTTTTCTCAGCTCGTCGTTTTCAGATGTGCTGCTTTCAAATGGCCACAAATTCTTCAAATGTTCTTGGATTTCCATGTGTAAGGCATCGTTGGAAACCTTAGAATCTGAACTTTCAGAATCTGTGATCAACTCAAAATGCCTCCGGGACGACGTGTGTCTGGTTTTGCCATGGTCGGGCACATATTCATGACGCATTTGAAGTGAGTGAGGAAAACCTTTAATCCCTTGGAGGAAAATTAATTCTCTGCGTTTGACTCATTTGTCAGTGCTGCTGAGGCAACCCGTCAGTGCTCTAGGACCTGTCTCCAAATCCTGATCCCGGTCAGGATCACCTGGAGGATTTTACCAACTGAGCATGTGTTGGATTGTCTTGCCAAAGGTAATAGGCCATATTGCTTTGGAGAATATTGATACTTTGCAGCTGATGTCATCAACATTCCCTGGCTGTGTGACGTTAAGGGAAAGCACTGCTCTGTGAGATTATTACTCAAGTTAGACTTAATCTAAGCTTTATTTTAACACAATCTGATTTGCTGGCTTGGTTGGAACTACAAGAGGTGAGATGGTTTGTGCTCTTAAACAAGTCTCTTACAAAAAAAATTACAGTCACAAGCAGGGCTCTCAAGTTTTGAGCGGAGTCGTGCGTAATTTCCGAGGACCGGGGGGGGGTGCGAGTGAACAAATAAACAAATAAAACATTCTATTATTTTTACATGCGTGAAAAGTCCATGAGGAACTTTAATAAATGTGTCCATTTAAACAGGAAATATCCGTTATTGGCTACAGCTGTAGGCCAAATATCGGATACCTATTGATTACAAAAATTCATCTTCATAGAATACCAAGACTAAGCCAGGACTAAACCAGGACTAAACCAAGACTAAACCAGGACTAAACAAAGACTAAACCAGGACTAAACCAAACCAAGACTAAACCAGGACTAGACCAAGACTAAACAAGGACTAAACCAAACCAAGACTAAACCAGGACTAAACAAGGACTAAACCAGGACTAGATCAGGACCAAACCAGGACCGGTCCGGGGAGTGACTCACCTGTTCGGAGCTGCGTGTGTCCGCAGCACAGCCGGTACAGTACACCGGGCTCCGAGCGCCTTTCCCGGCTCACCGCGGACTGAGGGTCCGCTGACAGACCGGGGGAGAGGAGGAGACAGCGGGGGAGACAGAGGAGGAGACACAGGGACACCCGCTAACTGAGATTTTTTTCTGGGGAGCGGGGCGCCTGCATAAACTGACACAGACCGATTTTCTGGGCACCAAAACAAAACAAAAAACAAAAAAAATCTGCGTGAGAAATGCCATGTGTGGCGTGTGAGCGTGTGAACATGGCGAATTGCGTGTGCCACACTCTCAATGCGTGAGACTTGAGAGCCCTTGTCACAAGCTAGCTAGCATTAGCCAACAGTGTTTAGGTTAGTCACATCTTTTTGTTGAAAATAAATCACCTAAACAGGACCATGAACACTCGTGTTGATCAGACTACTAAAAATATGTTTTTGTATTTTTTCTTGAGTTTGTGTTTGCTAAAGTTTGCATAGTGTCACCATGGTAACTCATGAACATTCCCATACAGATAAACATGCAGAACACCCCCAGCATGATGTCACTGCAAAGTATCAATGAAAGAAAAGGTGCCAGGTGTATCCACACCTTCAAATATCAAATATTCTCCTCTGCATTTAACACATTTCACCAAAATTGTGATCCATTAAAAAAGGTTGCAGACAGATAAAATGGTGGAAGAGCTTTTTCCTCGTCTGAAACCTGAGATTTGAGTCATTCTTTGTCACCTGGCCTTTTCCCCTGAGAGAGCATTCAAGCTTATAATTTGTCTCGCTTCAGAAGATTAGACCACAATTTCTCATATGTGGAAAGTTTTCACTCCTTCAAAACTAATTTAAGGCTTTCAAGTGCTTGAGAGTTTTCAACTTTAGGCTTGGTTTCATTGTTTCACTGACTTCAAAGCTGCATGACTAATAATTAATGCGCCCCTCAACAGCATGTATAGAGTGAGAACCAGCACTCAGCAATGACAATACACCCCTGATGTGCGCAGAGAATATTTTGTCACTCCCTGGACTTAAGGTGTTTGAAATTACACTGTAATCACTATCGATCAAGATTACATTTCATAACAGTTTAAACCTGAATTAACATATACAAAATGACTGGGTTCTTATGCCATTTATGTGCAGAGAATGGTTTTTATAGTATTTTCGTTATACGCATGAAACAGATGAAATTGGGCAAGAGTAGCTCAGTTCATAGAGTGTTTGTCCTCTGATCCAAAGGTTGGCGGTTTGAACCCCACTCTCGACATAAACATCATTGGTTAAATTGTCAGATCCACTGACCCAGAGGTTGGTGGTGCGATCCCAGCTCTGACAAATGAATGCTTAAAGGTTGTATAGAGGATTTTCCAAAGAAGGAGAAATCCAGCGACTGTCCTTTTTTAAATGTTATGTTTTTAAATGTTTTTTAAATGTTAAATATGCATACATGAAACCACCCTCGTCCCCCACAGCTCCCTAAGTAGAAACACCTCCTCCCGCCTCCTTATGCTTACGCTGCTTGTTTATAGCCAGTGCATGTTCAGAATCTCTATTACTGCTGTAACTATACTGTACGTTTTCAAATGGTAAGCAGAAGTTTCCTGTCCAAAAGTAATTTAGCAACCAACGTGTTAGTCTTTAGACCCTCTGCTTCAGTGCAAGGCATCACTGGAAAAAATCTCAGAGAATCACCTTAGTTTGGCTTTGCTCATTTTCCCCTCCTCTTCTTCTTTCAGCGACATCAAAAACGGACTTTCTTTTGTGGCTAACTGGTAGTGGATTCTTGTTTGCCATCACAACAAACTTTGTGTAAACTGTGAGGAAGCTACAGTTGGAAAAATCCTAAGAACAGCTGCTTTGGTCGAGTAAACAGCATCTTGCGTCTGTAGAATGCGTGAGAGGCGTACATAAACCACTTAATTCCAGCGCGCTGGCAAGTCAGTTACACTAGAAATGTAGGGAGTTTGATTGAACAGATAACGAGGTAGCCTTGTTGGCTAATATTTAGCTAATGTTTATCTGACCCCATCTCGTCCACAGTTGATGGATTTTCATTCTTTTTTTTTTTCTTTTTTGTTCATTATAATTACAAGGCTGCTGAAGCTCTATAATGCTATCATTGACAATTTGAAACAAAGAGAAATCCTTCATACAACCTTCAACCCACCTAGCCCCCAGTGTCTGCAAACACTGGTGTAGAAAGAAAGCTATGCCTTTATTAGTCCCACAGTGGGGAAATTCCAGTTCTGCATTTAACCCATCCTGTTATTAGGAGCAGTGGGCAGCACATTACTGCGCCCGGGGACCATCTCCATGATCTTCTTGCTTCGGCTTGGTCAGGACCAAAGCTGGAGGTACCTATGGTGCATGTTTTGGGTTGGTGGGGGAAACCGGAGTGCCCGGAGGAAACCCACCCAGACACGGGGAGAACATGCAAACTCCACACAGAAAGGCTCGGGTGACCCGGGGATCGAACCCAGACCATGCATGCAAACTCCACACAGAACACACACAGAAAGGTCTGGGCGACCCGGGGATCGAACCCGGAACCTTCTTGCTGTGAAGCATGAGTGCTACCCACTCAGCCACCGTGCCGCCAGGCCACCGTAGGAATGTGTATCTGAATGGATGAGTGGTTCCTTGATATAAAGCACTTTAAGTGGAGTTAATATGATTAACTTGCCAGCCAACAACACCATCCATGTCAGCTCTCTCGACCCCCTCCCTCCCACCCCATGTCTGTCATCCATCCTTCAGCCTGAAGACATCATCTTTAAGGAAGGGGATTCCGAATCAGCTGGGTGACCATTTTGGATTGGAGATGGAGCACTCACCCTGAGTCTCCCCTAATAGATATTTATTGATGTGGATAGATGTGATCATCTATGGATAGATGTGATCATCTATCCACAATCAATAAATATCTATTACTGCATACACATACAGTGCCGTGAAAAAGTATTTGCCCCCTTCCTGATTTCTGTGTTTTTTGCATATTTATCACTCAAAACATTGTCAGATCATCAAACCAATTTTAATATCACACAGAAACAACCCAAGGAAAGACAAAATTCAGTTTTTGAATGATGATTCCATTTATTAGTGCACAAAAAAAATCTAAACCTATCTGGCCCTATGTGAAAAAGTAATTGCCCCCTTAATCTAATAGCCAGTTGAGCCTCCTTTGACAGCAATAACTGTAACCAAACGTTTGCGATAATTGGTGATGAGTCTTTCACACCGCTGGGGAGGGATTTTGGCCCACTCTTCTATGCAGAATTGTTTCAATTCTGCCATATTGGAGGGTTTTCTTGTATGAACTGCCCGTTTAAGGTCACACCACAGCATCTCAATCGGATTTAAATCCGGACTTTGACTTGGCCACTCCAAAACCTTAATTTTGTTTTCTTTGAGCCATTCAGAGGTGGACTTGCTGGTGTGTTTTGGATCATTGTCCTGTTGCATGATCCAAGAGCGCTTGAGTTTGAGGGCACGAACTGATGGCCGGACATTCTCCTTCAGGATCTTCTGGTAAACAGCAGAATTCATTTTTCCGTCAATCACAGCAAGTTGTCCTGGTCCTGAGGCAGCAAAGCAGGCCCAGACCATCACACTGCCACCACCATGCTTTACTGTGGGCACCATGTTCTTTTTATCAAATGCTGTGCCATTTTTACGCCAGATGAAACGGGCTGCAGACCTTCCAAAAAGTTCAATTTTAGACTCATCGGTCCACAAAATGTTTCTCCAAAAGTCTTGAGGGTCATCAAGGTGCTTTTTGGCAAAGGTGAGACGAGCCTTTGTGTTCTTTTGTGAAAGCAGTGGTTTTCTCCTGGGAACTCTTCCATGGATGCCATTTTTGGCCAGTGTTTTTCTAATGGTGGAGTCATGAACACTGACCTTAACTGAGGCCAACGAGGCCTGTAGTTCTTTCGATGTGCGTCTAGGTTCTTTTGTGACTTCCTGAATGAGCCGTCGTCGCACTCTTGGAGTAATCTTAGTTGGTCGACCACTCCTGGGAAGGGTTGCAACTGTTCCCAGTTTCCTCCATTTTTGAATAATGGCTCTGACAGTGGTTCGCTGGAGCCCCAGAGCTTTGGGAATGGCTTTGTAACCTTTTCCTGAATTATAGACTTCTATCACTTTTTTTCTCATTTGTTCTTGAATTTCTTTGGATCGTGGCATGATGTGTTTGTTCTTGAGATGTTGTAGCCAACTTCACTTTGTTTGACAGGAACTATTTAAGTGATTTCTTGATTCAACACAGGTGGTGACAATCAGGTGTGGGTGTGGCATGTAGAACTGAACTAAGTTTTCTCAAAACTGTGGTTAGTCACAGTTAGTTTGTGATTTAACAAGGGGGGGCAATTACTTTTTCACATAGGGCCAGATAGGTTTAGATTTTTTTTGTGCACTAATAAATGGAATCATCATTCAAAAACTGAATTTTGTCTTTCCTTGGGTTGTTTCTGTGTGATATTAAAATTGGTTTGATGATCTGACAATGTTTTGAGTGATAAATATGCAAAAAACACAGAAATCAGGAAGGGGGCAAATACTTTTTCACGGCACTGTATGTGAGCTTAAAGGACCCATATTATTATCTGTTATATGTATATGTATGTTATATGTATGTTATATGTATTATCTTATGCTATTGTCTGTCTTTTCTACCTGTTACAACGTTGTTTCGTCATCACAAACATACCTGGAGTTGTGTTTTGTTTCATTCACACATTAAACAAACAAACCCTGTGTTTTAGGCTGTGCTTTTTTCCTCTCAGTGAAAACACAGTTCCACCTTGTGATGTCATGTGGTAATACAATACAAATGTGTTTTTAAACTCCCTACATCTCACTAGGATCATTTGGATGATTTCAGCCCTGGAAGTGCCAATCTCCACTGAACTAAAAGTAGCTGTTAACTTGAAAACTACCTCTTTGTGATATTAGAACTTAGAACAGAGCATTTTGAAATTCAGAGATGTAAACAGACTATTAATAAAGGATTACTCAAACATGTGAGTGTACAAGAAGGGTATGCGTAGACTCTACTTATTGAGAAACCTCAGGTGTTTCAATGTGTGCAGCAAGTTACTAGAAATCTTCTACTAGTCTGTTGTAGCCAGCGCCCTGTACTTCGCTGTGGTCTACTGGGGGATCGGCACCAATCGGCAGCTGACACCTCTCACCCTGGACATGGACTATTTGAGCCACTTCCCTCTGGCAGGAGGCTACAGTCCATCGGGACCAGAACCTCCCGTCACAAGAACAGTTTCTTTCACTCTGCTGTTGGACTCATGAACAATTCAGAACATCTGCACAAAGCTGGACACTTTATATCATGAGTCACTTTAATTACGTCATGTTTGCACTACTGTTCTGATGCTGCTCATCTGGACCTTTTTGTTATTTGGATTGTTTTTTATTTTTTACTATATTATAGCTATATTTTAGTTATTATTATTATTTAGTGTCTATATTCTAGTTATTACTATTATTATTTAGTGTTTTATGTTCGCACCTTATCACCGAGACAAGTTCCTAGTTTTGGGAATTGTGTTCACTTGACAATGGCAATAAAAGTCTTTCTGATTCTGATTCTGAAAGGGACATTGGGCGGATTGACAAACTGATCCGTAAAGCTGGTCCCATGATCGGCTGTGAGCAGGAGACATTTGTCACAGTGAGGGACAGGAGGACACTGGACAAACTGCTCTCCATCATGGACACTTCTGCTCACCCAGACTATAGAGCTCATTCTCCAGACTTAGATACAGGACTACATCCATACCATACTCCATACAACTGTACAACAATTCAATCTTATATAACAGATAACCTTATGTCCTGTCAATCATCATATCATTGCACTGCCTTTCTTGTCTTTTGTATATAGCTGTGATTTTATATTTTTATTACCTTTTTTTTTTTTGACTTGTACATATACGCGTACATAATTATACCTTATTTGACACCTGTCTCTTGCTATCTTTTTTGCAACTTATTAGGGACCGAGCCCGAAGGGGGACGAAGGTCCCTATTGTTGTTGCTTTGTTTCCGTATTATTATTATTATTATTATTATTATTATTATTCTTGTTCATACACGCTGGGGCAATTTTGAGCATGTTCCCATGCTTCAAAACAAACGAAACTTTGCACGGGCATCACAAAGTGCTGCCAGTACGACCACACAAAGTCTCGTCCCTGGGGGACCTGGGGGTCCCTGGGAGACCCCCCACTGGGGGACCCCCAGTGGGGGGTCTCCTAGACCGTACCTCAGATGGGCATAAATTTTGGTAAGCATAATCTTAAGACGTTGGAGATGTTAAATTGCGAAGAATTTTCAAATAGGCGGTAATATGACGACACGGCGGATCGATAAAGTTAGGTATTTATTGAATGGGAGTGATGAGTTATGAATGGGAGGTATTTGTTGCTAGGCAACGCCCTGATTGTACCTTTGATCTGATATAGCTGCAAGCAGCAATGTGGGGACAAGCATCGAAGGTTCATGTAGGCCTCAGCATGGAGGCCACATGCAGGGTCTGACAGGGTCTAACAGAGTCTGACAGGGTCTGACAGGGTCTGACAGGGTCTGACAGGGTCTAACAGAGTCTGACAGGGTCTGACAGGGTCTGTTCTGACAGGGTATCTACAATGTCATGGCCACGCCCAACAGGAAGTGAGATAATTGGGGCAATTTTGAGCATGTTCCCATGCTTCAAAACAAAACTTTGCACGGGCATCACAAAGTGCTGCCAGTACGACCACACAAAGTCCCATCCCCCAGTGACCCCCAGGAGCTCGATAGCGCCCCCACTTCTCCTACACCGTACCTAAATTGCGAAGGATTTTCAAATAGGCGATACGGCGGATCGATAAACTTAGGTATTTATTGAATGGGAGTTATGAGTTATGAATGGGAGGTTTTCATTGAATTTGGAGTTCTTCCTCAGACTAAAACTTCACAGGGTAATGTAGATGAGAACTACCAAGATTTTCATGCCAAATAACGACAGGCCAGTGAACTGTCAGAAATCTACCGCTAGCTGAGCCCCTAACAGGAAAAATTGTCCGATATGGCTTACCATTTTTGCCAGGCACACGAAATTCAGTATGGGTGTGCGTCTCAGTAAGACGAACAAACGCAGGGGCGAGGTTCCGACCAACGCCGCTTGCGGCTTTAATTTAGAATTTATTATCACCGATTTATTTTTTTACTCTTTGTTATTATATTATATTGTGATTAGTGGGCTACTGTGAACATAATTTCCCTTGTGGATCAATAAAGTGTGTCTAAGTCTAAGTGAGAACCAAACAAAACACAACTTCAGGTATGTTTTTGAGGAGGTAACACCATTCTAACATGGCTTAAAGTTCACAAGGGTACATTTTGTGTAATATAGCTGTTGTAGGCCTGTTTAAGACCTGGTTAAAACCTGGTTAAGATCTGGTTTAAATCTGGTTTAGACCTGGTTTATATCTGGGTTAGACCTGTTTCCAGCCTGGTTCAGCCTTGATAGGGGTGATGTTTAAAGCTGGTATTGCTCAGTGGGATAAAAGCATATTGATCAGAAGCCTGTACTTCACATAATGGTCTCGTCCTCTCTCTGTTTGAGCACTGAAGATCGAGTGATGATGAGGAGGGACCCGTTGTTCACAGCATGGAGCATCGTAATTAAACATCATGGCGCCGTCATCCTTGCTTTGATGGTGATTATATTTGACGTTGTTAGACTTGTATAACTAAAAATAGTTGAATTTGGGATTCAAATTTATATCTGCTACATGTGGTATAATGATCATTAAAACGGGCTGTTAGCATTAGCGTACATTTACAGTAGAAGAAAACTGGATTACTAGTAAGGATGCCCCTCTATGGATTATAGAACATTAGGCTATCTCCATGAGAATTTTTTAAAAATATCAAATTGTGACTTATTTTTTTTAAAGCATTGTAATGGCGAGTTGCAATTTATGTCTAAAAATAGAGATTCAAGGCACATCTTAAAGGTCCTATATTACACAAAATGGACTGTAAGCCAGTGGCGGCTGGTGAAAAAAAATCTTGGTGGGGCTGATGTGCCAATAGATTTCCCTGCCTATTATTGTGTTTGTTATGTGAGAGTTCTTATTACACATTTATACTAGTGTGGTTACACTTTTTAGTACAGTATTATGGCTATTAAAATGCACGGTACACATGAAATGATTCTTATTAGTATAATGTGAGTAAACTCTTAAATGAACTACTTTTGTACTATATGTCTTGTGTTTAAAGTGTTAACCTCAAACAAACATGACACTCAATGACCACAACAAAGTTATAAGTAAATGTGAACTATATTACATCTAATGAAAAAAAGTGCTTTCAAGCATTTAGATGAACATCTCAAGGGTAAACCTCAACACACAAAATGTTTAACGGTCACAATATTCTAATGGGCCTAAAAAAACAATTTATCCTATAGCCGGTAATTCTCCAACCCCCAGTTCTACCGTTGCAGGCCTGGTTCGTAGCTGGGGTACGGTGTAGACTTAAAGAACTGGCTCCTTCACCACAATGGCAAACAAACAGGAAAAAGGTACTGTACCTCCGTGGCTCCTCCGCCACTCGCGCGTTGAGAAATCGTAGGCAGCGGCAGTGAAATCCAGTTAGCGTCGTTCCGCTCTCCCTCGGCCAACGTTACTAAATGCGGTGGGTGTCCTTCGTGCTCTCGTCGCGGTCACTCGAATGGTCCTCTCCAGTGTAACTGGCAGGTCTCTAGCTTATTCGCAAAGTCCATTAACAAGCCTACCTCGCGTTGAATTGTCCACTCAACAGGCAGCTAAACATCACCATTTAAGTTACACCAAGTCTTCAGACCAAAAACTTATCTGGCAATAAAGCATCAAATTCACCTTCGGTGAATCAGTTTAATTACTAAGACTTGGGACAAGCTGAAAACATGACTTCTTCCAAAAGTGCATCTCCCGAATAAGACCCGCGCTCATCCCCTGCATTACTTCCTGACTGACCTTTCAACTTGACCTTTCAACTGACCTTGCTTGACCTGCTTGACCTTTCAACTGACCATTCAACTTGCTCGTAATTATCTTATCACAGATGGCACAGAAAATAAATAAATTCAAAACAATAATTCAGACGTCTTTTCCACAATAATTCATCCGCGTATTCCCTGCGGATAATACGTGGATACGCCTGTCACATGACTAATCAGTCTGGGACTCGGCTAATAGTGATCCAAACTTTCTGTAGCAGGTGCGCAATTTATGGCTCCCCAAAACCATTTTATTCGGCGATACTGATAGGCTGATAGAAATCATATTTTTTAAATTTTCCCCTAGCAACCACACACGATTGGCTATTTCGCTACACGAGGTCGCTTTGATGCAAAGCCCCAAGAAGAGTATGTCGGTGGAAATTCACTGTTGAATAAGAGTCATTTGGTGGAAATATTGTTTGAATAATTCAGATTACATGTAGAGACACACAAATAATTAAAACTGGCATTGATTTTTTAAAAACACATATTTTTAGTATTATATATTTTATATTTTTCCTCTCCTCTTTGGGAAGGGCGGCGCCCAAGCGCCCCCTATGGGCCAGCCGCCACTGCTGTAAGCCGTGTTATGTTTTTACCTCTTCAAAAACATATCCAGAGTTGTGTTTATTAATCTCCAAAGCTAAAAATGCTCTGTTTAACCTTGTGATGTCATGAAACAGTACATTTTGAGTTGACAGCTATCTTTTTATATTATTAGATCAGTTACGATTGGTGATTTCAGGACTGAAATTGTCTAAATGATTGTAGTGAAAATATAGGGGAAGCACTTCTATTACCACATGACATCACAAGGTGCCTAAAATGCAGGGTTTCTGTGTTAAACATGTGTAAATAAAAAACAAAAGACAACTCCATATTTTTGTTTCGGAAACAACATTATAACATAGTTCAGAAAATTGTGTACTAAACACCATTTAAAGTAAACCTGCCAAGGAGCATTAACATATTATCTGAGAAGAATATACAGATCTAAATTATAGAATTAACAGATCTCCAACAGATATTTTGTTTGCAGAAGAAATTTAAATACTTGAATAATAATTATTTTTGATATAACTTTATTCATCCTGCACTAATCTCTGCCATATTAACAGATACACCCCTAGTCTTTAGCTGAGCCCCACTGAGAGATTACACAGCAGGTCTGGACTAACTTCAGCCTGGACTTGAGTGTAATTGAACCGTCTCAGAATTAAGGAGGAGGTTGTGCGGGTGAGTTTCTGAGAGGCATATTGATCAGCTGTCTCCAAAGAGGAAATCCTGTTTCATTCTGCTCTCTACCAGCACTTCCCACTGAGCATCCATCCTAATGTAATATGACAACCTGAAGCACCAGCAAAACTGTGGCCAGACATTGATTCGGACATTCAATTTGAGGCAGAAAAACACTTTTGTGCTTTCATAGGCACAGGTGGGGAGCACAAGTGTGTGTCTGGCAGAGAGGGACCCCTGCTGTGGCCCGACGTTGCAACTGACAAGCACTGCCAATGAAGATGTGTGACTCAAGTTTGACATTTACTTCACCCAATTTCTCACACACACTACAGATAATCTTTTAAAAAGTTTCACATATTTCCTGGAGAGAGGAAAGTTTACGAACAATGATTTACCAGTTCTGTATTTTGGTAAAAGTGTGACAGGCAATTCAACTAAAAATCAACAGGGGTATGTGAAACTGGCAGTAGAAATGTACTCTTACAAAGATGTTCAGAGGCTGAGTAGCCAGAAATAAATCGTTAACTATGTTGAACCTTCAACCTAACTATCTTAGGCTGAAGGTTCATTTTTCAGTTTGGCTAACTGTATTGTGAGTTAGGGTTTCCAAAATGCATTTATGTTATAATAAAATATGAAATATCTTTAAAAAAAAATCTGTGTTATTGTGTTATTGCATTAATATTGATGCTTTGCAGCTGATGTCATCAACATTCCCTGGGGGTATGATGCTAACTGTACGCATGCTGTGTCTGAGGCTTGTTACACTTTAATGTGAGTTTTGATTGAAGACTATCAGAGAAACTTAGTTGGAGCTACAACAGGTGAGCTGTACTCAAAATCTCTCAAATACCATTACAATCACAAGCTAAGTAACATTAGCCAACAGTTTTTAGTTTTATAGTTAGTCACACTCACTTTTTTGTAAAGATTTTTTTGAAATCAAACACCTAAATAGGACCATACCATGAATGCTTGTATTGATCACAGGCTCTTACAAAATTAATACATATCATATCAACGCGGAGAAGACCAAGGAGATGGTGGTGGACTTCCGCAGACGCCACTCTACTGCCCCCCCACCAGTGAACGTCCAGGGAAGGGACATTGAGAGAGTGGACTCTTACAAGTACCTGGGTGTTCATCTGAACAATAAACTGGACTGGACTCATAACACAGATGCACTGTACAGGAAGGGCCAGAGTCGGCTCTATCTCCTGAGGAGACTGCGGTCCTTTGGAGTGAGAGGGCCACTCCTGAAGACCTTCTATGACTCTGTGGTGGCATCAGCCATCCTGTACGGTGTGGTCTGCTGGAGCAGCAGCGTCACAGAGAGGGAGAAGAAGAAACTGGACAAGGTCATCAGGAAGTCCAGCTCTGTCCTGGGCTGTTCTCTGGACTCAGTGCAGCAGGTGGGGGACAAGAGGGTCCTGGCTAAACTCATGTTTATGCTGGACCATGAGTGTCGCCCCCTGCAGGACGCTCTGTCGGCTCTAGAGAGCAGCATCAGTGACAGACTGATTCACCCTCACTGTGTTAAAGAGTGATTTCGTAGATCTTTCCTTCCTGCTGCTGTCAGACTGTACAATGATCAATGCTAGTCATGTTCATCTCCATAGCAACCATGTGTCATCTCCATAGTAATAATTACATGTGCAATATTATTTAAAGTCACTTTACCTGCAACTTATTTGTGTAACAACCACTGTCCATCACAGCACTGTTCACAATCATCTGAGTCACTTTATTGTAGTGATATTATATATTACTGAACTGGAGTCACTTTAACTGCTGTTTGTTCACTGCTCAGAATCAAAGACATTTATTGTGCAGCGTTCCTGTGCCTTTAACCTTACAGTGTTGTGTTTTTTAGTTGATTGTACATACTTATTATTATTTATCTTAATTTTTGATGCATGCTCTTTTTCCAACTGTTTCTGAGACTTGCGTTGTGACACTGCAATTTCCCCATTGTGGGGCAAATAAAGGATTATCTTATCTCATCTTATCCTAAATACAAAGTGTGTACATTTTTTAATATTCATGGTCCTGTTTTGGTTTTTAAGGTGAGAGTGGCTAAATGAAAAACTGCGAGCTAGCTTATGACAGTAATTTCATGTGTTAGAGACTTTATTTGGGTCAGTGATGTGATGTAGGTATTTTTGAGTCCAGAAAACACACATTTTCTAGAAATTAATATATAAAGGTTTAAACAGTCTAAATGTATTTGTTTTATATCACTTTTATATTAATACACATTTCAAATCCAAATCCACTTTATTTATATAGCACATTTTACAAACGTAGCCGTTTCCAAAGTGCTGCACAGAGATAAAAACATAAAGAATATTTGGAAGAAGAAACTAAATTTGAAAGATTACAGGTTTTAAGTCTCAAAATGGTGAAAGGGGGTCACACATACACTCAACAAAAATATAAACGCAACACTTTTGTTTTTGCTCCCATTTTTCATGAGATGGACTTAAAGATCTAAAATTCATTCCAGATACACAATATTACCATTTCTCTCAAACATTGTTCACAAATCTGTCTAAATGTGTGTTAGTGAGCACTTCTGCTTTGCTGAGATAATCCATCCCACCTCACAGGTGTGCCACATCAAGATGCTGATCTGACATCATGATTAGTGCACAGGTGTGCCTTAGACTGCCCACAATAAAAGGCCACTCTGAAATGTGCAGTTTTGTCTCACAGCAAAATGCCACAGATGTCACAAGCATTGAGGGAGCGAGCAATTGGCATGCTGACAGCAGGAATGTCAACCAGATCTGTTGCTCGTGCATTGAATGTTCATTTCTCCACCATAAGCCGTCTCCAAAGGCGTTTCAGAGAATATGGCAGTACATCCAACCGGCCTCACAACCGCAGACCACGTGTAACCACACCAGCCCAGGACCTCCACATCCAGCAGGTTCACCTCCAAGATCGTCTGAGACCAGCCACTCGGACAGCTGCTGAAACAATTGGTTTGCATAACCAAACAATTTCTGCACAAACTGTCAGAAACCGTCTCAGGGAAGCTCAACTGCATGCTCGTCATCCTCATCGGGGTCTTAACCTGACTCCAGATCGTCGCCGTAACAGACTTGAGTGGGCAAATGCTCACATTCGATGGCGTCTGGCACATTGGAGAGGTGTTCTCTTCACGGATGAATCTCGGTTTACATTGTTCAGGGCAGATGGCAGACAGCATGTATGGCGTCGTGTGGGTGAGCGCTTTGCTGATATCAATGTTGTGGATCGAGTGGCCCATGGTGGTGGTGGGGTTATGGTATGGGCAGGCATCTGTTATTGACGAAGAACACAGGTGCATTTTATTGATGTCATTTTGAATGCACAGAGATACCGTGATGAGATCCTGAGGCCCATTGTTGTGCCATACATCCATGAACATCACCTCATGTTTCAGCAAGATAATGCACGGCCCCATGTTGCAAGGATCTGTACACAATTCTTGGAAGCTGAAAATGTCCCAGTTCTTGCATGGCCAGCATACTCACCGGACATGTCACCCATTGAGCATGTTTGGGATGTGCTTGACCGGCGTATACGACAGTGTGTACCAGCTCCCACTAATATCCAGCAACTTCGCACAGCCATTGAAGAGGAGTGGACCAACATTCCACAGGCCACAATTGACAATCTGATAAACTCTATGTGAAGAACATGTGTTGCACTGCATGAGGCAAATGGTGGTCACACCAGATACTGACTGGTTCTGAGTCCCCAGACCCCCAATAAAGCAAAAAAAAAAAAAAAAAAATGCACATTTCAGGGTGGTCTTTTATTGTGGGCAGTATAAGGCACACCTGTGCACTGGTCATGATGTCGGATCAGCATCTCAGCAAAGCAGAACTGCTCACTATCACACATTTAGACAGATTTGTGAACAATGTTTGAGAGAAATGGTAGTGTTGTGTATCTGCAATGAATTTTAGATATTTAAGTCCATCTCATGAAAAATGGGAGCAAAAACAAAAGTGTTGCGTTTATATTTTTGTTGAGTGTAGAATCAGTGATAACTTTTGCTTGCACAAATTATAAAAATTGACAAAATCATAAACTTTCTCTGTGGGATAATTTTTAAAGCCTTGGCATGAACATACAGTATAATAGTATTTTCAAAATTAACATGAAAGAACTTTTTGTCAGGATGTTTGTCTGTTTGTTGATTGTTGGCGGCACAGTGGCTGAGTGGCTAGCACTCATGCTTCACAGCAAGAAGGTTCGGGAGTGGACTTTGCATGTTCTCCCCGTGTCTGGGTGGTTTTCCTCCGGGCACTCCGGTTTCCCCCACCAACCCAAAACATGATCCACAGGTAAATCCTCCAGCTTGGGTCCTGACCAAGCCTAAACAACAAAATCATGGGGATGGTCCCCGGGTCAAATGCAGAAAACGATTTCTCCTGTGTGAGATTAAGATTAAGATTAAGCCTTGGCCTATTGGCCTTTATTGGTCTCACACACAATGACACACGGGAGAAATTTGACTTCTGCATTTGACCCATCCTTTTTCAGGAGCAGTGAGCAGCCATCTTTTTTCGGCGCCCGGGGGGCAGTACCGTGAAGGGTCTTGCCCAAGGACCCACACTGGTTAGCTCATTGCCCGGGGGGATTTGAACCCACAACCCCCAGGGGGAAAGTCAGTGACTTACCAGTTGAGCTAACCAGCCGGAGATCAATAAAAAGTCAATCTTCTAATCTTCTAATCTTTAATCACTGTAAGGCACTTTGTGTTACATTTTCTGTATGAAAATCGCTTTATAAATAATGTTTGATTGATTGATTGTTTGAACTACTTTTAATGTCTTAAATAAAGTTGTCCCCAAAAGCCTATTCCATCAATGTCATTGGGTAAAACGAAGTTAAAGGGCCATTTTGAACAATAGTCGGAGATCTTTCCTCATGTATCATGTGTTGACATCACTCTGAGGACCCTGCACAACTCTAAAGTGGAAACAAGATTCAGATTTTGCTAGTGATGCCTTTGTCCTGAGAAGTACAAATGCCACAATTTTGGATGTCATATGGTGCAACCTTCAAAATGTGTTTAAAACGGTTATATTTTTAATAATATCCATCCATTCATTTTTTTCCACTTATCCGGGGACATGGGCAGCAGTCTAAGCAGGGACTCCTAGAGTTTTTTATAGAGATTTTTTTTTTTTAAAATACTACATTTGAAATCAATACTTGGTGTGAGCAGTCAACACTAATGCTTGTGTTTCTCTTTGATGGATAAAGTATATACCAGTTTAGAATGAAAATATAGTGATTGAAAAATGACATTCAGTAACACAAAATGTGTCAAAATGTGGTCCCATACACCGGAACAAGTTTACTGCAGCGACGGCAGCGGTTGTAATGAAATGTGATCGAGACCAAGACCAGTCTCGAATACTACGACACTACGATCTACCCATATTACCACCTGGTTTAGTCTGGGTTTAGTTCGGGTTTAGTCCTGGTTTAGATATGATTTAGTCCTGGCGTAGTCCTGGTTTAGATCTGGTTTAGTCCTGGCATAGTCCTGGTTCAGACCTGTTTTAGTCCTAGTTTAGACCAGGTTTAGACCTGATTTAGAGTGGGTTTAGACCTGATTTAGTCCTGGTTTAGACACCGTAAATATTCACAAGCTCCTAACAGCTGATAGGCGGAAAAATTTCGATTTTTTTGTGAAATCCGATTTTTTTGCGAGGAAGTTCACATTTCCAATTAAATCCGATTTGTATGTGATCTCCAGTGTGAACGTTAAACGCCCCAAAAGTGTCCCGCATGCGGATTGGAGCACACGATGACGTCACACGCAGCGAGCGTGCTCAGTGTTTACGGAAGTAAACATGGACGTTTTGAGTGAGCATCTGGTTTTATTAAAGTTCCTGTCCTACCGGAGCCAGCACATGTACAAGACATTTGTTTTAATTCGGAGATTAAGAAGGAGAAGAGCAAGGTTGTTGGCCATGGCGTTTTGTGGGGCAGTGGCAGCAACCTCCACAGAAAGGAACTTGTGGGTGCGGAATCGTAGCCAAGAGTGGTGGGATTTTGTGAACCGTTTCACAGACATGGAATTCATACAAAATTTTCGTATGACAAGACGAACATATAGGTATATTTGTGAGCGCCTACTTTTGCCACTCTCGTGGGAGGAAACACGTCTTCGGCGGCCTATTTCAGTGGACAAATGCGTTGGCGTTGGGCTGTATTGGCTCGCAACAGGAGCTTGTTACCACACAATAGCCAACTTGTTTGGCATAGCCAAGTCCACCGTTTGCTTCATTGTACACGAGTTTTGCAGGGCAGTTCGACAGCTTCTCATGCCTGAGTACATAAAGCTGCCTCAGGGAGATGAACTGCAAGAGGTCGTAGAAGCCTTCAAACAGAGATGGGGCTTCCCGCAGTGCGGAGGCGCAGTCGATGGGGGCCATATTCCCATTATTGCTCCAGAAGAAAACCACGCTGATTATTTCAACCGCAAAGGATGGCATTCTGTTATCCTGCAGGGTTTCGTTGATCATCGATTTTGGTAAATACTCATATTTTTTAATAGCTGCGGTTTATAATATATATATTTTTTTATATTTTCTCACAAGTGTAGTCCAGCCATATATATCTAGTACAATACTGCCTTAAAATATGTTAAATCTTCAATGATATTTAGGAATATATTACTGTCTTGTAACAGCTTTACAAACATACATGCTGGCTGGCGAGGAAGTCTCCACGATGCCAGGGTTCTCTGAAATTCCCAAATCTACTCACTGGCAGAGAGAGCGGAGCTTTTTCCTCTGGTGAGTGTGTAGCAATCTAGTCATGTCTATCCCATAGCAGCTGTTTCGCCAAAGATCTCACCACCACAGATTATAGTGTGAGTGAATGATGTGATATAATTGTTTTGGTTATCTCAAAAAGTGCTGTATAAAACCTATGCATTATTATTGTTATACACAGTGGGTCCTAATTACTTTCATCTGTGTACTTAAGGACACTGAAGACATCATGGGTGTTCAAGTGCCTATCCTGCTGCTTGGTGACCCTGCTTATCCTCTCCGAAGCTGGCTCTTAAAAGGATATTCTGACACAGGACAGCTGAGCAGAGGTACTTCAATGAGCGCCACAGCAGAGCCAGGATGACTGTCGAGTGTGCTTTCAGCCGGCTGAAAGGCCGGTGGACGTGCCTTGGTAAACGCTTGGATGTGGACATCTCCATCGTCCCCACGATTATAAGTGCATGCTGCACACTCCACAAAGTGTGTGAAATGCCCGGTGAGGCCTATGAAGAAACTGCTGGAGCTGTTCCTCATGTTGAGAGAGAAACTGAAGGAGTGGCCTTGGCAGATGTGCAGCCAACAAGACTCAGAGAAGCACTGACTCAACTTTTTAATAGATGAACCATAAATCAACATATTATTTTTGTTGTTTATTCTTTAGTTGTTACCACAGTTGCTTTAAACATTTATAAAATAAAAGGTCAGTCCTATTCTTTTTGTCTTGCTTTTATTTAAAACAGTAGTGTAGCAAAAGTAA
The DNA here is from genome assembly GCA_036785185.1 of Paratrypauchen microcephalus. Classification (NCBI taxonomy): domain Eukaryota; kingdom Metazoa; phylum Chordata; class Actinopteri; order Gobiiformes; family Gobiidae; genus Paratrypauchen; species Paratrypauchen microcephalus. The sequence continues at coordinate 268,722 of JAVJIX010000157.1, read as the reverse complement.
CAGTACAAAACAACTTCCCCATAAACAGACTTTTTCCAACAGTACAAATGCTTCACAGGATATTAGAAAATGAAATACAACTAAAAAATACAACTATACAGTAACAAATATAACTTTGCATAGCAATCACTTTCAAGTAAACATTGTGCAAAAGTGCATAATTCAGTGAACACTTTAGAACTAATCTGTTCTAGATTTGATCTTTATCTTCAGGCTGAAAGGGTGGAGGACGATGGTAGTGGGGTGGCTGTGCAGGATGGCTTGATCTCTCCATGAACTGTGAGAACATCATGAACATTTTGCGATCATCCTTATGCTGAGCTGCTTGCATTTTCAACAGGAGGTCGCTGTCTTCGTTTCTGAAGGCACTGGTGATCTTGTCAGCAAAGACCTCCAGAGTTGCCTCCATTTTAGATTTTTTTTCCTGGTCTTTGCAGATGTAGCTGAAAAAGAAGACTAGATTAGTTGGATAACATTAAATTGAATGCCTTTTTGTTGTTATGTTTGTAATAGATATGGCATAACATACAACATACAGTTATAAATAACAGAAAGATAAGTTTTGACCATTTTAAATATAGTATTTTTAAGAGAAGAGAAGTTCAACTTTCATCGCCAAGTGCTGCAAAGTATTTCTATATAGGCATAAAATGCAGCCATATGTTTTCAAGTACAGTGTTGCCTAAACATTTATCTTAAGTTACTTTGGCAAAAGAGCACAGTTAATTCCTTACAGCCAGTGGGTGTAGAGGATGCACTGCTGTTTATAGATGTATCTTCACTTTGAGTAGAGCTTCCTTCTGTGGAAGAGGCAGGAGAGGGTGATGCAAGGGTCCCATCACCTGTGCATGCATTGAAATGCAATATAATCCAGTACCTCGACCAGTATGTACATAGCCCACCTGTATCACCGTTTGTACTGCTAGCTGGGCTAGCTGCGGGAACTGGGCTATTCTCCTCGGAGCAGGGCTCCTCTTCAGTAAAGCAGCTATCCAGCAATTCTATCGGGTCAACGCTGGGCTTGTTTCTCAAAATACGGTCCAGCTCTTCGTAAAATAGACAGGTAGCACGTCCATGGCTGCTTTGCTTGTTCAAGTCTTTAGCCTCTTTGTATTTGGCTTGCAGGCTCTTTATTTTTCTTTAGCATTGGAGCCAGGACCAATGCCATCATGTGCCATCATGTACTTCTTAGAATGATGAATTTTAACTTTGTAATGTGATTTTTTGTTATGTAGAAATGACACCTAACATCTGTCAAGGGACTACAGATGGAAATTAGCCGTTTGGCTAACTCTGGCATATTTACATGCAAATGTTGATTAATATGCACTGTCCCTGAAATAAACAAATAAATAAATAAGATCGCCTGTAGCCGTGCGCGCTATTTCTTTTGAAATAATTTCAAAAACTGCCCGGTTTCGATAGCATCCCTCCAGCTTGGCCTGAATACCGTTATCCCCCCAAACATAAATTAAAGTAGAAACCTCACTGTCCCTCCACTGATTACTGTTATTGTTATCATCCGCCATAGTTTTTTCCTGCTTACGCCTACTTCAGAGCAGAATAATGATGTTTGTGTCACTTGTTGATGACGTGTAGGTCAGATGAATGGGATGAATGCGACCTGGCCGTTCAGACTGAAGTCGCAAGATCATGGAGATGGTCCCCGGGCGCAGTAATGTGCTGCTCACTGCTCCTATTAACAGGATGGGTTAAATGCAGAACTGGAATTTCCCCACTGTGGGACTAATAAAGGCATAGCTTTCTTTCTTTCTTTCTTTCTATCCAAGTGGCCTGGATCGCATTTGAAAAAATCAGATCTGTGTTGTTCAGACTGTCATTAGAAGATCAGATACAGGTCACATAGAGGCGAAAAAATCAGATTTGGGTCATTTCAGGCTGCAGTGTGAAAGTAGCCTAAAGGAGCTAATCTTCACGTGAATGGCTAGGAGTGGGAGAGTGGGTAATTATGGTAATTTACACATTATTTACACACCCCAATTATTTAAAAAAACCAAGCCAATTTCACAAACAAAATGTATGGTTTTTAAGCAACCAATCCGGTTATCTGAAACATGGAGTGGCTTATTCATGATCTCAACTAGCACATTCTGCAAAAAAATGAAAATCACAAATTTAAAGAAAAAAAAAAAAAACTCACTTATCTCAGTTTCACGAATGCCGACATGTGACTGGTTTTCACGTGGCAGGTCACATATTTAATTGAGATTAATCTCGTGAATGTCATAGTTTACCCGCAATTAAATCGCAAATTAGTCACACATTTTTGTCCCTTGAATCATCATTTGAATACGCTTATCAACATCTTAAGAAAAGTGGATAGGCGCCACATTGTGCAAAAGTTTTTTTATTGCAAATTGAGACAACTTTGTCTTCGATGTTCCACTTTCATTAAGTGCTCTGCAACAGTGTCAGTGAAGTGCCTGTCTTCTGTCTTCATAACAGTCAAAGCGACTGAAGTTCCCACTGTGGGTGAAATAATGCGCTGTGACCCTGAGGTAGTTCTCATTACTGAGGGACGACAAGAAATCTCCAGTTAGCGCGATTGTGTCTGCCCCAACGCCTGCTGCACTAAGGGCGCACTCACACTAGGACTTCAGAACCGTGCCGATTGCTGTGGGTTCTATGGCCGCACTCAAACCTGCACAACCGAACCAGGCCTCGGCCCGATGACGTCATCACATGACGCTGTTTGTTTACATGTCGCACAGCAGAGCTATCACTTTAGCAGATAAAATAAGTCCAGCGGCAGAAATATCTATTAAATAGTGAGACAGATATGAGTCCTGCTGCGATACGCACTCCTCTGTGAGTTTATGGATATGGATTCAAGTCAATGGGCCAAGCTCAATGGCGCATGACTCCAGATTAGCCTAGCCCGGCTCGGTACTTTCGATGGCTCCGGGCAGAATGCACGTGAGCGCACGCACAGAGCGCGGTCTTGCATATCACATGATCGCTTTGACCAATCAGAGCGAGAGGAGCCAGAGTGGAACTAAAGCTAACATTTATAAAGATGTTTTTAAGACAACTGAAGAATTTTGAGCTGAGAAAAAATTAAAAATAGGTAAAAATCGCCACAAAATCCGACAATGTTGAAAGTTGTAGGTGCCCTGTCAGCCGAACACGAGCAGTTTGTGATTACATTGCACTCTATTGGAAAAATCCTTGCTCGGCCGGAGGGGGGATTTATTCGCTGTAGCACCAGTGAGTGGCCACTACGTCAACTGGAGGCAGCTACAAGCAGTAATACCTTATCCAGTTATTTTAATAGATCCATGGATTTTGCTTCCGATTTACAGGCGGATCCTGCAGTTTTTCTAAACTTGCTAGCAGTGTCTACAGCTTATGAAAAAACTAGTTCACTACAAAGAGCATTAATCTCACCATAAAAAAGTGAATGCTGTTAAAAATTGATTTGCGTTAGCTCATTAATCACACAGAACTAATCAATATCTATTGGATGATAACCATAGACTGAAATTAAGTCCACACCTCTCAGCCTCAACACATACACAAGAAACACAACACAAGAAAATCAGAAAATAACATTGATGTGTATAGCAGTGGAACGTACGGCCAATGGACAGTAACAGATGCTTTAAAATAATGGTGATATTTATGCTGTGAAGAGACAGAAGGCAGAGGCATAAGGCGCATAGATTGTGAGAAATTAACACCACTATAATTACATGATGTGAATTATAATGTTGGCCATTAATGAGCCCTTTATGTAGCCTATATTATGTTATCCAGACAACAACCTAGAAATAAAACAATACAGCACTACTTTATAATGACTACACTTTTTATAAAATTAACATATTGTTGTGGAATTTCTATAGTACTACAATACTCCAAAAAAACTGAAAAGTCGAATGAAAGAATCAAAGAGTCCAATTTACTGAAGCAGTTGTGGCTACAATCACTGACTATCCTGTCTCTAACAGAAAGTGTCTGTCCCAAATCTAATAATCGTAACAAAGCATACAGAGTTTTTATACCCCGCGTGGGGGCATCGGGCACATGAATGGTGCAAATACACAAGCTAAGACATAATACTCTTCCAAGGATTGATCAGTGCAAGTCAAGACACAACAATCAGTAGGATAACAAGTTAGCATTAACATGAGAAATATACTCAACAAAAATATAAACGCAACACTTTTGTTTTTGCTCCCATTTTTCCTGAGATGGACCCAAAGATCCAAAATTCACTCCAGATACACAACACTACCATTTCTCTCAAACATTGTTCACAAATCTGTCCAAATGTGTGACAGCGAGCACCTCTGCCCCGCCGAGACAATCCACCCCACCTCACAGGTGCGCCACATCAAGATGCCGATCCGACATCAATGCCCACAATAAAAGGCCACCCCGAAATGTGCATTTTTTTTTGCTTTATTGGGGGTCTGGGGACTCAGAACCAGTCAGTATCTGGTGTGACCACCATTTGCCTCATGCAGTGCAACACATCTTCTTCGCATAGAGTTTATCAGATTGTCATTTGTGGCCTGTGGAATGTTGGTCCACTCCTCTTCAATGGCTGTGCGAAGTTGCTGGATATTAGTGGGAGCTGGTACACGCTGTCGTATACGCCGGTCAAGCACATCCCAAACATGCTGAATGGGTGACATGTCCGGTGAGTATGCTGGCCATGCAAGAACTGGGACATTTTCAGCTTCCAAGAATTGTGTACAGATCCTTGCCACATGGGGCCGTGCATTATCTTGCTGAAACATGAGGTGATGTTCATGGATGTATGGCACAACAATGGGCCTCAGGATCTCATCACGGTATCTCTGTGCATTCAAAATGCCATCAATAAAATGCACCTGTGTTCTTCGTCCATAACAGCCTTTGAAGATGAGTGGACCAACATTCCACAGGCCACAATTGACAATCTGATAAACTCTATGCGAAGAAGATGTGTTGCACTGCATGAGGCAAATGGTGGTCACACCAGATACTGACTGGTTCTGAGTCCCCAGACCCCCAATAAAGAAAAAAAAAAAGCACATTTCGGGGTGGCCTTTTATTGTGGTCAGTCTGGGGCGCACCTGTGCACTGGTCATGATGTCGGATCGGCATCTTGATGTGGCGCACCTGTGAGGTGGGGTGGATTGTCTCGGCGGGGCAGAGGTGCTCGCTGTCACACATTTGGACAGATTTGTGAACAATGTTTGAGAGAAATGGTAGTGTTGTGTATCTGGAGTGAATTTTGGATCTTTGGGTCCATCTCAGGAAAAATGGGAGCAAAAACAAAAGTGTTGCGTTTATATTTTTGTTGAGTGTAGGTACAAGGCCCGAGAGTCTACATAAGACAGCAGGATTGGAGCAAATTATTAGTTAGCTATTTACAAAACTCACAACCATTAATCAACAACCTAAACCCAGTAAAGACTAAAGTAAAGATTTTTCTATAACAATAGAAATAATTCATAATGAACAGTGTATTAAGGTAATAGTGTGTAGGTCCGTGGCGGCACGGTGGCTGAGTGGTTAGCGCTCATGCTTCACAGCAAGAAGGTTCCGGGTCCAGGCCTTTCTGTGTGTGTTCTGTGTGGAGTTTGCATGCATGGTCTGGGTTCGATCCCTGGGTCGCCTGGGCCTTTCTGTGTGGAGTTTGCATGTTCTCCTCGTGTCTGGGTGGGTTTCCTCCGGGCACTCCAGTTTCCCCCATCAACCCAAAACATGCACCATAGGTAAATCCTCCAGCTTAGGTCCTGACCAAGCCGAAGCAAGAAGATCATGGAGATGGTCCCCGGGCGCAGTAATGTGCTCCTGATAACAGGATGGGTTAAATGCAGAACTGGAATTTCCCCACTGTGGGACTAATAAAGGCATAGCTTTCTTTATTACACAAAATTGAGTCTTGTGACCTGTAAGCAATGTTATAATGTTGTTACCATCAAAAATATACCTGGGTTGTGTTTTTTCCATTCATACATGTTTGAGTAATGAGTAATTTTTAGTCTGTCTACATCTCCAAAGTTCAAAATGCTCTTTTATATTCTGTGGTTTGTGTTTGTGTTTTTTATACTGCAAAAGGAAACTATACTGAACTGAACCTTGTGAAATAATGTAGTGGTAGTTTTCAAGTGAACAGCTACCTTTTACCTTTAGTTCAGTAGAGATTAACAGTTTCAGGGCTGAAATCATCCAAATAATTCTAGTGAAGGTGTATGGAGTTTAAAAAAAAACTCTTTGGAGCACTTCCTGATATCACAAGGTGGAACACAGTGTTTTCTATTTGAGAAAATAACGTTAAATATGCAGGGTTTGAGTGTTAAACATGTGTGAATGAAACAAAACAAAACTCTAGTATGTTTCTGATGAGGAAGCAATATTATAACAGATCAGAAAACATCATAATATTGTCCCTTTAATTAATACCATAAACCACTACCTTAAAGGTCCAGTGTGTAGGATTCGTGGCGCATAGGTGGATGGTAGCTATTCCACTTCCTCTTATGGCTACGGCAGACGTCGTATTGCGGACAGCTTGCGTACCAGCGTGCATCTGGGCTTTGCGAGCCCTCGCCGACAAAACGCGGTTCCGTTCACTGTTTTTTTTTCTTTTCGCATGAAAACCCACATTCCCGATCATGTACCATGACACTCTACACATCAAATGAAACCTTACAGTCTCCTCTTTTTGACTATGCAATTCATTTCCCTGCACAACAATTACTCCCCGAGCACATGGGGCTTTTATACGGAAAAGCACAAAACGAGGTTTGTTACTTTGCTTACCTTTGAAGGCTCTGCACAGGTCAAACTCTGTATTTCACCATAAACTTGGTCTCAATCTGTCCGTAAGGATCCAGCGAATAAAATCCATTAAAACAATTTAGTCCAAAAAATGTGTTAGATCCATTACGACGTCTGATCCGGCAACATGCTTGTGTTGTTTACCCCAAACCACGAGCCTTGCCGAAGGCGGAGCCCAAATGTCCTTCTGCGGCTCTCGTATTCAAAATGGCTGCCTCTGCATGGGGAAGATCCCCCTTTTATGTGACTATATCTAAGTCCAAAAGAATACTTTGATTTCATGATGGAAGTGAAAAGGCTTGAAAAACAATGTATTTTTGAATGGGTATCTTCAATTTCAGTAATTAACGGGTAAAAATCTTACACACTGTCCCTTTAAGTAATCACCATTTTAATAAACAATTTGTTCATTATGAAACTTTTTACATTCTTTATTACTTATTATTCTTTAGTAGAAGTAGTAGCAACATCTTTTTTCACAGTTATTTAAAAACTTAAAAGCTGGTAATCGTAATGGTAATGGTAATAAAAAATAAATAAATATAAACAGTGTATGTATCTGCCTTAATGTATTTTTAATGTCAGTAATGTAAATTATAGGTGCTTTTTATAGAGTAAGAGGTATATCATCACTGAAATATAAACACTTCTATGCAAGATTTCTTAACAAGTGACAAGTAAAGACAATATTATTTTGCTTTTATCTCCATTTAAATACACTCAGTCAATTAAATAATGCAAGAGTTGTAGGGAATACATTTACAGTTTGGCTCAGACTTCAGCAAGGCAATTAAAAAAAACTGAAGACAGTCATTTTGGCAGAAAAAAACTATGTGAGCCATTTAATAGGTCCAAGAACTCAGAGCACAAATCTGTCCATAAGTTTAAAGAATAAATTTGACAATCCTGACATGACTGAGGAAGGCAAGAAAGTTCCATCACTCACTATGGGGATAATTCAACCACTGGCAAGAAGATGTAGGACAGGGGTGTCAAACTCATTTTGGTCCGGGGACCGTATCCAACCTACTTTCATCCCAAAGGGGCCGGATCACAAAATTTGTGGCATATATACCCCAAAAATAGCAATAAGTCCAAACTTTTGTGCAGAGAAACATATATCTATTACAGTTATTATTATCTATTAGAGTTATCTATTACAGTCTATTAAAGTCAAAATATTATAATATTATGAAAAACCTGAAACTTTAAGAAAAATGCAATTTCAACACAAGCATTCAGGTTTCCCATTCACCTCCATGAACAAATAGGAATTCCCGTATTTTCCGCACTATAAGGCACATCGGATTATAAGACGCACCTTCAGTGAACGGCCTATTTTAAAACTGTTTTCATATATAGGGCGCACCGCATTATAAGGTGCTTAGAATAGAAGCTACAGCAGTGGCTGACTACGGTAGCCATGATTAACAAATATTGAGCCATATATAAGGCGCATCGGATTATAAGGCGCACTGTCGGCTTTTGAGAAAATTGAAGGCTTTTAGGTGCGCCTTATAGTGCGGAAAATACGGTAGTCCATTTTTCTTGGAAAATCCTGCACTCGTCCACTTTTCTCATTTTTGACATTTTGCTGATTTGCTGATGAGGGTGTGACGGTCACCAGTCAAAACAATGGTCCTTTAAGACCATGCTGTGCAGAAAAGATGTGCAGAAAATTACCAATATTTGAATAGAAAATTAAAATATAATTATAATAATAATTGGTGCATTGTGTTCTGGGCAGCGGAACACTGCTTGGACTGCTGCCCCCGCGACCCAGAGAATGGAAAAAGCGGAAGAAGATGAATGAATGAATGAATGAATTATAATATGTTAATAGAAAATCAGCCGAGGGTCAGGTTAAAGGTCTTGGAGGGCCGGATCTGGCCCCCGGTCCACATTTTTTACCTCTATATGCACCGCAATGTACTGCTTAAGCTATGGGCCAGGGGTTTTCTCTGGAGGCCACATTATTGCTCCTGACTGTGATAGGGGGCTCAGGTAGGCAGTATAACAGAATTGTATGACCCAGACCAAAATGACCAGCAGGCCTCATTATTAGCCTGGTACATCCATCCACAATCAACACATGATTCCTGGCCCATATTTGTTCATTGTTACAAGTGGTTTGCAAAAGTAGCAAGTACTTCACACTTTGTTTTAACTTGAAATACGACAGATATTCCATGTATTTTTTTTTTCTAATAACAATAACATCAAAAGTAATAAATATCAAGTTAAGAAACATCTGGTGATTGACACTGGCAAAGGAGAGTGAAAAATTACAAATTGTAAGTAGGCCGGTTGATTTGAACAGTTATTATATTTATAACAATTGTATTAATAATAATTGTGACACACCACGGACTTTGAGCCCTCATGTCGGCATTACAGATTCCGAGAAAATGCGATTTTTGTATTTTTTTTTCCTTTGTGATTTTTGTTTTTTTGCAGAATGTGCTAGTTGAGATCATGAAGAAGCCTCTTCATGATCTCAGATAACAGCATTAGTGACGTTAAAAACATACATTTTTTATTTCAAATTGGCTTGTTTTTGCGGAAAGAAACAGGGAGTGTATAAATCAACATATTTTGCCACGCTTGCGCGCCCGCCAATCCCATTGCGACTTCCTCAATCTGTGTCGCCTTCTGATGTAGACCTTCTCTAGTCCGCAGTGGCTTTGCTGTGGTGTAAACTGACAACCAACAGCCTCGGGAGGACTCAACATTCCAATTCTTCAATGGATCAGAAACATCCCCTGGCCAATCAGATGCCCTGCCACCAAAAATTCAATAAGTAAATAGTTCTGTCCGGACAAATCGGCTCTCCCAAACCCACATTTCTTCGTAAAAAGCGAGCCAATTGCGTTGAGGGACCAGCTTATCAATTCCATAATTTAGGATTTTCGAAAATCTACTCCAACAAGAGGAACAGAGACGAAAGACAAGAGAGGCAACGCAGACATAAAGCAGAGAGAAAGGAAACACGTCCCCTCATGGTGAAGGTCAGGAAGAAAGAAAAATAAATACATTTTAAAAATATCTGCAGCAAATTTGGCGGCAAATGTAAATATGTCATATAATTATTTAAATATAAATATTTCGTATAAACATAATTTTTAATTGAAAAAACAATTAACAACAAGATGCAGACATGTTATTATTTGCCAAAAAGTAATTTAAAAATGACAACTTTTGAGGATTGCCTCATAGGGCCAGTTCAAGTGATGACCCCTGCTATAGGGCATGTGTATTAGAAATAATACACACGTCTAACCCTGCATTGCTTGTGCTCTGGTCTATTTTAAGTGCAGTTTTCCCTTGATTGAGGAGTGAGTTTGTTCACCCAGACTGAGTGATCTATTGAAGTGAAGTGTACATGGTTTAACAGTATGGAAAAAAGTTCAAAGCGCCATATAAATTGTGCAGAGGCAATATTTTACAGCAAATTTAGATCTTACTTAAGTTACAGGTTGGAGGTATGTACAGCTTTACGTAAAGATTATCAAAGGGAAAGTTCAAGTTGCTTAATATAGGTCCTTAACAGGGCCTGAAATAGGTTTGACTCCAGATTTGGGCTGCAGTATTCCACTAAAGAGAGACAGTGTAAGTGTACATGTAGCAGGGAACTGGGAAACATTTTGCAAACAATCTTCAGGTGGTGTTACCCAATAGTGAAGCATCTACAGAAGCATTTACAACATATTCTGTGGTTAATGCATATGTTATTTACAGCATTCATCTGGTATGGTATCACCCTTACAGTTGTTAAAATTTACATAAGCATACGGTAAATCTAGCCATTATAATCCAAAACATTAACATTCATGGACATTCTCTGCAAGGTTATAATATCAGACTTGTATTTAATTGATTAGCTTAATTAGTTTTCATTCACTTGTTAGTACAACAAATAACAAGCCCTCAGTGGGATGTAAAGTAAAGGCTTGTGGTGTAGTGTGTGGTGTTGTACCTGTGTTTGTTTAGTTATATTGGTCCCTTCATAAGCCTGGTCTGTCTGGAAAATACAGACATCGAATTGAAGCAGGAAATTGCTCTTCACGATAATTGTTTGGGTTTGTAATTTCATATAAAGGCAAAAATTGTCCTTGTTGGGACCTTTGCACAAGTAAGAGAAAGTCTAAATGGATTTTGAGAAACATGCAGTAGAACACATGGGGCACAGATGCAGGGCCTTAGTATTATAGTCAGCATTATAATTCAACATTGTAAACATACTTTAGTGCATGCAGGAGAATGTGGTTGCACTAAAAATATTACATTTATTGATAGAAAATATGATCAGTAAATTATATTATGCACATCATTCACTGCACATAGTTGCATGGTAAAATGGAGTATCTTGTGAGTGTGCTTGTTCTGGACGTAAGTTATATTCTCAAAACACAACCAGAAATGTGTTAATTAGCACAAATCTTGGATCATTGCTTAATCATTATGTATCAGACTTTAATCAGTAATCTAAGCAGAAGTCATTTGTCATAAGAACTTGATTTTATTCCCTGATTGGACAGATGTCATCACAGGTCATAAATGTGGCAATACAAGAAGTATTGCACTGTTTTTAAACTCCATACGCCTTCACTAATCATTTGAATAATTTCAGACCTGGAATCTCTACTGAACAAAAGGTAAAACGTGGCTGTTAGCTTGTTAGCTTGAAAACTACCACTTCATGCCATCACAAGGTGGAATTGGTTGAAAAATAATCAAACATGCTCTCAAAGGTAGATTTTCTTCTTCTTCGGGCTACTTAAACTCAGAGAATGGTCTGTTGTGGTGAACTTGCTGTCATGTCCATGTGCACGTCTGTCTCTTGTGTGTGTTCCTGTAAATGTTCTTCTGTTCTGACCTGCCTTAGGACAACGGATGTGATTCAAATAAGTAAATACATACAAATAAAATAAATAAACATTTTGAGTTTGGAGATAGACTGACTAGACAGACTAATAAACCAGGATTTACTCAAATGTGTGAATGAAACAAAACACAAGTCCAGATATGTTTTTGAGGAGGTAACAAGATTATGCCTTAAAGGTCCCATGACATGGTACTTCTTGATGCTTTTATATGGCTCCTTAATGGTTCCCTAATACTGTAAATGAATCCTTCTTCAAAATCAACACTCAGTGCATGAGAAACAGTGATAAGATGAGAAAGAGTATTTTTTTTCTCTCTGAACACTCCATAATGGGCGTTGTTGCTTGAATGCAAATGAGGAGAAAAAAGATGGCCAATAGTAGAGTGTGGGGGCGTGGCCAAACTCTCCGCTCTCCGCTGTAGCTCTCAGCTGATCCATTTCCGTGTTTTTGCACGGGGGGAGAGATTTGAAGCGTTCCATTGAAAAATAAACACATTTCCACAGAAAATAAAATTAAACCACTGCTGTTCAAAGGTCCAGAGGCTCAGATAAAGGACTTCCGAGCCTAGAAACACTCGGACGTTTACCTGGCCAGCCAAATGATATCGCTCTGTATTTCCTATACAGCGCGATACCATTTGGACACTCTCGCTCCACCCTCGCTCCCCCGGTTAACAACGGACTCCGCGATTCTGATTCGTTCACAGATGGTGACGTCAGTGCACCCGCCTTTGCCCGCAACGTCCCTTCCATTCAGCTGTAAAATTGGTCTTAAATGACCTAAAACACATCGATTCCTTAAAACCACAGCAGCTGACAGCTCTAGAGGCCTTTCTTTTCAAAAAAGATGTTTTTGCATTGCTTCCTACCGGCTTGGTTCACGTCGCTGTCCGTTAACTGTTCTCTGATTGGTTCACTTAGCTGTCTGTCTAAGCGCAACGGCAGCGCATTCTGGACCAAGCATTACCAGACTCGCCGCTGGTACAGCGATGAGTCATGGATTCTTCCAGGCAACTCGGATGTGCCTCCAGGCAAATAAAAAAACACATTTCGCATTGCATAGCGCATTCGCAGTCCAAACTCTCTGGGCGTGATTTACAGAGACGCTGAGTACAGACAGACGGGGGTGGAACTGCATTTGCATTTCTTTTTTCGATCTGACGTCAATAAGGTGCCTTGTTCAAAATCGCCCGTTTGAGCTCCGATTTTTTGTAACACAGAAAAGGATCGCAAATGCTCAGTTTAGACATTTCACAACTTTTAACCATGGGGGGGGGGCCTAAACAGGGTAGGGGAGCTCACATTAACGTTCAAAAACCTCAGAAAGTGAAAATTTCATGCCATGGGACCTTTAAAGCTCACAAGAATCAATTTTGCGTAATATAGGGCCTTTAATTGTTTCTCTCTCTCCTTTAGCCAAGAGGTGGGCCTCATTCACAACAGTTCCGTGAATTTGCTAGTTTGCCGGTAATCTGTCTCTATTTCCTGTAAATTAAATTAGAAGCTCTGATTCGATTATGGTTTTCAAGTAAACACACTGCACTCATTAAATTAAGCAATAAGAGTTCTTTAGACAACAAAGGGCATTATTACGTGCCATAGAAGCCGAGGTTTAAAGTAATTTAAATGCCTATATTACACTATCTTCTTATCTTATGTTATAATGTTGTTTCCTTATCAAAGACATTCTTAGAGTTGAGTTTTAAAACACTCTGTTCCCCCTTGTTATGTCATGTGGTAATACAGGAAGTCAGAATCATTTTGACGATTGCAGTGCTGGAATTGCCAGTCTATACTGAACAAAAGGTTAAAGGTAGCTGTTAAGTTGAAAAATACAGCTGTATGCAGGGTTGGGAGGGTTACTTTAGAAATGTAATCCGGCACAGTTACTAGTTACTTCTTAAAATATGTATTCAGTAACGTAATCCCAGTACTATAATATTAAAGTAATGTAACTTGATTACTTTCAGTTACTTTTGGATTACTTTAACACCAAATATCCTATAACAACAAGAAAACAAGAAAATTACAATACAATTAAAAGTTTTTAGGAGGACAAATACACTTCTATGTGTAGTTTTAACAACTGTTATCACTATAAGCCAAGTCACTAGTAAACAAGGTCACTCACTAAACCAAACACCTAAACACCTATGACTTCAACGAAATTATATTTTCAGTTAAAGTTTTAGTTTTACCGGGACAGTCATCTTGCCCGATCTCCGCAGCTGGACAGGATGTTCGTCCAGCTTGCGTGCTGGCCTACATCTAACGACAGCTTTGCTCGGAATTGTCTAAAGGGTCTTCATGGATCAGTTAACATGACTATGTTGCCTAGATAATGTTTAAATATTGTAATATCGTTCTACAAATGCACAAAGTGTACTTGTGACCGCAAACGTTAGCTAGCTTGCTAATAGTTTGCTAGTCGATAGCTAACTCGAAACTGGCTCCTACCCAGTAGTCGAGTTGTAAAATGAAACCAGGGGGGATGGTGAAATTTTTCACCAACGGGGGAGAGGCATTAAGCTAAGCCCTCCCCCATCACTGACATCACTGTGGTGTTTCAGGGCATGGCAGAATTAGAAGGTACTTTGTTAACATGGAAATGCTTTTATAACAAAAAGTCCATATAATCATTCAATAATTCAATAATACACAGGATATATGTTATCACACACGTACACACACACCTTAGTCCTGGTTTAGTCCTGGTTTAGTCTTGGTTTAGTCCTGGTTTAGTCCCGGTTTAGTCCTGGCTTAGTCCTGGTTTAGACCTGGTTTAGACCTGGTTTAGACCTGTTTTAGTCCTGGCTTAGTCTTGGTTTGGACCTGGTTTAGTTTTGGTTTAGTCCCGGTTTAGTCCTGGTTTAGTCCTGGTTTAGACCTGGTTTAGATCTGGTTTAGTCTTGGCTTAGTCCTGGTTTGGACCTGGTTTAGTCCTGGTTTAGACCTGGTTTAGTCTTGGTTTAGTCCTGGTTTAAACCTGGTTTAGTCTTGGTTTAGTCCTGGTTTAGATCTGGTTTAGTCTTGGTTTAGTCCTGGTTTAAACCTGGTTTAGTCCTGGTTTAGATCTGGTTTAGTCTTGGTTTAGTCCTGGTTTAGTGCCGAAATAGATGCAGAAATAATCTGATAATATGACTCACCCATAAGAATGCGGTCAGATCCATTCTAACAGTTTGCCGTGTTGTCTTTAATAATCCGGAGCTCCGGAGAAAAGGACATAATCCCAAACGTATCCCGTGTCCCGAGGCGAGAGTTCCTCCTTACGTAGCATTAACGTAGCAAGTTAAGGATGCTTCTTCTCTTGGAAACAAACAGTGGCAATCGTCATGATTGGCGGGAGCGCGTAGCGCGAAGTTCAGTGCGAGCCGCTGCAAGTGTATTCCACAGCGCGCGGGTTTGTTTCACAGAACGCACGCGGCGCACGAGTCTGTACGTTCTGTTTTCCCTACATATGACCTCCGGCTTTAAATGAAAAAATGAAATAACATAAAATGCTTTCAAATTGTAATCCTGCTAAGTAATCCACATTTTCACTAAATGTACCTGTAATCTGAGTATGTCTTTTTCTTTGTAACTGTAGGGGAATACAGTTACCTTTTTTTTGTATCCTTTTACTTAACGCCGTTCCATGTAATCCGTTACTCCCCAAGCCTGGCTGTATGACATCACAAGGTGGAACTTTGAGCTTTGGAGATGTAGACAGAAGAATAATAAAGGGTTACTCAAACATGTGTGAATGACAGAGTTAAAAGCATTCTAAAGGTGCTATATAATTTTGCATAATATAGCACCTTTAATAGTATCTCTTGGCTTCAAGAACTGTATTTTAACATGCTTCTCGTGGAATAATTGTTGCATTATTACTCTTCTGCTGGGAAACTTTATTCTGACTTTAATTTTCATTTCTAATTCAGTTCTTTCAGAGTTAGAACTACACAAGTGTCCGCAAGATTAAAATTAAATTTTAATCTTGAGGGCACTTATTAAAATTTTTATTAGCAGCTTGAGATGGCGATGTAAAAACAACACTAAAAAGTAAATACAATTCCCCGATGAGAAAAATGTTCAAATTCTAATTTATTTTGCAAGTAGATTGTGTCTGGAAGTAAAAACAAAAACACAACTATCTAAAAATTGTGTGTTTTTTAAAAAATGTTACACTTAGACTAGACTTCGACAAACTTTATTGATCCACAAGGGAAATGACTTGGACATAGCAGCTCACACATCACAATATATTATAGTGACAAAGAGGAAAAAATATAATAAATGGCAATAATAAATTCTAAATTAGCAGCAAAAATAGCACATGTACAGTAAATTTGAAGATCACACCAAAAAGTTCTGATTTCAAAGCGCATCACTGTAGTTTGTAATCCCGTGCCTCTGACTCAAAGCTGAAAAACTCTGAGGTGAAACAACAAAACAGCCATGAATCAACCCCTGGAACTTTTCCTACTTTAAAAATATTTATTGAGAAGACAGTGGGCATGCTCCCGTGTCCTCCTCTCAATAAGGTCCTTGAATGAGGCGCATAAAACAGAGTCGTGTGATTTGTGTTTTGGCATGCTGGCTGACGTAGGTGTGACGTCACGGTCTGGTGAAAACGTGCTTTGTCACGTGTAACAAACAAAGAAAATCCATTGACGACCATGACACGGGGCAGATGAACTGATCAGGAACAGTGGACTTGAATCTTTCCTTTGCTCACTATCTCACAACCGAAGAAGGTAAATAAGTTTTCTTCTTCCCACTCCTTTTTGGCCAAATATTTTGTTGTTGTTTCTGTTTTTACTGTATGATTGACAATATAAATAATATGATGTTCCACAGTAAAAGAATCCTTACTTGCCCCAAATAAATATAAAATAATAAAAATATATGTATATAATAATTAATTTTGACTAGTTTTGATACTGTAATGAAAAATAAAGAAAAAAAAACTTTCTTCAATAATGTTGTGATCTTATAGTAGTAGACGATTTGTAAACTTTTCAGAAAAGATCAACACTTTAAAAAAGCATCTTTATATGGAAAGTAACAATAGAAAAATTGCAATCTTTGCTTTAAAGGAAAAGTAACGTTTTTCACAATTTGAGCTTTATTTTGGTAATAAAAGAAGTTGTTTTACTCACCCATATCACTTTGGTGTCATATGGAGCACTTCCGGAGATGTTTTAGATTTTAGATTTAGATTAGTTTTAGATGTTTTAGATGTTTAGGCTAACGGCGTTAGGCTAACGCCGTTAGCCTAACGAGACTTATAGCCATAGCTCGGGGCATTCCCCGTGCGGGCTCCAAATAACACAAACTTTAGCACTTTTCAAATCATAGAAGCTCGATGTCTTTAGTCTACGATTTCATTTGAATCAAAAGTGGCCTGTAATCCGAGATTTATCCATAGTTTACAGCTATGCGTTCCATGTTTGGGTCCCGGGAGCTGAGAGCACACTCCGCACATGCGCACTGGCGTCCTCATCTACTCGAAACTATGGCTAAATCTCGGATTACAGGCCACTTTTGACCAAACAAAATCGTAGACTAAAGACATCGAGCTTCTATGATTTGAAAAGTGCTAAAGTTTGTGTTATTTGGAGCCTGCACGGGGCATATTACATGCTCGGGGAATGCCCCGAGCTATGGCTATAAGTCGCGCTAGGCTAACGGCGTTAGCCTAACGCTAATCTAAAACATCTCCGGAAATGCTCCATATGACACCAAAGTGATATGGGTGAGTAAAACAACTTGTTTTATTACCGAAATAAGGCTCAGATTGTAAAAAACGTTACTTTTCCTTTAAATGTGCATTGTGTAACTTTTGTAATGGAGGGCCCGTCAAATGCTTTTCTCCATGGAGATCTTATTGCGTTGTCTGGAATGTTTCGCAGTATGGTATTAAACATTTCTATCTTTATGGAAACCAAACTAGCTCAAGTTACAGGTCAGATCTGTGGGGAGGCAGCCCCTGCTCACAGTCAGAATGTTTGTTTTTCTAGGTATTTTTGAGCCATAAAACCAACTGTAATTGAATAAATGTAAGGTAGAGCTGTTTACTGTCATACTGTGGAACATTCCAGGCAGAGCAATGACAAGGCCATAGAAACAAGCAGGTGACGGACCCCCAATCAAAAATTTACATAGTCCAAATTATAGCATAACCGTCAAAGGGTCCTATGGGGTGTGCAGGGAGGGTGGTGTGGCCTTGGGGGAGTTGGGGATAATTGCTGGGGTACATGAGGAGCACTATATTTGTTATGCACTCTTCGGATGTGTTATAGATTATTTTATGTATTTGCCTATTGTGGGGAAGCTGGCGGCAGACTCTGGAAAGGTTTATTCAGAATTCACTGTGGTATCATTGCAACAAAAAATAATACATATTTATAAAGAATAACAGTGCTCAACGGTGTACCCGCCTACACTGATGTGACCCTGATGTGACTCTCCTGAGAGGAAGAGCTGAACTGGTTTTAAAGTTCCCCCACCGGAAGCTCCTCCCTCCAGGTAAATCCACAATCTCATCAGGTTGGATATGAGGCAACTTCACTTTAGTCTAAAGCTAACCCGTCGATTTGCTACAAGAGCCTAAGTCCCCTTGAAATGAAAGTGCTTAACATAATCTATAAACACTGAGACATCTAAATCAAATACAGTGGTACCTCACCTTACGAAATTAATTCGTTCCAGAAGTGGTTTCGTAATGTGAATTTTTCGTAAGTTGAGTAGCTATTTCAATGGAAAAGGCCTGATTCGTTCCAAGGCCCCGTTCCAAGTTTTTTTTAATAGTGTAACTTTTTTTTATAGTGTAACACTGTGTTCTGGGTCCTGATTGGCTAAGAGACTAGACCAGGACTAAACGTGGACTAAACCAGGTCTAAACAAGGTCTATACCTGGACTGGACCAGGACTAAACCTGGACTAAACCAGGACTAGACCAGGTGGATTAAAGCGCCGCGTGCGGGTCTATTTCCTGGTTTCTCACGAGTCACAGCTGAGGCGAGCAGCGAGGAGGGGACCGCAGCGAGGAGGGGACCGCAGCGAGGAGGGGACCGCAGCGAGGAGGGGACCGCAGGGAGGAGGGGACCGCAGCGAGGAGGGGACCGCAGGGAGGAGGGGACCGCAGCGAGGAGGAGACCGCAGGGAGGAGGGGACCGCAGCGAGGAGGAGACCGCAGCGAGGAGAGGACCGCAGCGAGGAGGGGACCTCACGCAGTCCGAGCGCATGAACGAATGCAGGTAAGAGCCGCGGTGGTTTAATCCTGGTTTAGACCTGGTTTAGACCTGGTTTAGACCTGGTTTAGACCTGGTTTAGACCTGGTTTAGACCTGGTTTAGACCTGGTTTAGACCTGGTTCAGACCTGGTTTAATCCTGTTTTAGAGGAGGCACGGTTTGAGCACGGGTCTCGTCCTCACAGCCCCGCGCCGGGTCATGTGCGCTATCACACACGTGTCCCCGCCGCGCACACTTCTCCACCCTTCTCCCCACGCTTCACTATTAATACATTTTGTTGAAAATCTATGAAAGTTTGAGTGTTTAAAGGGACAGTGTGTAAGATTTTTACCTGTTAATTACTGAAATTGAAGATACCCATTCAAAAATACATTGTTTTCCAAGCCTTTTCACTTCCATCATGAAATCAAAGTATTCTTTTGGACTTAGATATAGTCACATAAAAGGGGGATCTTCCCCATATAGAGGCAGCCATTTTGAATACGAGAGCCGCAGAAGGACATTTGGGCTCATCCTTCGCCTCGGCTCCTGCTAACAGCTGCACAGCCGCGCTGCTTATGGGTCCCCCCTTCCCCCCTCCCCTTCCCCTTCTCTCCTTCGGTCCTCTGCTCCCATATGCAGCCAGGAGCGAAGGAAGGAGAGAAGGGGAAGGGGAGGGGGGGAGGGGGGAGCATGCTGCCGGATCACACATCGTAATGGATATAACACGTATTTTGGACTAAATTGTTTTACTGGATTTTATTCGCTGGATCCTTATGGACAGATTGAGACCAAGTTTATGATGAAATACAGAGTTTGACCTGTGCAAAGCCTTCAAAGGTAAGCTAAGTAAGCTAAGTTTTGTGCTTTTCTGTATAAAAGCCCCATGTGCTCGGGGAGTGATTGTTTTGCAGGGAAATGAATTGCATAGTCAAAAAGAGGAGACTGTAAGGTTTCATTTGATGTGTAGATTGTCATGAATCATGATCGGGATTGTGTGTTTTCATGCGAAAAGAAAAAAAAAAAGTGAACGGGGGACCGCGGTTTATGTATACAGCGGTGCGCGGTTCGTGCGCGGGCACGCGAGATTTCGGCGCTACGTCGCGCCCGGGTGACCCTCGAGGTCTGCCATAGCCAAAAGAGGAAGTGGAATAGCTAGTAACCACCTATGCGCCACGAATCCTACACACTGTCCCTTTAAACAGAGACAAATGTGAGAACATTTTAAATCCAGTCTGAGAAAAGCGTATGTGTGTGGCTGAGCGCGCATTATTTGAATTTTTGAGATTTCGCATTTCGTAACTTGAATTTTCTTTCGTATCTAGAGACCAAAATTTACCGTGAAGGCGTTTCGTAACTTGGAATTTTTGTTTGTTGGGTCGTTCGTAAGGTGAGGTACCACTGTATACAAATTTACAAAATCTAATCAACAAAAGGAACTGAAACCACTTCTCCCCTCCACAAACCTCCCCCAGAAGCTATAAATATGTCTGTCTCATGGCACGCCACTTCCTTTGTCTCCAGATCATGTGGAGTAACAGGTAAGTGCCTGAGATGTTTAACTAAATTGAATAGATTTAACCAAATAAAATCCATTTAAAGTAACTTGAGTGTGTGCTACGTTACGATCTTCTACGTTTTGCTGCTACTGCCTTTTTCTTTTTGATTTCCTATAATCTTTTGTGTACCCCTTATTTTTGTCAGATGAATCTGCTCTCCCCCATCTATACACAAGAAAAAAACACTAAAAAAAAAACAAAGATACTTCAATTACCAAATTATTTAACGTCAATATTAGTTTTTATTTATTAGTATCTGGGTATCGCTTTTGTGATTGACTCTAGAATGCGCTGCCCCTGCACTTAAGACACGCTGAGTCACTTTTGTTTTTTCTTAAAACTTCCCTGTTCGCTTTTAGCATTTCACTGTGATTAATGGTGACATTTTAGTCTCTGGTGTGTTTTTATGCGTCTGTGTTTTTGCAAACTGTATTTTATTACCTTGTATAATTGTGTAGCACTTTGATCAATTGTGCTGTTTTTAAAGTGCATTAGAAATAAAGCTGGATTCCAATCTCCACTGTGAATCCTTTTGTTTTTGGATCGCAGTTGTCACAAACATAGAAACATATTTCTATGCATTTAGGAGAATTTGATCTGAAAGTCATCACTGTTATACAGAGATGACTGCAGAGTCTGTTGTTAAATGGAAAACAATAAGAACAGTCGAAGCTGTTGGAGTCTGTAGTTTTCTCATAGGATCACAATGTGGAGGTCTGAGAAGCATCTTGTACTGTAACCATGACATACACCTACAGATCATATCAATGAGTCAGTTTCATCATGGGACACAAGACCTACCAATCAATGCCCTCTTTATGTTTTTATTTTTTATTTTTTGTAAAATAAAAAATGCAGTAACAGACAGCTAAACAGAAGATGGCTCCAGGACATCACAAGGTCTCATGTGTTTGGCGGTGGGGCACGCACTGACGTACATCTATACCGTATGTCAGTTTCCCCATTACTTTCAGGGTAAAATGATCAGAGCAAACATGGAGAGCAGGAAAACTGGTGATACTTTGCAGCTGATGTCCCTGGGGGTGTGAAGCTAACTGAAAGCACTGCTCTGTTAGAAACTCTGTTATTCAAGTTAGACTTAAAGGTCCCATGGCATGAAATTTTCACTTTCTGAGGTTTTTGAACGTTAATGTGAGCTCCCCTACCCTGTTTAGGCATCCCCGCCATGGTTAAAAGTTGCGAAATGTCTAAACTGAGCATTTGCGATCCTTTTCTGCGTTACAAAAAATCAGAGCTCAAATGGGCGAGTTTGAACAAGGCACCTTATTGACGTCAGATCGAAAAAAGAAATGCAAATGCAGTTCCACCCCCGTCTGTCTGTACTCAGCGTCTCTGTAAATCACGCCCAGAGAGTTTGGACTGCGAATGCGCTAGGCAATGCGAAATGCGTTTTTTTAATTTGCCTGGAGGCACGTCCGAGTGTTTCTAGGCTCGGAAGTCCTTTATCTGAGCCTCTGGACCTTTGAACAGCAGTGGTTTAATTTTATTTTATGTGGAAATGTGTTTATTTTTCAATGGAACACTTCAAATCTCTCCCCCCGTGCAAAAACAAGGAAATGGATCAGCTGTGAGCTACAGCGGAGAGCGGAGCGTTTGGCCACGCCCCCACCCTCTACTATTGGCCAGCTCTTTTCTCCTCATTTGCATTCAAGCAACAACGCCCATTATAGAGTGTTCAGAGTGAGAAAAAATACTCTTTCTCATCTTATCTCTGTTTCTCATGCGTGTCTAGAGTGTTGATTTTGAAGAAGGATTCATTTACAGTATTAGGGAACCATTAAGGAGCCATATAAAAGCATCAAGAAGTACCATGTCATGGGACCTTAATCTGAGCTTTATTTTAACAACATCTGACCAGAAAGAGTTGACTTGGTTGATAAGAGATACGACTTTATTGATCTCACACAGGAGAAATTTACTTGTCACAGTAGCTCCAGGTAGGGACAGTTTGAACAAGAAGACAAGTGCATGCAGGCAAGAATTGGAACAGGTTGGATGATTTGTGTGCTTAAATTTTGTGTGCTTAAAGGTCAGATGGCAAGAGGAGAAATTCAATTTGTCAACTGGACAAAGTTTATTTAGTCGAATACGTTTCGCAGCTCATACAAGCTGCTTCTTCAGTTCTGAAGAAGCAGCTTGGACCCAAGTCACACTCACCTTTTTTGTTAAAACACCTAAACAGGACCAAGACTGTTGAAAAATGTATTGTTTTAATCCATTTTGTATTTTTTCTTTAGTTCTGAGACTGAGATGTTAAAACATTTTTGGCAGCGTTTGCTAATGTGTCCATTGTGTCACCATGGTAACTGCTGAACACAGAAATACAACTAGAACACCCCCAGTGTGAGCCCACTGCAAAGTGTCAATTACATTTGTATTTGATCAAAAAAACTTTTGTCCAGTTGACAGAATTGAATTTCTCTTTTGTTACTGGAATTAATTTAAAAAATGTGCTTAAAACATGCATCCTTACTGTGAGCGGGGTCGCCTCTCCACAGATCTGACCTGTGACTTAACCTGGTGGCATCACCTGCTTGTTTTCATGGAAATAAATATACTTTTTATTTATTTATTTATTTTTGCCACTGTAGAACATTTAAGCGAAGCATTAAAATCCCAATGGAGATAAGTGAAGAACCCTTTAAACCTGGAAAAGTTATATAATAATAATAATAATAATAATAATAATAATAATAATAATAATAATAATAATAATAATAAAATAATAATAATAATAATAATAATAATAATATTATTATTAATAATAATAATAATAATAATTATTATTGTTATTATTATTATTATTGTTATTATTATTATTATTTTTATTATTATTATTATTCATTCGTCTTCTTCCACTTTTCCATTTTCTGGGTCACCGGGGCAACAGTCCAAGCAGTGTTCTGCTGCCCAGAACACAATGCACCAGCCCCCATGAATCCTCCCACGGGTGGTGGGTCCACAGGAGGACGGCTCACGTCACAACAGGCCTTGATGTATCTTCTGCCATGGGGGCTACACTGGGGGCGAGGTGGGGTTATTATTATTATTATTTGTGAGTGAAGAGTCCCTCAGTCGTCCAGGTAGAATCGATGATAAAAGAAGAAATTCAATTTGTCAACTGGACAAAGTTTGTTTGGTCGAAAACGTTTCGCCGCTCATCCGAGAGGCTTCGTCAGCTCTAATAAGAATGCTGGTAAGACGCTTGCTTATATCTTGCTGCAGGGAGGAGCTAACTAGCTAACTACTTTCCGAAACTATCTCATTGGTTTCAGTCTTTTGTTTCTCTGGCGTCTAGATTACCACACCTATTCATCCCTACAACGACTGTTTTTCACACCTCTGGCCCTGACCTGGCCCTATTGTATTATTATTATTATTATTATTATTATTATTATTATTATTATTATTATTATTATTATTATTATTATTATTATTATTATTATTATTATTATTATTATTATTATTATTATTATAAATAAATAAAGTTACATAATCAGTTTCCATGTTAAGTTAGTGATGCAGAAATGTTGTGGAAAGATGCTGAACAGAAACTCCTGCTGCACACTCCATCAAAACTCTGTACTTCACTGATAAGACTTTTCTATTGATTAAGCCGCAAGCACACAGATAAACAAGATTACTGACTCTCTCCCTCCATCTCCCAGGAAGATGTTTGATGTAAATGGCACAGGCATATCCGTGCATGTCTTTTCAAAAGGTTTTGAGGACTTCTTTTTTCTGAAATGGACAAGTTGTCTCAAGATGCAGCTCTGATCAAAGCCTCTCCATCCACTTTGATTATATGTTTCCTTGGTCTGATAAAAAAAAACGTGAACGTGATGGGCAAAGTGGACACTGGCTTGATGGACATTGCACTATTGCTGTTTTGCTACTGGCAACAAATTACATTACATTGCATCTGTTTATATGTTTTAAAAGGCACAAGGATGATAAGAGGACATGACTTAAACCAGCTCCGCTCCAAGTTTGATAACAATGTAATTTTTATCTGCACAGGAAGCACCAGCGGTCGACTGGGATTCATAACTCATTTAACGTTATTGAAGTTGAGTTGATACAGCTCACGGACACTTCTGATTCTATGCAAGTCATTCTCAAATGTTCACACCATTTGTAAGAGACTAAATACTTTAATCTTGACGAGCCCTGCTGGTCTAAAGAGACACGCCACGCATTCCTGATTGGAGTCAACCAGCACTAAACTAGAACAAAGCAACTGATGAACAGAAAACAAGCAGTAAAAGAACAAGGTTAAATCAGGTCCGGACCAAAACTAAACCAGGTCTATAGACATGGGTTAGACCAGTCAATATCAAGCAAAGATTCTCAGGGGGTCCCCGGGGGTGCTTAGAAATGAGGTACAAGCCAGACTGTGTGAATTTTAATGAAAGAATGACATTTTATTTCCTTATATTAAGTGTTTAATGAGCATCTTTATTAACATAATAATTTCTTTCTTTCTTTTTTTTCAGTACAGTAGCTTAAAGGGACAGTGTGTAAGATTTGTACCCGTTAATTACTGAAATTGAAGATACCCATTCAAAAATACATTGTTTTCCAAGCCTTTTCACTTCCATCATGAAATCAAAGTATTCTTTTGGACTTAGATATAGTCACATAAAAGGGGGATCTTCCCCATGCAGAGGCAGCCATTTTGAATACGAGAGCCGCAGAAGGACATTTGGGCTCCGCCTTCGCCTTCGGCAAGGCTCGTGGTTTTGGGTAAACAACACAAGCATGCTGCCGGATCAGACGTCGTAATGGATCTAACACGTGTTTTGGACTAAATTGTTTTACTGGATTTTATTCGCTGGATCCTCACGGACAAATTGAGAGCAAGTTTATGGTGAAATACAGAGTTTGACCTGTGGAAAGCATTCTAAGGTAAGCTAACCTTGTTTTGTGCTTTTCCGTCTAAAAGCCCCATGTGCTCGGGGAGTGATTGTTTTGCAGGGAAATGAATTGCATAGTCAAAAAGAGGAGACTGTAAGGTTTCATTTGATGTGTAGAGTGTCATGGTACATGATCGGGAATGTGTGTTTTCATGAGAAAAGAAAAAAATAAAAATAACCAGGACCGCGTTTTATTTATACAGTAGCGGCTCGTGCGCACGCCCGGGTGACCCTCGAGGTCTGCCGTAGCTAAAACAGAAAGTGCAATAGCACCATCCACCTATGGGCCACGAATCCTACACACTGGGGCTTTAACTCCTATGTTTTAGCTTAAACAGAGGAGAAGGATACAGGGTCATCAACACATCAATGGGTAAAATGTGAGAAAAGGTTGGGAACCACTGGGTTAGACCATTATCAACATTATTCATAAAGTATTAGGTCTTACTGAACTAACCAGGACCCAGAAACACTTAGACTTAGACAAACTTTATTGATCTACAAGGGAACTTTGGACACAGTAGCTCACACGTCACATTATTATACTTGCTGTGTGGCTAGTCTTTTGCTACTATATCACTAAATATAGAAGGCCTTAAAGTGCATATGACTGGTTAGACTAATTTCACTAAAGCATTGTTAACATAATTACATTTACATCTGACTATTTTGGTTATGTTTTCCTGGTTGGACATAAGGAGCAGATGTGACCTTCGTTAGGATAATTCCATACTATTACCAAGCAATTATACTGTGCTAAAAGAGCTACAGCTTGTCTAATTTACACAATAGTTAGAATTAGACCAATAAAATGGATGGCAAGACCTTTATTTTGTTAAATGAATGTTTAGACTGGTCCCTGCTTGTTCCACTGAGTGAGAAACACAAGTTGTCTTTTCATTAAAGGTCATTACACAAAATTGACTCATGTGAGCTTTAAGCTATGTTATAATGCTGATACCGAATCAAAAACATACCTAGAGTTGTGCTTTGTTGCATTCACACAAGTTTGAGTAATCCTTTATTATTAGTCTGTCTACATCTCCAAAACTCAAAATGATCTGTTCCACCTTGTGACATCATGTAGTGGTAGTTAACGGCTACTTTTACCTTTAGTTCAATAGAGATGGGCAATTCCAGGACTGAATTGCCTAAATATGCAGGGTTTGTTTTGTTTTGTAGGGCGGGCCTCGTGATCCAGGGGTTGGTGGTTCGAATCCCGCTCTTGATGGGTGGACCGCATGTGATCCCATGTGATCCCACAGATGAGCGCTGCCGTTGTGTCCTTGGGCAAGACACTTAACCCCACCTCGCCCCCAGTGTCTGTGGACACTGGTAGCCCCCATGGCAGAAGATACATCAAGGCCTGTTGTGACATGAGCCGTCCTCCTGTGGACCCACCACCCGCGGAAGGATTCATGGGGGCTGGTGCATTGTGTTCTGGGCAGCAGAACACTGCTTGGACTGCTGCCCCTGCGACCCAGGAAATGGAAAAGCGGAAGAAAATGAATGAATGAATGTTTTGTAGGAATGAAACAAACATAACACCAAGTGTTTTTACCCTATTTTCATTATAACATCAGATCAGAAAATAGCGTAATATGGCCCTTTAACATTTCAGAGAATAGGATATTTATTTTGAAATGGGAATTCCTTTGATAACCGTCTGTACTGTCCACGTCTATGAACCCCTGTGGATAAATACAATTTGGCACACTTTATAATACAGAACCAAGGCTATGGACCAGCTAATGGATCTGAACTCCTGACCATGGAGACCGCGCAGTTTTTACAGTCCATCCTCCACATCACCATTTTTATATAATGCTCAAAGCTGTTGGGATGTTTTGTGTGCTGTTTGAGATGTTAATAATATAATAATAATAATTCATTGGATTTATATAGCGCCTTTCATGACACCAAAGTGCTTTACAGTTCATTGTTCATTCACTCCACACTTGGTGGTGGTAAGCTACTTTCTGTAGCCACAGCTGCCCTGGGGCAGACTGACGGAAGTGAGGCTGCCAATCTGCACCATCGGCCCCTCCGACCACCTCCAACACTCATGCACACGCCACTTTCATACTAGGCAAATGTGGGTAAAGTGTCTTGCCTAAGGACACAGCGACAGTATTTTGCAACTGGCGCCCCCCTGTGGCACCTGGAATTCCCAGTGGTCTCCCATCCAAGTACTAACCAGGCCCTGCCTTGCTGAGCTTCTGAGATCTGACGGGATCAGGCTTTGACAGGCAGGTATGGCCAAGCTAATTTTACATTCATTACTTATTATACTTTTTAGCGAGCTTTAGGGAGCCTGTGTACTGTGTGTAACAGTATTTGAATATTCCAGTATGATATGTAAAAATATGTAGACTACCAGAAATAAACTGTATTTCCTATTTACCTTTAAGTAGATTATCGAGAAATTTTGGCCAAAAAGGGTAGCTTTAAAGGGCCCATATTACATTATTTTCTATGTTCTAATGTTATTTCTTTTTTCAATCAGAAAACACTCTTCCACCTTGTGATGTCATGTGGTAATATAGGAAGTGCTTTGCTGTGTTTTTAAACTCCATTTACATTCACTAGAATCATTTCAATGATATCAGACCTCAAATTGTCAATCTCTAATGAAATTAAGGTAAAAGGTAACCGTTAACTTGAAAACTACTACTACCTGGCATCATAAGGTGGAACAGAGCATCTTGAGTAGACAGCTTAATAATTCAGGATTACTCAAACATGTAAGAATGAAACTAAACACAACTCCGGGTATGTTTTTGGAGGAAGTAAGAACATTATAACATGGCTTTAAGCTCACAAGAGTCAATTTTTTGCTATAGAAGACCTTTAATGACCAAAGCTATAACAGCAAACTACAAGCACTTTCATAAAAATAAATAAATCAAGTCTAAGGTAACTACAAAGCTGAAAATAAATTACTTAACTTCATGCTCTAACCACTGCCACGAGAGGTCACTAAAGACACAAATGAATGTTGCTAATGATACTTTAGTACAGTGGTACCTCACCTTACGAAAGACCCAACAAACGAAAATTCCAAGTTACGAAACGCCTTCACGTTAAATTTTGGTCTCTAGATACGAAAGAAAATTCAAGTTACGAAACGCGAAATCTCAAAAATTCAAATAATGCGCGCTCAGCCACACACATTATACGCTTTTCTCAGACTGAATTTAAACTTTTCTCACATTTGTCTCTCGTTTAAACACTCAAACTTTCATAGATTTTCAACAAAATTATTAACAGTGAAGTGTGGGGGGAAGGGGGAGGGGGGAGAAGTGTGCGCGCGGACACGTGTGATAGCGCAGCATGACCCGGCGCGGAGCTTATTATTATTATTATTAACGAGGTCCAACGTGCTTCATAAGCATAAGAAATCCAGGGTTCTCTACAAAGGCGAATGGTAAGTCACTCATTGCGATCATTTGTGCTCCTGGCTGTGTTCTCCTGGGCCTTCGCACTGTCAAGGGGCATTTTTCTCTCCTTTTCAAACTCTCCTGCAGCGTGAGCTGACTCGTCTTTGGCTGGGTTGCCTGTAACTCGCTGTATTGTGTCGGGTGTTTGTTTTTGAGATGCTGTATCGGTTTGTTGTGTTAAATGTCGCCCTTTCCTTTCCACCCCTTGCAATCCCAAGTTTACATATCCCACCGTTTGCTATGTCAATGTTGTTGTCATCAACTTTATAGTATTTCCAGACCGCAGACATACTGTACTCGCCAAACATTATAGCGTTCTTATAGCGCTCATTATAGCGCTCTTCTTATCTCTTCTCTGTACTCGCACTTTGCACTTCGAGCTGCTTCCGTGTATTTAACCAATAGTGTGTCATGCCGCACATGTTGATGTTTCTGTGTAGAGTCTGACTCTGTGCCACCGCATAACCATAGATCTCATCTAGGATATGTTAAAAAATAATAAGAATACTTGCTACTAGTAAGTGTAAATAATGGGTGGGGATTTATGACGATAAGGAGGACAAAATGTAAAAAAGGAGGACATGTGACAGACAGCTCTAAAACCGGACTGTCCGGACGAAATCCGGACGAATGGTCGCCCTAGTCTACAGTCTCTTAGCCAATCAGGACGCAGAACACAGTGTTACACTATAAAAAAAAGTTACACTATAAAAAAAAAAAACTTGGAACGGGGCCTTGGAACGAATCAGGCCTTTTTTATTGAAATAGCTACTCAACTTACGAAAAATTCACGTTACGAAACCACTTCTGGAACGAATTAATGGTGAGGTACCACTGTATTCTGAGGGAAATGCACACCCCTGAACTATAAGGAAAACAATAACACTGACCACATCAAACATACTTTAATTTAGCATGAAAGTAATTCGAGCGAAAAAGGTGGGAATGTGCAAATCACTTCTTCTTATACGATAGATACATGTACATATATGGTATTGGTTTTGCTTTATAAGTACCAATATTTCTAGAAAATTCTTGCAGATTGTATGATGAACCTTTACAAAGCTGGAGCCATTATTTGACACAGCAAACTACTACTTTTCATTTTATTAACACCCTTAAAGGGATATGCCACCCCCAGGTCAAATTTGGGCATCTCCCCACAGTCCAGAGACTAAAATAAGTGGTGGAAAGCGTTTTCCTGCTCACCCAGCCATTGTCCGAGTCTGTCGCCACTGACCGCCGCGGTATCTGGTGCTCCTCCGCCTTAGACTGGAGTCTAACGTCGCCAGAGAAAGATTTCGGCCAAAAGGAATTAATTTGCTCGATGCGTTTCCCAATTACTTTGTGTGTAGTGCGCATTCATATCGAGTGCAAATAAATGTGCAAATCAACACGGAGAGCTTGCCTTGGTCATTTTGGGTGGGAACTATTTTCCAGTGCGTAAGAATACAGCCGTATCACGCAGTACGCTACCAGGGGAATCCCAGTTACGCACCGGGAAGGGAGTTCCCCTGTTGCACAACGTGGTGCGTGATACGACTGTATTCTTACGCACTGGAAAATAGTTCCCACCCAAAATGACCAAGGCAAGCTCTCCGTGTTGATTTGCACATTTATTTGCACTCGATATGAATGCGCACTACACACAAAGTAATTGGGAAACGCATCGAGCAAATTAATTCCTTTTGGCCGAAATCTTTCTCTGGCGACGTTAGACTCCAGTCTAAGGCGGAGGAGCACCAGATACCGCGGCGGTCAGTGGCGACAGACTCGGACAATGGCTGGGTGAGCAGGAAAACGCTTTCCACCACTTATTTTAGTCTCTGGACTGTGGGGAGATGCCCAAATTTGACCTGGGGGTGGCATATCCCTTTAAATTATTCTGTTTTCTGATCTGTAGTGTTTTTTCCTCATCAAAAACATACCTGGAGTTGTGTTTTGTTTCATTCATACATGTTTAATACAAAAATCCTGTATATTTAGTTTTCTCTCAAACTGAAAACACTGTTTAACCTTGTGATGTCATGTGGTAATACAGAAAGTATTCCATAGTGTTTTTAAACTCCATACACCTTCACTAAAATCATTTGGAAGATCTGAGCCTTGGAATTGGTAGCTCTTAACTTGAAAACACTTCATGACATCTCAATTTGAGCATTGGAGATGTAAACAAACCAATAATAAAGGGATACTCACATGTGTGAATAGAATAAAACACAACTCCAGATATGTTTTTGATGAGAGAACATTATAACATGAGTAATATAGGACCTTTAATAAGTAAGTTTAATTTTATGAGTTTATAATTAAAATACCCTGCAAATAGGAAAAATATGCAAATATGGGAGTCAAAATTTTAAAAAGCTGGTATCGCACATCCCTATATAAATCCAATCCATTATTAAAAAGGCGAAATAGTGAAATTTTAGTTCAACTTTGGGAATTGTATACACCTCTTATATTATTTTTCATTTCACTGCTGTGTTAGTTAATGTTTTAATGATTGATTCTATGATTAAATTTAAGCAGGCAGCCACAAAAACAAATGAGCACATGACTTTGATGTAATAAATCCTTTATTATATGAAAGAGGCTTTATTCAGCACAATATACAGTGTAACAGACCAGGTCCCACAGTTTCTATACATGTACAATAATTCTTTACAAGGCAATCCATTCAGAAAAGTCCTGCATTGGTGAAAATCAACAGTTAACAATACAGTTGAATGTAAGCCCAACAGAGGGACTTCAGGGAGGGTCATAAAATAGCATTACTGCTATACCAAAAGCATTTCACAGTCTCCTCACATCTTGCCATTTCGACCGATATGAAGCCGTCAGCACTAACTACTGTGATATTGCTATAATATCCTCATGGACATGAAGTAATGAATGCTGATTGGCTGATGCTTTGGGCACTTCCTGGTGGCGTGTCACGTGACCCGCATCCACTGATTTAGTGTGATGATTTAATGTGCTACTT
This sequence comes from Paratrypauchen microcephalus, assembly GCA_036785185.1. Lineage (NCBI taxonomy): Eukaryota > Metazoa > Chordata > Actinopteri > Gobiiformes > Gobiidae > Paratrypauchen > Paratrypauchen microcephalus. Next base: position 236,902 of record JAVJIX010000157.1, on the reverse strand, counting down.
TGTCTATAATATCATGGACAGAAAGCTTTAAGACAGTTGTGTATAAGCAAACTTCAACAGCATACAATAGCCAGCGGAAATAGGAAAAAATATGCAATAATTATGCAGTTTGTCCTGTTGCAAAGATTAAAAATGAAATGAAAATGTGATTGAAATTGGAATTATTCATGTTGTTTACAGCCATTTGCAGGAATGGGTCAATAAATGAGGAAATGAAGTGGTGAGAAATAGCCCAAATAGTGAAACTGTCAATAGTCCGTACTAATTATGGCTTATATATTGTTGCTGAAAACAAAACAAATCAAAACAACTTGTGGTGTATTTTGGATAGTCAGACATTTCAACATGACCTGCAGTTTTGAAGGTACATTTATCAAGTTCTATTGATCATAACTGGGCCAAAGTTATCCTAAATCCAAAACTAGGGTATGAAATTGTCTGCAAATGCTCCACAGTATGGCGTTAAACTTATCTATCTCCATGGAAACAAGCAGCAGGTGAAACCAGGCTAAGTTAGTAAGAATGCATGTTTTTCCATAGGCATTTCTGACCCGACAAAATAAATGCTAATAGTTTAAAGCTGTATTGTGAAACATTACATTAGAGAACATTTAAGGACAAAGTTCAGTCATTAAATGAAGCCATGTTGAACAATAAGTTTTCACTTCACCCGCATTATTTATGTTTGATTGACTTATACTTGATTTGTTACTTCACTGGCATATCCCTGTACAAAAGATGTGGCGCTGCATAACTGGAATGCTTACATAAATCAAAAACGTGTTAAAACATGTAGAAATGCTTGTCATTCACATTGTTGACGTTGCTGTGCATTGTTCTGCATAATTAGGCTGCCGTCGGTAACAAACACATAGGTCCATGCGAGTACATCGTCTACATTCACAGACTGCTCCTCGGGAATCATATCACTGCCCATGGGGGAAGCGAAGAGACCATTTGGTGCAAAGCCGTTGTGATAAAGGACAAAACGCAATTAGCATGCTCCCTCTCAGCCTCCACACTAAATTAAACGAATTACAAACCGCAATTAGCAAAAATGGTTGAATCAAGACATAGTCGGATGCATACTGAAGACCAGCCCCAAAGCGAAACATGAGGATGATGTTAGTATGAAGATATCTGGTTAATGGTTTCTTAAGTACTGCATGGAAAGGCAGAATTTGCATATGAAAATGCGTTTTACAAAGGCCCTGAGATACTAGACGGACCAGCCATGTTTATTTTCCATTCTATTCTGATATTAGTTGGTTTGTGATCCATTTCAGTTCGATTGGGTTGTATCATACAGATATTTACCCTAAAAAACACTCAAAAAATACATGCAAAGAAATGATATGTAATACAAGGAGTATGTATGCACAAAGTAAATACATTGATAATGGAACAACAGATAACGAAAAGCCAGATTTGTTGCCATAATTGGATTTCATTTAACATAACTAATCATAAAAACAATCATGTATAATGCGCACTATGCATTGAATCCATCATTGAAGCCTGATCTAGTCACACGTCAGAAACTGATAAGGCTGGCCCTAGTTAGTACTTGGACAGGAGACCACTGGCAAGTTGTTGTGTCCTTAGCCAAGACATTTCACCCACAAACGCTCTTACACACAACCCACTTGGCCTAGTATGAATGTGGATTGTTGTTGGTGGTCAGTCTACACTAGGGTAGCTGTGACTACAACAGTAGCGCAACACTACCAAGTATGAAATAACTGTAAAGCGAATTTGAGAGTCTGGAAAAGTGTAACATAAGGCTCATTATCGCATCATTATTATTATATAAACAGTATTATAGGTTAAATAATGGGCCAAGAAAAACATGAAGAGGCAGGCTTCAAGGCTTTAATGGGTGAAACTCCATACTCCAATTTGTTTAGAAAATAAACATGGCTGGGTGGTCAGGCTGAAACATACAGAAAGATGTAAATGATAAAAATAAAAAAAAAGAAGCTGCTGATTTGTTGTTTGCAAATGTTTGTGCCAAATGCAGATAGATAAAGTCCAAACTATTTCACACTCTTCTCTAAGGTTCAATGATGCTAACTAAAGCTGTTAAATGAATGGGCACTCATAAGACAGAGCTCAGAGCAGTCTTTTGCACTGCACCTGTGAAACCAAACCCAATTCTCTGCACATTCATATTGTCCAAATTTAAATCCCTTTTGTTTTCCACCCTTTTGTTTTCCCACAGACCTTCCTTTTGTCCTACTCTATTCACACAGGCTCAGTGTTTAAAAATACACCAAAAATGGCAGCTTTCCCCTAAATGACGCAGATCTGAACCAACAGCTGTTTTGAAGATGGAGAAGAAACATGCAGCGTGCACTGGTACAAGGCGCTGTCACCAAAAATGAAAATACATATTCAAACTGTGTACAAACTTTGAAAGCTGTCACTGGATATGAATGGTAGTCCTCTTTTAACTTAGCAGGCTGCAGTGCAAGGGGTTTCGGTTAAGTACTATGAATTGTTACAGCCACTAATTTCATTAAGTTGGTTCAGTGCTATGAAGTGGAGCTAGTTGATTTGAAAAACACATTTAGACGATAAACAAGATGAAGCAGCTCGGAGCTGTTCATTGCCTTCGAAAGTGAGTTATGCATTTGCAGCTAAATATAAGGCGGAAAAGGGGCAAAAAAGCAGAAATGAATATAAAATATGTGGCAATGCTTCAAAAGCCACTATTTATAAAGAGGGTGTTAGTTTACTAGTTCACTCTAAAGCAGCATTTGTGTTAAAATAGTGACAGAGCATACAGCATATCACTAATCTATGAAAACAGACCAATAAAAACAAAGACAATATGCAATACAGATAAAAATGATAATGTAACATTTTAATTGTTTGATTCATCAAATAAACTGGCACTTCCCACATAAAGGGACAATAAATTCACATGTTGGCCAAGTCAGATAGAACCACAGCCCTCTTGGCCAGCTGATAATATTTGGTCTCCATTTTGACTGCTAAAATGACATTTTTTTTTTGCAGTAAAGTCATGAGAGGTAAACAGGTGCCGTGTGATGTCAAACAAAACAAAAACAGCTCGAAACAAACATTTCATTTTTTTTAACATTGTAGAATCTGAAACATACAAAGCGTAAGACAAACGCGGTAACACAACTCAAGTAAAAATAAAACAAGGCCCCAAGCCCGCATCCTTGTGCGCCAGAGGGATGCTGGGAGTTTAACGCACAATCTCAAATCGCTAGACCATTTTCCCCACATGCTATTGTTCTAACCAAGCCTATCCACAGAATATAATACATCCTTCAGTAAATTAACTGCTAATACAATCGCTGCAGGGGAAACGGGATGACTTTCAAGCAATACCGGCTTCTGGCTTTCTGGTTTAAGTTATTCCCTATCTAAATTCAACAGACAGGGGATGGGAACAGGAGATAGCATAGCAAGAGAAAGCATATCATTTGAGCGAGGCCCTGAGGTATTCTGGGGCGGGCGGTACAGAAATGCCATGTGAAGAACAGGGAGGGCAGAGATAAATCGCAAGAAATTAACGGCACTTTAAACTTTTTTTTTTTTTACATTTGAAGTGGATTGGCTCGCTTTGAGTCGCTCAGTGGTCATTAAAGGTCGTAGGAGAAAAACAACACACAGGAAGTCCTCTGTGTTGGTGGCATCTCGGCAGCAGGAAGTGGGCTCAGCACTTTAAAAAGCACAAATCCAAATGGTTTGTCACCTGTTCGATGAATGACAAACTTGACATAAAAAGGGTTATATTTCTCTTTCTTCCTCTTAGCTGAGTCCAGTTTTTCTGTCAAACATGGCTTTCCAATCTCCAGTTTCAAAAGGAGTCCTTGTGCAATTGTGCCCTTAATAAAACACATGTCCATTGTAACTACTTCAGAAAAAGATCAATTTAAGAAACTAGCTTTGAAAACAAGAAGGTCCTCTGAATATTTGCATCAGCACCCGATCGAGTGGTAAACAGTTTTGTCAAATGTTTGGTTGGTCTCGTCATCAGAGGAGTGATGAAGAGTAGCTCAGTGAGTGCTTTGTGCTGTGTCCTCGGCTGGACTGGACTAGTTTCCCGATTGGAGGGATGTGGCGCCCCCTCCTGTCACCAGTTGGCTTTGACAGCTTTGACATCACTGACAAGGTTTTGGGCAAGGCAGATACCAAAAATCTGGAGAGAGAGTCAGACTGGGCGTTAACTAAAAATATGAATCATTATTAGGTATACAGCAAACAATAAGAGAGTGTGATGCTCCACTAGATGGCACTAAACACCAAATTAGTACCAGACCTATTACGGAGGGGGTAAACAGAAGGAGGTTGTCTTTACCTGTAAAAGTGCAATTCCCACAAAGATCCCAGCCACAATGATGAGGTTCTCCTGAAGCCACTTTTCAAATTGGCCCACACAGCCCTTTGTGTAGATGTATTTCTGTCGATCCAGCTCCTGCACAACACAAACAGTATTAAAGTGTTAGAAAGGACACTAGTGCTGTTCATGTGTGAATATTCTATTAAGTCCACGATCTTTGGTCTATGACTAATCACAGCGGACTACAGGGAAAAGGCAGTGACAGAGGGGAGGAGATGAGTCACACCGAGATTACACAGACTTTCAGAGAGCGGAGGAGCAGAGGTCTGTGTCAGGCTGAACACAGTCCGTTTCCTCTTCCTGTCCAAGCGCTCACATGAGCAGTAAAGGTGATATTTATTCTGCACTGTGGCTAAACAGGGTTAAAGGTCCCATGGCATGAAATTTTCACTTTCTGAGGTTTTTGAACGTTAATGTGAGCTCCCCTACCCTGTTTAGCCCCATCCCCATGGCTAAAAGTTGCGAAATGTCTAAACTGAGCATTTGCGATCCTTTTCTGCGTTACACAAAACCAGTGTTGAAACGGGCGAGTTCGGACAAGGCACCTTTTTGACGTCAGATCGGCAAATGCAGCTCCAACCCCTCCCTCTGTCTCCGCTCAGCGCCCCTGTATATCCCGCCCAGAGAGTTTGGACTGTGAATGCGCTACGCAATGCGAAATGCGTTTTTTATTTGCCTGGAGGCACCTGCGAGTGTTTCTAGGCTCGGAAGTCCTTTATCTGAGCCTCTGGACCTTTGAACAGCAGTGGTTTAATTTTATTTTATGTGGAAATGTGTTTATTTTTCAATGGAACACTCTAACTCTCTCCCCCCGTGCAAAAACAAGGAAATGGATCAGAGAGCGCACAGAGAGGCTGTTTCCCAATTCAGCGACGGCACGCTTGTGAGTGTGCACTCGGTCTGTCGTCGAGACGGCGCACACTCGCTCTGTCCTTAGTGCACTACGTTTCTCACATGGGCGTCTGCGAACTGGAACAGGTCCCGCTTCAGCTCAATGAGCTGGGTGGTCTGCTCCTTGTTCCCTAAAGACAAAAATATTATACTATTGCGACTAGTAATACTTGGAATTGGGACATGGCCAATGTTCCCCCTAATGTTTAATGTGTCTGAGCAAACACACACTAACTCCACATCCGAAATGAACCCCCCCCCCCGCGCGGCTCGCACTTTGCAGATATTAAAAAAATGACCCCGCGGCTGAATAAAAGCTCTTTCATCCCTGATTTACAGTGCGCTGCACAAGTTTTCTTGTGCGCTGACAATGTGCGAGCAGTGCGCAGCTTAGAGTAAACGCTGGACATGGCGATACTGTAGAATATCCAGCATTACAACAGCAAAGGAAATATAAGTGTAAGGGGAAAAGCATGTGAACGGTAATACAGGTGCCGTGATCTATGCTGTTGCGGCTACCGTCACACATGTTTAGCGTAGTTTATGAAGAGTTTCATGTAGCATAGTTGTAGGTGAGGTGAACCAGTACGTATATTTTATAGTGACGTCGCGACTGTCACTTGTGGATGTCGCTGGCGAGTCGGTCTTTGTAGTCATATATCCTCCCGCGCTGTGCATGCTGGGGCTTTTAAGTGTGCGAAGCGTACATGTTTGCACACTTGGTCCACGCCCCGATTTCCATGGAAACGACGGCGCCGTTCAGAGCTCGTCTCGACGGTGCAGGGGGAAAAAACGAATGGAACGGCGCTTGTCACGCCGGATATGACGCATATCCCGTTCCAAGGACGCTCACACGTGTGCCGTCGGTGAATTGGGAAACGGCCAGAGACAGCGGAGCGTTTAGCCACGCCCCCACCTTCTACAATTGGCCAGCTTTTTCCTCCTCATTTGCATTCAAGCAAAAACGCCCATTATAGAGTGTTCTGAGTGAGGAAAATGACTCTTTTTCAGCTTATCTTTGTTTCTCATGCACTGAGTGTTGATTTTGAAGAAGGATTCATTTACAGTATTAGGGAACCATTAAGGAGCCATATAAAAGCATCAAGAAGTACCATGTCATGGGATCTTTAAGGATGGGTGTGAACCACTCTTCACATAATACACGCTTTGTTACAGTTACAAGTCGTGCAGACAGACTTTGTTCTCAGAGCCAGCTGTCAGCCAATGAGAGGTGAAGAGTATCAAATGGCAGCCAATGGAAAAACAAGGAAACAGTGTGTTGTTGTGTGAGAACTTCCTCTGAGCGGCCTCTGTTGTCTCTGGCTCTTCCTTTGTCACAAACAGGCAGCACAGGAACCACTGCAGGTCACTGATAGGCCCCAAACACCAATGACCACGCTCTCACTTCAGAGTATAGCTGTGTCTCGGGCAGGTGCTGTTATCGTGCAGCTCGCCTAGCAACAGCAATCTTTCAGACTGCAGTGCAGCGAGTTGTAACCACCACACCCACACACAGAGCTAGTGCACTGGCACAACCCACAGTCGCCAATTACAGAGTGGAGTAAGGCTGCGTCCAGGCTATAACGGGAGTCTAATTATCCCTATAAGAGGAACAATCTGTTATTAGAGTACACTCTCAGACTCCGGCTTAACCCCAACACGCTGCGGTCCTCACATGACCAAACACACAGGAAATTTCATTACTCTTTTTCATTCTATGTCATGAATTTAATTCAATTTTCCAGCTATGTGCAAGCACGAAATGATGGCCGAATGAGTGGAGCTGATTGCTATTCTGTGCTCAACAACTGAAGATCATTTCAATCACACAGGTTTGCAGCCTATCAATCAATGTGGCCTCAGGAGAAATTCCACTCAACAGCTTTACGTCAGTTTAACCAGAGTGGGGACGGTGTCTGCCAATCACAGTGCAGCTAAAGCCCGCCTGTATAGCAGACTCTGCCTAATCCACTGGCACTATGAGTTAGATATTGAGGAGTGCATTTGTGTATACAGTAATTATAAATACTAACCCCTTTTTTCCGCACATCGTAACCACACTGTGTGTTGATGACATCCTCCTGCAACAACAGAGCACAGTGTAAGAGTGAGGAGAACACTCCAACAGGTCAAAGTGCAACAGGCCTATTCTCTCTGTACCAGGACTAGAGATACACTGAACCAGCTTTTTCACATATTTTGGGTGTTTGTATTCATGGGTTTCAGCTTTCGGTTTACATTTGAAGACTTTTTCCTCCTTCAAAAGATACAATATTTTGTGCTTGTTTGTTAACCACTATGACAGTGGTCCTTATTTGTCATCAATCTATAACCCATGAATACACTACATGAGTTTACATAAGTGCAGAATCTTGGTGAAAGATGAAAATAGAAGATCAAAACCAATTCAAATAATCTATAAACAATTATTTTGTTATCAGTAACTTTGCAACAGTTACTGAAAACTTGTATGCAAATAATACATGTCTTTAAATAGATTTTACAGCTCTTTTTAAAACATGTGTAGGGCAAAGTTAAAGGCCTGCCTCCTGCCTAACTACACAGCGTTTAACACCGGAGAAGAACAGTGGACTCACAGCAGGGTCCTTGACACAGCAGGAGAAGGGTACTCCACAGCGCTCCCTGCTGGGGTTGTGCTCGGTGCAGTTGAAGTAAATGTTCAGGTTCCAATCATCTGGACCATGAGCTCCGCAGCATGACCACTAATGAGGAGCAGACAGGTACAGTGCCGTGAAAAAGTATTTGCCCCCTTCCTGATTTCTGTGTTTTTTGCATATTTATCACTCAAAACATTGTCAGATCATCAAACCAATTTTAATATCACACAGAAACAACCCAAGGAAAGACAAAATTCAGTTTTTGAATGATGATTCCATTTATTAGTGCACAAAAAAAATCTAAACCTATCTGGCCCTATGTGAAAAAGTAATTGCCCCCCCTTGTTAAATCACAAACTAACTGTGACTAACCACAGTTTTGAGAAAACTTAGTTCAGTTCTACATGCCACACCCACACCTGATTGTCACCACCTGTGTTGAATCAAGAAATCACTTAAATAGTTCCTGTCAAACAAAGTGAAGTTGGCTACAACATCTCAAGAACAAACACATCATGCCACGATCCAAAGAAATTCAAGAACAAATGAGAAAAAAAGTGATAGAAGTCTATAATTCAGGAAAAGGTTACAAAGCCATTCCCAAAGCTCTGGGGCTCCAGCGAACCACTGTCAGAGCCATTATTCAAAAATGGAGGAAACTGGGAACAGTTGCAACCCTTCCCAGGAGTGGTCGACCAACTAAGATTACTCCAAGAGTGCGACGACGGCTCATTCAGGAAGTCACAAAAGAACCTAGACGCACATCGAAAGAACTACAGGCCTCGTTGGCCTCAGTTAAGGTCAGTGTTCATGACTCCACCATTAGAAAAACACTGGCCAAAAATGGCATCCATGGAAGAGTTCCCAGGAGAAAACCACTGCTTTCACAAAAGAACACAAAGGCTCGTCTCACCTTTGCCAAAAAGCACCTTGATGACCCTCAAGACTTTTGGAGAAACATTTTGTGGACCGATGAGTCTAAAATTGAACTTTTTGGAAGGTCTGCAGCCCGTTTCATCTGGCGTAAAAATGGCACAGCATTTGATAAAAAGAACATGGTGCCCACAGTAAAGCATGGTGGTGGCAGTGTGATGGTCTGGGCCTGCTTTGCTGCCTCAGGACCAGGACAACTTGCTGTGATTGACGGAAAAATGAATTCTGCTGTTTACCAGAAGATCCTGAAGGAGAATGTCCGGCCATCAGTTCGTGCCCTCAAACTCAAGCGCTCTTGGATCATGCAACAGGACAATGATCCAAAACACACCAGCAAGTCCACCTCTGAATGGCTCAAAGAAAACAAAATTAAGGTTTTGGAGTGGCCAAGTCAAAGTCCGGATTTAAATCCGATTGAGATGCTGTGGTGTGACCTTAAACGGGCAGTTCATACAAGAAAACCCTCCAATATGGCAGAATTGAAACAATTCTGCATAGAAGAGTGGGCCAAAATCCCTCCCCAGCAGTGTGAAAGACTCATCACCAATTATCGCAAACGTTTGGTTACAGTTATTGCTGTCAAAGGAGGCTCAACTGGCTATTAGATTAAGGGGGCAATTACTTTTTCACATAGGGCCAGATAGGTTTAGATTTTTTTTGTGCACTAATAAATGGAATCATCATTCAAAAACTGAATTTTGTCTTTCCTTGGGTTGTTTCTGTGTGATATTAAAATTGGTTTGATGATCTGACAATGTTTTGAGTGATAAATATGCAAAAAACACAGAAATCAGGAAGGGGGCAAATACTTTTTCACGGCACTGTACAAGGTGAGCTGGGAAATTGAGTTTAATCTCATCTATATTCAGATATTTAATAAAGTTAAGGTTAATTAAGATATTTTTTTCAGAAATAACATTAACTAATAAAAATACAATGGGAATTTATAACTAAAGATGCACTATGGAACTTTATTGGTTTACGGGCCACCACCTTCTTGTCTTCACTGAGATGTTATTTCTTTGCTTGGAATATTTCACAGTGTGGACAGCATGTATTTTTAAGTAATCAAAACATCTGTACTGAAATACATGCTAGATTGATGTGTTTGTTGCCACACTGTGCAACATTTCAGGCAAAATAACAGCATCCCCATGGAGAGAGGCATACTGCCCACCTAAAAAGTTACACAGTGCACTTTTAACTTTTAACAATAAGTGACAGCAAGAGAATGGTGATATAAATTGATGTAATGAAATGCCTTGCTCTGCTCTCCTCAATAATACTGAAAAGTGTTTCAAAGCTTGCAAACTGAAACATCTCTTAAGTAGCTGACGCGCTGGGTCAACAGGTGAGCACTCACATATTCCTGTGCAAAGTCAATGAGGTTCTGCAAGTCGATGTCATCCCGGTAAGCCTTGATGTTATTGTTAATGAAAAAGTTGAGCTGGTCTTTGAGCCAGTCCTTGAACACGAATGCCAGGATCCCTGCTGTTAGCTCCAAGAAGAAGATCAAACCCAAGAAGACTGAAAACTGCAAAACAAAACAAAAGGCTTAACAAGCACCGCTACCTGAGAAATCACAGAACAAAAAACCCAAGCACTAATAAGTTTCAAGTAAAGAGGGATTGCTATTTGAGTGTGGCTTGCAAACCGCAGACTTGTCGGTGAGGTTATATTTTCTCTTTACAGTAAATGTAAGGAGACAGGGCTGGTAATGAATGCACACAAGCCGCATTATCTGCTGCCCCTGACGCCTGACTTAGTGTTGCTAATGGACATCGGCTGGAGCTAATAGCGGCTAACAGTCATGGGCAGCACTATAGCAGGTTTGTCTCTGTCAGTCACACATAGAGCAGAGGGTTGAGGCAGACTAAGGAAGGCAAGATAACTCCAGGACAGGACATACTCTGTTAGGGAATACATTAAGGTAAAAATAACAATATATATTATGACACTAAATTTGGTAATACAGTGCTGTTATCGTGGGCTGTTGTATTGATATACGTCCAAGATTATTTTTTGGTATCTTTAAGCAATTTTTTAGTGACTGCACCAACAACAGAAGGAAACATGTACAGTGGATATAAAAAGTCTACACACCACTGTTCAAATGCCAGGTTTTCGTGATGTAAAAAAAATGAGAAAATTATGACAAACCCATTTACATTAAATTACCTATAAAAATGTTTTTAAAGGTCCCATGGCATGAAATTTTCACTTTCTGAGGTTTTTGAAAGTTAATGTGAGCTCCCCTATCCTTTTCTGCGTTACAAAAAATCGGAGCTCAAACGGGCGATTTTGAACAAGGCACCTTATTGACGTCAGATCGAAAAAAGAAATGCAAATGCAGTTCCACCCCCGTCTGTCTGAACTCAGCGTCTCTGTAGATCACGCCCAGAGTGTTTGGACTGCGAATGCACTAGGCAATGCGAATTGCGTTTTTTCATTTGCCTGGAGGGACGTCCGAGTGTTTCTAGACTCGGAAGTCCTTTATCTGAGCCTCTGGACCTTTGAACAGCAGTGGTTTCATTTTATTTTATGTGGAAATGTGTTTATTTTTCAATGGAACGCTTCTCATCTCTCCCCCCGTGCAAAAACACGGAAATGGATCAGCTGAGAGCGGAGAGTTTGGCCACGCCCCCACCCTCTACTATAGGCCAGCTCTTTTCTCCTCATTTGCATTCAAGCAACAACGCCCAGAATAAAGTGTTTGAGAGAGATATTTATGACTCTTTCTCATCTTATCTCTGCTTCTCATGCACTGAGTGTTGATTTTGAAGAAGGATTCATTTACAGTATTAGGGAACCATTAAGGAGCCATATAAAAGCATCAAGAAGTACCATGTCATGGGATCTTTAAATTTTAAAAATGTGTTTAAACAATGACGGGAAATTAAAAATAAATGTACAGTTTCTTGCCACTAATGCTGGCATTCAGTGTGTTAATTGTGTTTATTCAGTCAGTCATCAAGGGTAATGATGCACAGTTTAACTTGATTAGGTTGAAAGCATTTAAAATGCTTAAAATGCATTAGATTTGTTTTGGTCCAAGGACAAACATCTGAACTAATGTCCCACTGACTTGAATTTATCATGACTGATTAAAAATGCAGAATATATCTTATGAAGCAACCACCCACTTTAATTTTAGTTGTAATTAGTATTCTATGTTAATGGATCTACCACCTAAACACTAAACACTTACTCACTTTTGTTTTACTCTGAATTATATAACTATCTAAGGGCTATACAATCGTGCACGTTGTGACAAAAATGGGTTATAGAGCAGTATTTGTGTGTGCTCAGAGCCTGTTGGAGCCTTGGAGCCTCTGTTTTGATGCTGTGTAGTCATGTATTTGCTCTGATACAAGTGGTGTTGGTGGCAGCCTGCTCTGAGTCATAGTGGCATCTGCTGCTCACAGCTCGCCTCTGAACCTGTGAGGTTCAGGGGTTTGAGGTCAGAGGACGAGTTCTGGTCGATAATTACTATTTGCAAATTACCAGTCAACATATGATGGATGGAACACTAATTTTTTGGAGCCACCATTGTGGATACTCAATATTTTTCAGTATTATAATAAGATTTGAGCTGAAGACATTTGAATAAACAACTTTGACTTATTACAGATTCAAACTAATTATTGTGTTTAATTCAGTTGTTTTCTTTTTAATTGCAGCTCACGTTTAACAAAACTATAGGGCTGGGAATCGCATGGTACCTCACAATTTGATACGATACTTGATGCATGCCTCGCGATGCAATATTATCAAGATATTACAATATGTCTGATAATCAATATATTGTACATGATATTCTGAAATATATCACTATTTTTCACATTCTTTTTTGTTAGTATTTCTTTGTTAAATCACTACTTGTGCAATATGGAATAAACCAGTTGTCACCATTAAAACAGTGAAAATGTCAAGTGTATTGCACATTTCCTTTCTCTGAACAAATAATAATAATAATTTAGTAAAATATATTTAAAAATACAAAAATACTCTTGCCGATATATCAATACAGTATTGTTATTCAGACCCCCCAGGATTTCGCGGGCATTTTTTGTGATTGTTGCGGTTCAAAATGCCTGAATTTGCGGGAGCTTTTCCAAAAAGTTGCGATGAAAGTTGCGGTGCTTTTAAGGTTTTTGTTGCGATTTTGCTGCGGGAGGAAGTGAAAGTTGCGATAAATAGTTGCGATTTTCGCTTTTTGTAATTAAAATTGAGTAATATTTTGAATAGTGAGTTATTACTGACAAAGAATAATACAAAAACACAGAGATCACAGATATGGTCCTAAAACAACCTTACCAATATCGAAAATAAATTACTACTAGGAGGGGAACTGTTTCGCGCGGTCTTTTGTTGTTATTTTTGTGGGCAGGTGGCCGCAGACATGTTTCTTTGCCATTAGAAGCCGCGTCTCAATTCCCAGGGCGTGCGGCTCGGAGCGTAGCCCGAAGGGCATGTGCGTCACACATTTCGCCAGAACACCGGCGCAACGACTGCTGTCCCACTTCTTTTTTGTCCCATGCGCAGTTAACACGCGGTCCGAAGACCGCAGTCGTTAAGCGGTCCGCGGACTGCAGTCGGGGCTGAGCAAGTGTGCACCGCCTTGACTGCAGTCTGAGCCCCCTTCGGGCCGCGCTCCGAGCTGTGCGCTCTGGGAACTGGGACACGGCCGCAGTTTCATTTTGTCACACGGAAGTAAAGCAGAATGTTACGGCTTCCAAACGCAAACCTTTTAGCCGCCGAGAATATGAGGTTGGGTCCTATGGCTCGCAGATTTGTGACGCGCAAAGAGGAGGCTATGGTGACAGATACGCTGAGATCCAGATATGCGTTTTGTGCATTTATTACAAAAAGAGCGCACACAGCTATGACAGCGCAGCAGGATGAAATGGAACTCATGAAAACCAGCAGGATGAACAGATTAACGTGAAAGATGAATGAATGGTTTGCGGTCAACAAAAATACAGCTACACCCCAACCCTGACTCTCTCCTCTGTGTGACAGGTGAGCGCACGCTTTTACACGCACACACCCACACCTCATCTCAGTTATGTCTCCTACACAGAAGGAAGTTGATCGGCGTTCAATACGTCGCCGATGATTGGTCAGAATTAGTAAAAATTGCGGAAAAGTTGCGGTGATTGGTCAAAATTGCAACACCGCCCTGAATTCGCGGGGATTGGCTGAAGTTGCTTTGAAGTTGCAAATCGCAACATCGCGAATTCCTGGAGGGTCTGGTTATTGTGGGCTGCCGTATCACCAAATTTAGTATCACCCCTGCTAAACTAAACACTATATTGTACATAGAATACTTTTTTGGGAATTGTCCTGACGTAATAGTATCAGTGGCATGAATTAGTTTCAGTATTATCATTTACAGTCTATATTTTACACTTATGAAGACAGGTTTACAGAAAAGAAAACTTACAAATTTGAGCAGAAAAGTGTTCTCTCGGAGTGCGCCGATGCAGCCGGCGAAGCCCAGGATGAACATGACCCCGCCCACCACGATGAAGAGCCACACGGGGTCGAAACCCCCCAGGTCTGTGATGGATGACAGGTTGGACAGCACGCCCTGCGGGAAACAGCACACAGACTGCGCTTCAGAAAACAAACTATATCAAACCATTAATAGGAGACTATGGATGCCCCCTGCTGTTTGCCTCCATAGTCTAAAAACAAGCTCAAACTGGTAAGACACATTACACTTTATGTTTGTAGTGTGTACCTTTATATATTGTCATAAAGATGTACCGTAATTTCTGGACTATAAGTCGCTACTTTTCTCTCACAGTTTGAACCCTGCGTCTTATACAACGATGAGGCCAATATATGGACGGATTATTTGTTTCAACACAGCGGATGTGCGAGCAGCCTGAGTGCAGAATGCACCTCTGTCTGTGCGGTGAACATGAAGTAAGAGCAACATTAGCTAGCGCTGTTGTCAGTTTATCGCCATGTGATAAAATAAGTTATGATGCTAAATTAACATTAGTGAGTGGGAAAAGTCTTATTTGTATGCGTTAAAGGCAGATGAATGTGTAAATGAGAAGAAAGAGCTCAAACTTCAGTAGCCCGACATCCACTCACACCTGATCGATACAACTAGCCCCGCCACAGCCTGAAATCTGTTGACATGAAATCACTGACATGATCCCAGACAGGACAGCGGCTCTTTCTGCAGGAGACATGCGCAGTAGAGCGTGAAGTGACGAGCGAGACAGACAGGTGAAGAGGTGCCCTGAGGAAGATGCTAGTTTGATTTTGTTTTGAACAGTTATTTTGCGCTTCATGCACACACGCTCCTCATGGAAAACACATGAAGAAATGCATATGATGCAGCTTTGAAGCTAAAGGCAATCGATCTGGCTGTCGAAGAAGTAAATAGAGCTGCTGCACATGAGCTTGGCATCGATGAGTCGATGGTGAGATGTTGGCGACGGCAGTGTGACGAACTGATTCAATGCAAAAAGACGACAAAACCTTTTCAGAGGCTATAAAAGCAGATACTCCGAAATAGGAAACATTGTTGAAGACGTGGACACCTGTGGCTTATAGACAAGTGCGGCCTATATATGTACAGTTTTTTTTTTTTTTTTTTATTTAGCTGATGTGTCTTATATTTAGGTGTGCTCAATAGTCCGGAAATTATGGTAAGTAATTTAATCTGCCTCTGTGTAGTTTTTTAATCATCTGAGGCAATACATATACACTTACAAATTGTATTAAAAAGAATTGAGAGATTCAACTTCCTGTTGTATGCAACACTGAAGAATTTTCACCATTCAAATAATGTATTTCAAATTGTTAATTACTATGGCAACAGTCCTAATTTCTCATGATTTTGTGGTAAACACAGTCAAACAAAGCTTGGTGCACAGCAGTAAGGATAAGTGTCCATCTAGAACAACACGTCAGCCTCATTACTATTTAAATGAAAAATATGTCTGTTTAGAAGTCTTAATTGAGATTATATTTCATTGTAGTCAATATTAAGTTGTTTGTTTTCCCTTTCATACCACACAATAGAAAATACTAAATTCTATGGTGTCAATCTGAGTTAGTGTGTGTGGTGAGAAGAGCTTTGATTCTCTTCCCGTCAGCAGAACACATCCTGCTGCTCAGGTTTGAAACAGCATGTCTTTCCTGCCCTATCTGCCCCACTCTATCTGCTCCGCACCATCTGCCCAGCTCTGACCTCTCAAGTTTTTATCATGACTCATGGTCCATTTCGTGTGGGTGTATGCTTGTTTTGGCCATAGCACAAACACGTACACCTGTCATTATTTAACATCATTATTCAACATCATCATATAAACACGTTTATAAAGAATGAAGTTACAAAAAAGACAAGTAAAATGTTTTGCTCAAGTGTGAAATTTATTGAGAGATTTACTCGGTACGATTTTATTTGCCTTTAATACCACACCCATCTTATTCTGCAAACAACTGCCAAACCTGTTCTGAAATACATGTGAATCTTGTATTAGTTTGTCCATTCATATGTATATTTATATTTATTTATTTGTATTTCTCCTGGATGTGTTTAAAATGCACTTTATAAAATCTTATAAATCTTAAGATATTTTTCCCCAATCATGCAGCCCTAGCTTAATCTATCTTTAAAACTTTATTAAAAAGATATTGTTTACCTAACACAATGTAATAACCATATACTGTTCATTTGGGTACGATGAAGCAATGAGATCAGGAACTGCAGCAGAACAATACAGGAGGAACAAACACAGCCAATTGTTCTATTCTAAGATCCAGTCAGTCACATAGTCTGATTTGTATGGTAATCCACAGCAGTCACAGGATGTTTGTCTGGGTGAATCAATATGGACAGGCTTGCACTGATCGATGCATGAGGTCTTTTTTTTTTTTTTTTTGGGAAAAAATCTTCAAATTATAAATGGTTTATATAACTTATTCATTTGAAAGAAGTACGATGAACTATTGTAAAAAGCACAACATCTCGTTATGTTGTAATAACCCTGAAATGACTACCACAGTGTGCTTTTTCAGTGACGTAATTGCACAACAATGTAATTGGACTGCTCAAATGACACAGTGTCCAGCCAACAAGGGGATACATTCCAGCAGTGCCTTAACAGGGACTAAACCTGGCTCAGATGTCAAAGGATGGCTATACACACTTGTGATTATAATTAATTTTACGTAGATTGTTATCTTTACCTTGAAGTACTTTTTAACGTTTTCAAAATACAGGAAAAGGACCACACCTATTTGTTTACAGTTTCTGTTAGTTAGGTAGGCCTATTGAATATGCAAGGAGTGTGGGGTTTTGTTAGCAGAGCCATTCTGGGCCATATTTTCACACCTCTGGACCTGACCAGGGGGTATTCCATGAACGTTGCTAAACATAGCGGCGCATAAGTGGTTAGTCCTCGCCTGACTTAGCCGCAACCCAGACTAAAGCCTCAAGTCATTCCACTAACGCATTTCAGCTGCGCCTCATCAGCACCAAGTTCAGTCAGGCCAATCCAGGCCTGGCCTACGCGCATGCACGGGGTACATAAGAAGCCCTGAACAAGCGACTGTCGAAAACGCGATCATGTCGAAGATTCGGGCCGATTATTTCAGCGCATCAGAACAGAAGTTGCTTTTGGAACTCTACAACACATTTGCAATAACCAAGGCGAGAGACATGGCGTGACAGAAGATCGGTGAGCGCTTAAATACGCAAGTTAAGTCCTATTACAGTGCTGAATGTGCTGAGTTTTTTAAGTATGTTTTTCACCATCGGTGTCAAGACAAGTTCATGGGGGAGAGGATATGTTACGGTCTGGCACGCGGGCGATTTGAGTTCGATTCTCATGACAGTTGATGTCATAAATATTATATATTTGTAGAGCAGTCTTGTCAGTTGCAATTTATTTTTACTGTGTAAAAGTATTTGGAGGTGTGCGGAACTGTTTGTTTGACACTCTGTTTACATCAGATACGTATTCTCTGCGTCACGGCCTGATTAAGCCTCGTCTTTAGCCTGCCCGGTACCAGGCTAGCCGCTGAAACCATGTTGCCCCAGTAACTCAGCGCAAACTAAGATTAGCGAGAGTCATGGAACCAAACGCTCACTAAAACTAGCGCGAACTGTCGAATAAAGCCGGGCTTTGCGCTTAGCCGCGTTCGTGGAATACCCCTCAGGCTAGCCCTATTGTTTTCTTTGTTTGTTTTGCAATGATATTGTTAGCACTTCATTAATTACTTCCCAAATATTCATTCAGTATTGCATGCTTTAACTGACAGGTGTGTGTGTGTTATTAAAGCTACTTCTGCCTTTTAAATGGCTGTGCAGGGACAAATAAAGTAATTTCATAGATTGATTTTACCTTGACCCATTGAAGTGAATTTCACCACTATGGAGATCAATACTGTTCCATTTTAGCTAATCTCATCCCTGAGCCTGACTTGTAAACTTTTCCTGTCTTCTGGCTCTTATTGACAGGACATTGGCTCCATGCATCTGCACGCTATTCCTTTGTGCCGTTTGCCTGTTGAGAGGTCTAGCACATGTCAAACACTTGCAGCTTCAATGTAAGAGGCTGAAGTCTCCCACTGCTTAAGCTAAGCTCCCTCTGCACAGGTCAAAGACAAGCAGAGAACACAGGAACTGCCCACGCTACTTTCGGCAGAATAAACTCTATTTTCAGTGCAGCTAAGAACCAACCAGGAGGCAAAACCACTAGGGATGGATAGTTAGCTAAACTTAATATCATTAAAATGATGATTTATGCTGTACTATAGTGAGATCTTAATCAGATTCAAGGTTTGTGAAATACTGTAAAAGTTGTTTTTGTAAAAGGGCCCATATTGCATAATTTTATCAAAATCATACCTGGAGTTGTGTTTTGTTTCATTCACACATGTTTAACATACAAATCTTACATATTTAGGAGTTCTTCCCTCAAACAGAAAACACTCTGGACTAACTTGTGATGTCATGCGGTAATACATAACGTGCTCTTTCTGTGTTTTTAAAGGTCCCATGGCATGAAATCTTCACTTTCTGAGGTTTTTGAATGTTAATGTGAGCTCCGCTACCCTGTTAAGGCCCCCCCCATGGCTAAAAGTTGCGAAATGTCTAAACTGAGCATTTGCGGTCCTTTTCTGCGTTTGAAAAAAACACAGCTCAAACGGGCGATTCTGAACAAGGCAACTATGTGACGTCACATCGAAAAATGCCGCTCCACTCCCCGTCTGGATGTTTACCCACCGTCTCTGTAAATCACGCCCAGAGAGTTTGGACCGCGAATGAGCTACGCAATGAAAAATGCGTTTTTTTATTTGCCTGGAGGCACGTGCGAGTGTTTCTAGGCTCGGAAGTCCTTTATCTAAGCCTCTGGACCTCTGAAACAGCAGTGGTTTAATTTTATTTTCTGTGAAAATGTGTTTTTTTCATTGAAATGCCTCTCCTTTCTTCCTCCGCGCTTAAAACGCGGAAGTGGGAGACAGCGCACAGTGCACCGGGAACCAGCGGCGCATTTGCCCCCCCACACCCGCTTCTCTAACCTATCTCTGTCCTTCACATTTGCATTCAAGCAACAAGGCCCAGAACGAGTTGTTCAGAGAGATATTTTCTGACTCTGACTGTGTACATGTGTCTTTCTCATGCACTGAGTCTTGATTTTAGAGGAGGATTCATTTACAGTATTAGGGAACCATTAAGGCACCATATAAAAGCATCAAGAAGTACCATGTCATGGGACCTTTAAACTCCATAAACCTTCACTAGAATAATTTGGACAATTTCAGAACTGGAATTGCTAAACGAAAAGGTAGCCGTTACTTGAAAACTATCATTTCAAGACATCACAAGGTGGAACAGACTATTATGAGCTTTGGAGATGTAGACATACTTATATTGCTGACTTATAATTGCCCAACACCAGGGATGTTTTTGATGAGATAACAACATAACTAAAAGGTCACGGGAGTCATTTTGCATAATAGAGGACCTTTAATTTGCCAAAAATGTGTTAATTTTAATACTTTCAAACTAACCATCTTAGCCACAGAGACCTAAACCGTCTGGCCCCTGTTCACCCGTGAGACTATAATCCTGTTTAATTATTCACACTGTTCCACAAAGGTTCTCTCCACAATCCTGTTTGCAGCCAATCACGACATGCCTCTTGTGCTTGTGCCGCATTAACGGAGTCAACTGGAACAATTCAAGGCTAATTAATGAACAAATTGACTGTTAACTTGGCTGCCCAGCGCTTTGTATGTTTCCATGATCCGCTGAGCACTGAGCTGACCCCTGCAGCCTCCACAAAGACAGAAATGAACCTGTTGTGCAATGTGTGGTGTGGATTGGGAGCCCAGTTTAATTTGTTCTTCTGAGCGAGGCATTGGACTCCTGATGCTAGAGTGCCAAATGAGTTTGTAATTTTTGGAGTAGGATGCAGATTTGCAAGTGTGTCTTTTCTGAGCTGTAATTTACAAAGCTTGTTTATTTCTAGTTTCTAACCCAGTGCAACTCTGCAATTAGTGCAGAGCTCAGTTTCCTGTAAATACAGTTAAGTCCAAATATACTTGTACCTTGGCTGCACCACACCTGCTTACACAACCAAAAAGATT
Organism: Paratrypauchen microcephalus; assembly: GCA_036785185.1. NCBI lineage: Eukaryota > Metazoa > Chordata > Actinopteri > Gobiiformes > Gobiidae > Paratrypauchen > Paratrypauchen microcephalus. The sequence continues at coordinate 216,457 of JAVJIX010000157.1, read as the reverse complement.
ACAAAATGGTTGCCAGGGAAAATGTGCATAGCTCTCCAAAGATCAGGCCTGCACCTTCTAATAGCGATATTTGGGACAACAGAGCAGCATTGCCAAAAAAAATTAAACTTCAATACACGTTTACAAATTTTCATGAAATGCCTCATATTACGCCATTCTCTGATCTATGATATAATGTTGTTTCCTCTTCACAAAAACATACCCGGAGTTGTGTTTTGTTTCATTCACACGTTTAACACACAATCCCTGCATATTTAGGCTGAGTTCTTCTCTCAAACAGAAAATGTCATGTGGCAAGGCACATCTTCACCAGAATCATTTGGATGATTTCAGTCCTGCTTTAAACGTAGCTGTTAACTTGAATACTAACACTACATGACATCACAAGGTGGAACAGAGCATTTTGAGCTTTGAGGAGAAGCAGACAGACTAATATTGAAGGATTACTCAAACATGTGTGAGTGAAACAAAACACAACTCCGGGTTATGTTTTGTTCACAAGAAGCAGTTTTGTGTAATATAGGACTTTTAACCACTTGCATTGTCATTCGCACACTGGATAGATGTGATAACCAAGAAAAATAATTAGACTTAGCTATAGATCCCACATGAGGCTATAACTGCCTCCTAAAGCATACATTTAGCAATGTAAGGTTTCTGAAATGTCCAAACTGTTTCTCACATCGCTTGCATTATCTCAGTAATCTTTGTTTGACTCTGCTCCAAATCAGACTTTGTCAGCATACGGGGCCAGTGAAGTGGCAAAGAATGTGAGCTATGCATATTGGGCAATCGCTCTAAAGCTGTGTACAAGTGTTTACCCTTACCTTCTCCGCCCATGCCCACAGGCCGATGGCCAAGAATGCTGCTCCTAGTAACTGTAAAACAAAGCACACACATAGAACGGGTATTAGAAGATGACACACGGATTCCAGGCAGTTTAAACACAAAATCTGGCTTCAATATCACATGTACAAGAAAGGAGGCTGCATATATGAAAGCAAATTGGTTAGGGAAAGACAAGAAAACAGGTCATATCACTTTAAAGGGTGTGGTGCGGTTAATGTTACATGGTTTACATTGTGTTATCGTTATGGCAACTGCAAAGATGACTTCAGCCGCTTGTGATCATTTACCATCACTTCCTATTGGGTAACACTGTGTCATTATCTCATGATTCTGCAACAACAACTAGACAGACCAGGGTCAACATAGATACTAGTGGGCCCATTTCAAAAGAGTAAAGATATCTGAACCAGGAATCTCCCAGAGCTGAGGGTCCGTCACCTGCTTGTTTCTATGGATATGTCATGTTCCAGAGCATGGCATTAAACAGCTCTTCCTTACATTTATTCATTTCAGGTGGTTTTACATCTCAAAAATACATAGAATAACAGGCATTCTGACTGTGAGCGGGGTTGCCTCTCCACAGATCTGACCTGTAACTTGGTCTGGTTTGGTCTCCATGAAGATAGAAAGGTTTAATGCCATACTGTGAAACATACCAAACAAAGCAATTGACAGACCCTCCACCAGAAAAGTTACACAATGCACCTTTAAAGGGCAAGTGTACTGTACATTGAGGTTAGAAATAACAATAGTAAGGCTGAACGGTTTTAAGAAAAAATTTAATTGCGATTTTTCTGGCAGATATTTCGATTTCATCCACGATTGTTTTTTTTGTTTTTTTTTCAAATTAAGTTTCAGTGCACATGAACATTTGCAAACATCACAGAAACTTACATCATACCATTCAAACACTAAATTCCAAATGTAGTTTTATTTATTAAAAAGAAACATGCTATACACTACATGCTATAAACATGCCCAACCAGTCGATCGCAGGCAGAGTGTCAGTCGATCGCAAGAAATGTGTGTCTATGGCTACGTTCAGACTGCAGGGCTTAATGCTCAATTCCGATTTTTTTTGTGAAAGGTTTTTTTGCGAGGTCGTTCACATTTCCAATTAAAAGCGACTTGTATGTGATCTCCAGTGTGAACTTTAAACTCCCCAAAAGTGTCCCGCATGCGCCTTGGAGGACACGACGGGGTCACGTGCAGTGAGCATGCTCAATGTTTACGGAAGTAGCCTAAAGTTGCTGTCGTACCGGAGCCAAAACATGTACAGCTTATTTGTTTTAAGGAGAAGACGAAGAAGGACAAGGTTTTCGGCCACGGCGTTTTGTGGAGCAGTGGCAGCAACGTCCGTAGAAATTAACGTGTTGGTGCGGAGTCGCAGCCAAGAGTGGTGGGATTGCCACGTGCTTCGCCAATTCACTGACGCGGAGTTCATATACTATTTTCGCATGACGAGAATAGGTGATAGCCTACTTGTACCACTCTCGCTGGAGGAGACACGCCCAGGTCGGATGAATGCGACCTGGCCGTTCAGACTGAAGTCACATGCCAAAAGATCGGATATGTATCGGTTTTAGGACCACATATCTTGGGCGTTCACACTGCAGCCTGAAGTGACCCAAATCTGATTTTGGGAGCCGGGAGCTTGATTGTTGTATTTTATAACAAACGTATAAAATACAACGCAACTTAAACTTAACTTAAATATAGCGATGCTAAATATAGCAATGCTAATCGCGGTAGCCTTTCTATAGCATTTGTAATGTTAAAGCTTAGCCTTATGCTAACAGTTTGTCAGCTAACAACAGAGGGGAAGGATATACCTCTTATCCATCATGTGGAGGAGACTTTTAAATGACTCTTTGGTCACTGTGTTTACAGGCACCATTTCCTTGGCAATGTAGTGTGTTACGGCAGTCGTTATGTCCTGGTGTCTTCGGATGCTTCTGTCATACAGTGTTACACTGGCAAAAGAAGCTGTAATTGTCTGTTTGGCCCGAGTATCACTTTTAGTGTTTCAATAGGGTCTTTAAAGGGACAGTGTGTAAGATTTTTACCTGTTAATTACTGAAATTGAAGATACCCATTCAAAAATACATTGTTTTCCAAGCCGTTTCACTTCCATCATGAAATCAAAGTATTCTTTTGGACTTAGATATAGTCACATAAAAGGGGGATCTTCCCCATATAGAGGCAGCCATTATGAATACGAGAGCCGCAGAAGGACATTTGGGCTCATCCTTCGCCTCGGCTCCTGCTAACAGCTGCTTAGCCGCGCTGCATATGGGAGTGAAGGAGAGAAGGAGAGAAGGGGAAGGGGAGGGGGGAAGGGGGGAGCCTCGTGTAAAGAAGCATGCTGCCGGATCACACTCGTAATGGATATAACACGTATTTTGGACTAAATTGTTTTACTGGATTTTATTCGCTGGATCCTTATGGACAGATTGAGACCAAGTTTATGATGAAATACAGAGTTTGACCTGTGCAAAGCCTTCAAAGGTAAGCTAAGTAAGCTAAGTTTTGTGCTTTTCTGTATAAAAGCCCCATGTGCTCGGGGAGTGATTGTTTTGCAGGGAAATGAATTGCATAGTCAAAAAGAGGAGACTGTAAGGTTTCATTTGATGTGTAGATTGTCATGAATCATGATCGGGATTGTGTGTTTTCATGCGAAAAGAAAAAAAAAAAGTGAACGGGGGACCGCGTTTTATGTATACAGCGGTGCGCGGTTCGTGCGCGGGCACGCGCGATGTCGGCGCTACGTCGCGTCCGGGTGACCCTCGAGGTCTGCCATAGCCAAAAGAGGAAGTGGAATAGCTAGTAACCACCTATGCGCCACGAATCCTACACACTGTCCCTTTAAGAATATAAGCTATAGTATACATAACACTGAGTCAAAAATATATAATATTATTATTATATTGTATATTCCTCAATTAATTATTCCTTAGTAAAAAGCCCACAAATGTATTGATGCTGAATAACAAAATACATTATTGAAAATAAATTGAGGACTGGCTCAGTTGTTGCACTTGCAGCATGGAAATCTTGAAATTAAAAGGAACAGAAGAAATTAAATAACAGAATGTTATTTAGTCTACATATTATGATGAAACCAGTGAATCCAGGCTATTTTTTAGGACATTCTCAACTGTGGGGGGATTCCTGATGAACCTCAGGCTTAGTCGAGATGAGCGTTATAAGATGATTTCTTGTGCTCCCACAGTGCAAAAAAAAGGTGTCAAATGTGTGTGGAAAAATATTTACAGTGCTGGAGTGATATACAGTGCCGTGAAAAAGTATTTGCCCCCTTCCTGATTTCTGTGTTTTTTGCATATTTATCACTCAAAACATTGTCAGATCATCAAACCAATTTTAATATCACACAGAAACAACCCAAGGAAAGACAAAATTCAGTTTTTGAATGATGATTCCATTTATTAGTGCACAAAAAAAATCTAAACCTATCTGGCCCTATGTGAAAAAGTAATTGCCCCCCCTTGTTAAATCACAAACTAACTGTGACTAACCACAGTTTTGAGAAAACTTAGTTCAGTTCTACATGCCACACCCACACCTGATTGTCACCACCTGTGTTGAATCAAGAAATCACTTAAATAGTTCCTGTCAAACAAAGTGAAGTTGGCTACAACATCTCAAGAACAAACACATCATGCCACGATCCAAAGAAATTCAAGAACAAATGAGAAAAAAAGTGATAGAAGTCTATAATTCAGGAAAAGGTTACAAAGCCATTCCCAAAGCTCTGGGGCTCCAGCGAACCACTGTCAGAGCCATTATTCAAAAATGGAGGAAACTGGGAACAGTTGCAACCCTTCCCAGGAGTGGTCGACCAACTAAGATTACTCCAAGAGTGCGACGACGGCTCATTCAGGAAGTCACAAAAGAACCTAGACGCACATCGAAAGAACTACAGGCCTCGTTGGCCTCAGTTAAGGTCAGTGTTCATGACTCCACCATTAGAAAAACACTGGCCAAAAATGGCATCCATGGAAGAGTTCCCAGGAGAAAACCACTGCTTTCACAAAAGAACACAAAGGCTCGTCTCACCTTTGCCAAAAAGCACCTTGATGACCCTCAAGACTTTTGGAGAAACATTTTGTGGACCGATGAGTCTAAAATTGAACTTTTTGGAAGGTCTGCAGCCCGTTTCATCTGGCGTAAAAATGGCACAGCATTTGATAAAAAGAACATGGTGCCCACAGTAAAGCATGGTGGTGGCAGTGTGATGGTCTGGGCCTGCTTTGCTGCCTCAGGACCAGGACAACTTGCTGTGATTGACGGAAAAATGAATTCTGCTGTTTACCAGAAGATCCTGAAGGAGAATGTCCGGCCATCAGTTCGTGCCCTCAAACTCAAGCGCTCTTGGATCATGCAACAGGACAATGATCCAAAACACACCAGCAAGTCCACCTCTGAATGGCTCAAAGAAAACAAAATTAAGGTTTTGGAGTGGCCAAGTCAAAGTCCGGATTTAAATCCGATTGAGATGCTGTGGTGTGACCTTAAACGGGCAGTTCATACAAGAAAACCCTCCAATATGGCAGAATTGAAACAATTCTGCATAGAAGAGTGGGCCAAAATCCCTCCCCAGCGGTGTGAAAGACTCATCACCAATTATCGCAAACGTTTGGTTACAGTTATTGCTGTCAAAGGAGGCTCAACTGGCTATTAGATTAAGGGGGCAATTACTTTTTCACATAGGGCCAGATAGGTTTAGATTTTTTTTGTGCACTAATAAATGGAATCATCATTCAAAAACTGAATTTTGTCTTTCCTTGGGTTGTTTCTGTGTGATATTAAAATTGGTTTGATGATCTGACAATGTTTTGAGTGATAAATATGCAAAAAACACAGAAATCAGGAAGGGGGCAAATACTTTTTCACGGCACTGTATATAAAAAAGTTTTTTTTTAACAGACTTCCCCTTTAAGTCTTTTGTTTGCTCGCTTTCTTTCTCTCTGCGCATGTTACCTTCACTGTAACCAAGCCAAGACAAAACTGACGGCAGCGCTGCGAAGTGCACCTTTATACCCCCATTTACCCCGCCCACATTACGTAACATTACTTTGAAAGCTGATTTACACCATTCCACTAGTAAATGGCCAACATTTCTGGTGCCAACAGGTGAGCACAGACCATAGCTTTCATGCCACATCAATGAATCATATAAAAACACTCTAAATAGACAGAATATATGAATAATTGCCCAGGCCAATTACTCCTGGCTCACATGACCACCAGAACCCGCGAAACTAGCTGTTTTAAACTCCCGGTGCGGAAGTGTTCGGTTTTGCCAGAACGCAGCACGGGAAGAGGAGAACGCGGCAGCACGCAGGTCAGCAAATTATTGTTTTTTGGCGCGGTCAGGATGGCAAAACTGGCGCTTCTAAGTGTGCACCCCTAGATGCGACAGAGCACGCTGGAGAGGTTATGAGAATTAGTATTTGGTGGATAATGGATGAGGGATCGCCACGCAGAGCGCAACAGATAAAGAAACGGGTGCGCGTGTCTTCACGTGCTCTCCCCCGGGAACAACGCTCTTAGGGACGGGACTGCTCCGTCACATAAACATTTATTTTGAACTAAGGCATCAACAATATTTCTCTCCCTTAATCTGTGAAGGGTTACAGTACAAAATATAAATTTCACAGGGTCCCTGGACACAGCATAAAACATTACAGGGCCTCAAACCAGAACAATTAAGAAATTCAAATTATATATACAAGCATGTAAGTTACATGCTTTTATAATTTCAAAAATTTATGGTTCTAGGTCCAGCTCTACTGTGAGTTGTTGCTATGGTCTTTCTCGTGAGTGGGTTCGCATCTCGTGTTCACATTCCAGAGTAGCGCCCTCTAGCGATTAGTTACAATTAATGCATTTTGTTCGGCCAACGTCTTGATCGACAATTAATTGCAAGTCGATTAATTGTTGACATCCCAAATGCAAATGCAAGTGGTGAACTTTCAAGTGGCGGTATAAATTGGTTGTGTTTCCACTGGATGTGGCAACTTTAGCACAACGTGTTTTGCACCTGTTTCTGATGTTTGCCTGCAGCCTCAAACCTGAAATACTGCCAAATGACCAACATGTTGTTTTTCTTTGAGTTCAAAACCCCTGACTCCGCTTCTGGTCCCGCTGAAGCCATTTCTGAAATAGATGACCAGCTTCACTGATTGGAGTCGAGAACACGTGACCTGTCCACACGCAGCTTGCCACTTCTGATTGGTGGGTTTAGAAGCATGGCAGGGAGGCGGGCCAGGCGGCATACATGTGACATATTTGACGAAACAAAACCTGGGTCAGTTAGGAGCACTGCAAAAAACTTTACCGATCTTTAACGATTTAAGCGACTTTAACGATCCCAAAATTGTGTTGTCTGAGATCGCGATTTTCTATCTAAAATGACAGATTGTTCAGCCCTAAACAATAGTAATAATTTATTTTATTTAGCAATCAATGTTGTCTTTAATTTTCATTACATTTTGTAGCTGATTTTGTCACTGTGGAAAAATTATCACAATTAATATTTGATTTGCACAGGTTATGATAATAGCATATTTATGTTGTCTATACCAGACACTTTCATACTTGTAAACACTTTGCTTGATAAACACTGTGCATTTTTCACATAGTTGGACAGCGGGTGATGGGACCAAGCCTCCATAATGGTTGAATAATGGTGCCTGCTTAAAATAACTTGTGGTAAGCATGGATTTTCGTAAAAGGCATTTCAGTAAAAGCAAACATCCTTAGTTACGGAAAATCCCATCATCTTTGTGGAGCAGGGCTTAGAAGAGCCTTCATTATCTCCCAAAGCTAACATTACTGGAACACCATGAAACACATACGAAATAGCATTAAATGTCTATCGTTTGACTTGATGGGTTACTATGTTTGTCTCGTGTTTGTAGTGAGCGAAAGAGCTGCTAAAAAGATGGATTGGTTATCAAACTTGACAGACATAACCAAACTATATTAGCCATATATAATAGCTTTATAGAAACTGTTTAAACATACACAAGTTCATTTTTCTGGCGAATGGTTCTTCTTGTCAGGGAGATGTTATTGCTATGCCTACAGTGTTTCATGGTATGTCTTGAACATTTGGCAACCACACTCCCTGTAAGAATGCATGTTTAGCAAGCTTTTATAACAACACCTGTAACTGAACAAATTCAGAATTAATGCCATTTAATGCCAAACTGCAGGACATTCCAGGTAAATCACTAACATCTCCATGATAAAAGGATGACAGACACCTCAGAAGAAAAGTTACATACTGCACCTTTAATGTCTGGGATTGAAAATTGCCTTTTGAAAATTCTGGGATCGAAAATACAGCAAACAGCTACAAGAGACTGTGGCCATGATCAAAAAGTTACGTAACAAGGCTTATCGCTGGAGGTATAATGGAGACAGTGACAGGCAGAGGAGTGAAAGATCAGGTACCAGCGATTAGATGGAGCCAGAGTGTTAAGCCTCACAATAATCCGCACTGATTAGAGAGAAAGTACGACGGCAGAATAAACACCGCACACTGCAATTAGCAAGATGAATTTCAGATACACGTACAACACATAATTACATTTTGAAACAAGATATGGCAGCTAATTAGATACATTTCTGAACTTAAACCCTACAACGTAAAGCATAGGAATGAGAAAAGCTCCATGTGGGACTGACAACTGAACTTCAATATCCAACTTGTAAAAAATGGTGAGTTGACAAAAACTGCATGGAGGAGATATAGATTGCATATTCAACTTTTTATTGAATGTTTCGCTAGGCATTTGCCATTTAGGATTTAACAATTTCAGACTCTGCGGTTTAAATCTGAACTCCGGGACATGTAAACCATCATAGAATGAAGTTTCAACCTTTTCAACGGAGATCTGTGAAACTGAACTTGAGGTTAACTTTTGTATAGAGCTGGGCGATATGGCCTAAAAATAAAAGCTCAGATTTTTTTTGCAAAAAATCAGATTTCTGATTTTAATCGATTTTTCTCTGCCCTACTCAAAAACAAATAATGACAAATGGCTCAAAATAATGCAACATTCTTTTATAAAACAAATACATTACACCGCAGTCTGTATACAGTTGTGGCAAGGTAACTTCAGAAAAATATTTGTGGCTTGGTAGCACATAATTCGGGTCCAAAACTTCCACCATGTTAATGAATCCGCGCTTTTCCACAGTATATATGGGCACCATGTCTTTTACAATATACATCGTGGTAGCGTGTGCGATTGCCTTCCATCGTGGCTCATTGTTTCAGGGACTGTTGCGTGTTTGACTTTGGTCGGTGTCCTCGCGCTGTGGCTATTTTCATTCCATTGGGACCTGCACTTCTCCCACTCTGCTGCGTGCGTGTGCTTTAGACACTAGGATAACTTTGTCGCGCTGCTTCCTGTGGTTGCAAAAGCTTTTGAACAGACCTTACAGCGATCACTCGTTTGTTCCAAGTCCGATGCAAGAAAACCGAACCAGTTCCATATAACAGATGTAGCAACACCTTTCTTTGGTACAAGCTCCGGCTTTCCCTCAGTCACCGCCATGCTAACTTGTACAATGTTTGGGTGCGCCCCGCTAACTTACCTGTGTAGAATGTGGCAGTGCATTAGTTCCGCTCGCATGTAAAAAATAATTTAAAAAATAAATTTTCATAAAAACACATCGTCCTGAACTGTAAATTTGAATTAATTGATTTAATCGATAAATCGCCCACGTCTACTTTTGTACCTTACAAAAATCGTAATGACCAAACTTTGAAAAGAAAAAAAAAGTTTAACCCTTCACCTTATTGAATGATACTGAATTGTGTTCAATATATTTATTGATACTGACAACTTAAAAAAGCAAACAGTAACAGCAAATAAACAGGTGGTTGGTTACACGATAGTTAATTTGAGCTGATGACTTGTAATGACGCAATGCAACAGGAGCCAATTTTGTGACAATGTTTTGCATGAAAACGATTTAAGGTTGACACATATCTGAGACAGGCTGTTGAGAGTATTCAAATCAGACTCTATGCCAATTTCAGAACTAATATCGGCATACAGTTGGGAGCCTGCTTATAAAAAAGGTGACTACAAATAAGCAGTAAATGGATTAAAGATGCTGTAATATGCAAAAATGTGTTTTGTTTCATTCACACATAGTTGTGTAATCTTTGTTTATTAGTCTGTCTACATCTCCAAAGCTCAAAATGATCTACTTTGTTCCACCTTGCGATGTCATGAAGCGGTAGTTTAAGTTAAAACTTACCTTTACCATTTGTTTAGTAGAGATTGGCAATTCCACAGCTGAAATGATCGAGTGAAGGTGTACTGTATGGAGTTTAAAAACACAATGAAAAACCTCATGTATTACCACCTGACTTGTGTTTGAGAGAATTCAATCTAAATATCCAGGATTTGTGTGCTATACATGTGTGAATGAAACACACACTCCGGGTATGTTTTTGATGAGGACACAACACTACGCACAGATCACAAAATAGTGTATTATGGGTAGGGATGTCCCGATCCGATCACGTGATCAGAAATTGGCCCCGATCACGTGGTTTCGGACTCGATCGGAATCAGACGTTACCTTCCGATCAGTATCGGATATATGTATATATATTCTTATTATTTTTTAACATATCCTAGATGAGATCTATGGTTATGCGGTGGCACAGAGTGAGACTCTACACAGAAACATCAACGTGTGCGGCCTGACACACTATTGGTTAAATGCACGGAAGCAGGCAGCTCGAAGCGCAAAGCGCAAGTACAGAGAGGAGGTAAGGAGAGGAGTACGCTATAATGTTTGGCGAGTATGTCTGTGGTCTGGAAATACTATAAAGTTGATGACAACAACATTGCCATAGCAAACTGTAGGATATGTAAACTTGGGATTGCACTTTCTGTGTAGTGCGCATTCATATCGAGTGCAAATAAATGAGCAAATCAATACGGAGAGCTTGACTTGGTCATTTTGGGTGGGAACTATTTTTCAGTGCAGAAAAACACAGCCGAAGCACACACCACGCTGCGTAAAAGGGGAACTGCCTTCCTGGTGCATAACAGGGATTCCCCCGTCAGTGTGGTGTGTGCTTCGGCTGTGTTTCTCCGCACTGAAAAATAGTTCCCACCCAAAATGACAAAGTCAAGCTCTCCGTGTTGATTTGCACATTTATTTGCACTCGATATGAATGTGCACTACACAGAAAGTAATTGGGAAAAGCATCGAGCAAATTAATTCCTTTTGGCCGAAATCTTTCTCTGGCGACGTTAGACTCCAGTCTAACATGGAGTAGCTGCAGATACCGCGGCGGTCAGTGCTGACAGACCTGGACAATGGCTGGGTCACCAGAAAAACGCTTTCCACCACTTATTTTAGTCTCTGGACTGTGGGGAGATGCCCAAGTTTGACCTGGGGGTGGCATATCCCTTTAACAAAAACAAACCGATACGGCACCTCAAAAACAAACACCCGATACAATCCAGCCAAAGACGAGTCAGCTCACGCTGCAGGAGTTTGAAAAGGAGAGAAAAAAATGCCCCTTGACAGCGCGAAGGCCCAGGGGACCACAGCCAAGATAGCACAAATGATCGCAATGAGTGACCTACCATTCGCCTTTGTAGAGAACCTTGGATTTCTTATCCTTATGGAGCACGTCGAACCTCAATTTGAAGTGCCATCTCACCACTATTTCACCAAGAAAGCTCTGCAGCTCTTTTTAAGAAGATTTCTGACAAACTACATGTCCTTTTATCAGATGTACCCCATGTTTCTTTCACCACAGACATCTGGAGTTCATCCGTGACACCCAGAAAGATAAATAATAAGTAATAAGTGTACTCAAATAATAATAATAATGTGTACTTATAATAATAAATATAAGTGTACTTTTTATGTATTATGTAAGTATCGGATCGGGACTTGGTATCGGCAGATACTCAAAATCAAATGATCGGATCGGAAGGCCAAATCGGGATCGGGACATCCCTAATTATGGGCCCATTAATTGTGTTGGATACAAGGCTGCTACTGTACATCTGTGTGTGAGCCTTGAGAGAGCTGGTCCTGCTCTGTTGTAGTGGCTCCTTGGGGACAGTGTGGTCTGGTTTTCAAATTTCAATACCAAGGTAGATTTGATACTTGACACCAAATCCAATACTACAATAATCATTACAAACACTCACACTCACACCGCATTAAATCTTTCTTTTATATACCATGTGGTCCTATATCTGTGTAATTCCTCAGTTGTCCAGGTAGGTTCCATAGAGGTCCATGCTGGTCTGTGGTTTTATACTAGGCGGTCTTATGCTTATCCGATACATCTTATCATTCTAAAGCAGGGGTCTCCAACCTGTAGCTTGGGAGCTACAAGTAGCTCTCCGGCCCTTCCAAGTAGCTTGCCAAAGGATTTCTGAATTATACATATAGTGCTGAATCACTCAAATCTGATTAACTACCATTGTAAATGTATTATTTTACACTAATAAATGGATAAAGGTTTATGTTTTACAGGTATATAACTGTTCCTCATCTAAGGCTTTATAGGCTAAATTTCTTGTGACTACTTAAACTAGTACAGTGGATATAAAAAGTCTACACATCCCTGTTCAAATGCCAGGTTTTTGTGATGTAAAAAATTACATCAAGATAAATAATTTCACAACTTTTCCACCTTTCATGTGACCTATAATCTGTACAATGCAATTGAAAACCAAACAGAAATCTTTCAGGGAGATGAAGTTAAAATAAGCAACTAAGATAATGTGGTTGCACACCCTTTTATAGCTCGGGAGGTGGCTGTGTTCAGATTTATACCAATTAAAATTCAAACTCATGTTAAACTGGAGTCAGCACACACCTGTCACCAATTAAAGTGCCTCTGATCAACCCCAAATAAAGTTCAGCTCTTCTAGTAGGCTTTTTCTGACATTCTAGTAGCCACATCTTCCAGTATAAGCCATGGTCTGCAGAGAGCTTCCAAAGCATCAGACTGATCTCATTATGCAGTCAGGTGAAGGCTACAAAGGAATTAAATACACCATGGAACACAGTGAAGACAATCATCATCAAGTAGAGGAAATATGGCACAAGAGTGACATTACTAAGAACAGGACGTCTGTCCAAAATTGATAAGACGAGAAGAAAACCAGTCAGGTAGGCTGCCAAGAGGCCGACAGTAACACTGAAGGAGCTGCAGGAATTTCTGGCAAGTACTGGCTGTGTAGTACATGTGACAACACTCTCCCGTCTTCTTCATATGTCTGGGAAATGGGGTAGGGTGGCAAGATGGAAGCCTCATCTTACAAAGAAAAACATCCAAGCCTGGCTGTATTTTGCAAAAAGACATCTGAAATCTCCCAAACACATGTGGGAAAAGGTGTTATGGTCTTGATGAGGTTTTTCTTCAGATGGAACTGGGGCCTTAGTCAGGGTGGAGGGAATTATGAACAGTTCCAAATACCAGTCAGTCTTGGCACAAAACCTTCGGCCTTCTATTAGAATGCTGAAGATGAAGAGGAACATCATTTTTCATCACGACAATGACCCAAAGCACACACCTAAATCAACAAAAGAATGGCTTCACCGGAATAAGTTTGAGGCTTTGGAATGGCCCAACCAGAGTCCAGACCTGAATCCCATCGAACATCTGTGGAGTGATCTGAAGAGGGCAGATTTGCAAAGAAGAGTGGGCAAGTATTGCTACATCAAGATGTGCCATGCTGATAGGCTCCTACCCAAAAAGACTGAGTGCTGTACTAAAGGCCAAAGGTGCTGCAACAAAGTATTAGTTTAAGGGTGTGCATATTTATGCAACCAGGTTATTTAAAGTTTTTTTTTATTTTATATTTATCCCCTTTAAAGGTTTCAGTTTGTTCGTCAATTGCGTTATACAGGTTATAGGTCACATTAAAAGTAGGGGTGGCACGGTACTCAAAACTCACGGTACGGTACGTACCTCGGTTCAGACCCCACGGTTCGGTACATTTTCGGTACAGTGCAGGAAAAAAAAACATAACCAGAAAGGCTGTCCTCAAAGGCAGCTTTGAACTCTGAAACACTTTTATTATGGGCGCTGTTGATTTAATGCAAATGAGAAGGAGAGAGAGAGGCCAGTGCAGCGGGTGGGGGCAATCTCTCCGCTCTTTCCTCTTTAGCAGTGTGCTGTGCGCTGGCTCCACTTCCGTGTTTGAGCGCAGAAGGAAGATATGAGATGATTTCCATTGAAAAATAAACACATTTCCACAGAAAATAAAATTAAACCACTGCTGTTTCAGAGGTTAGGAGGGTCGGATAAAGGCAAATAAAAAACCGCATCTCGCATTTCGTAGCTCGTTTGCGGTCCAAACTCTCTGGGCTAAGTGCGGGAGGGGGTCCGTGACTTTTCATGACTGATGACTTTATGTGCTCATCAGGGCTCGCAAATAACAATGTTTAAAGAGTCCTCAAGGAAACCCTTGCAAAATGAAAGTCCCGTGCTCAGTTCAATATTAAAGGGCGGCAGTAGCTCAGTTGGTAGAGCGTTTGTCCACTGATCCAAAGGTTGGCGGTTCAAATCCCGCTCTTGACATAAGAAACATCAGTGGTTGAGTGGTCAGATCCACTGACCCACAGGTTGGTTGGTACGATTCCAGCTCCCACAGATGAATGCTGCCGTTGTGTCCTTGGGCAAGACACTTAACCCGCCTCGCCCCCAGTGTCTGCGTACACTGGTGTGTGAATGTGTGTGTGAATGGGTAAGTGGTTCCTTGTTGTAAAGCGCTTTGGGTGCCTTGAAGGTGGAAAAGCGTTATATAAAGATGTGACCATTTACCATTTAAACTTGTGTACCGTATATTCTCCGTCAAAATGCGCGCACCGAACCGTGACCCCCGTAGCGTGACGGCTCAATACGAATACATATACCGTGCCACCCCTAATTAACAGGTGGAAAAAGTTGTGAAATCATTTGTCTTGCTGTCATCTTTTTACATCATGAAAACCTGGCATATGAACAGTGGTGTGGTTAGCTCAACTGGTAAGTCACTTGCCTTTCACCAGGAGAACCTGGCTTCAAATCCTCCCCGGCAATGCCAGTGTGGGTCCTTGGGCAAGACCCTTCACGGTACTGCCCCCCGGGTGCCTGAAAGATGAGCTGCCCACTGCTCCTGAATAGGATGGGTCAAATGCAGAGAAATAATTATCCCTACGGAGATAAATAAAGGATGTCTTCTTTCTTCTTTATATCCACTGTAGCTATTTGGCATTTTCTTTTTGTAAAGGTAAATCACCAGAAGAAAAAAGTTTATTAAAGCTATTCAGAAAAGGATCATCTGTCCTGTGAATGTGACTTTTTTAGTATCAATACTTCTAGTATTGAGTATTATCAATATCAAAATAAATCTACTTTTGTCTCTAGTTTTTAAATATCAATCTGATTTTCAATATTGATAACCATATAAAGGAATCAAAGTCAGGTCAGAGGCAGTAATGTATAGCTCCAGCATCTTTAAAAGCAAGAGCACAAATCATTAGGGCTGTGTTCAAAAAATCGATCCACGATCCAATATCGATTCACGCTCAAAAAACACGATATCGATCCAAAAATGTGTGGATCGATCTTCTCCAGGCGACTGGCACTATTTTCTTTTACGCGGAGGCGCACTACAGAAAGCGAGTAAACGAAATCGAAACTTAAGAAGGCAAAATGGCTGAATCAACAGCATCACTAAAAACACCACCTGGATTGAAGGCAGATGTTTGGGAACATTTTGGATTTAAAAGCTACGAGGACAAAGATGAGTTGGACAAAACAAACGCGGTGTGCAAACTGTGTCGGCGAGACGTACCATATAGTGGCAATACCACCAATCTGCGTAACCACATAGCCAGGCACCACCGCGACCTGGCTAAACCTGCCTCATCGAGCCAAACCGCACTTGAAAAGGCATTTGGTGTTAAATTCCCTTCGAATTCTATGCGTGCCTTATCGATCACCGAGGGAATCGGAATATTTATTACGAAAGACCTCCAACCCTACTCCGTGGTGGAAAATGCGGGATTTCGACTACTCATGAAGAGGCTAGAACCACGCTATGTCGTGCCCAGTCGCAGACATCTCAGCGAAACTGTGATCCCACAAATGTATGGGAAAACCAAAGATGCCCTTGTGCATTCACTCAAACTTGCCGAGAGGGTGGCGTTAACCTGTGATTCCTGGACCTCGAGAAATACGGTGTCCTACATGACAATCACTTGTCATCACATCGACGAGGAGTGGAGACTAGCCTCGAGCGTGCTTCAGACCAGGGCAGTTGAGACGAGCCACACTGCAGCCAACCTAGCAGACCAGCTCGCTGAAGCCATCGAGGAGTGGGAAATCTCCGATAAAAACCCCGCTTTCGTCACAGATAATGCAGCGAACATTGTTAGAGCGGTGCAACTGATGGGTCGTTTTCACATGGGCTGCTTCGCCCACCTCCTCAACCTGGCATCCCAAGCAGGGCTTAAAACCCCTGCTATCGCACGCCTACTGGGGAGGGTAAGGCGGATTGTTGCCTTCTTCCACCGAAGTACCACTGCGAGCCACTCGCTGAAGGAAAAGCAACAGCTACTTCAACTGCCGAAACACAAACTCGTGATGGATGTCACCACCCGATGGAATAGTTCGCTGGAAATGTTGGCCCGCTTCCTGGAGCAGCAACCAGCAATCTCAGCAGCGCTGATGTCCCCCGACGTCCGCAGGAGGGAGAATGACCTCTGCACATTGACTGAGACGGACATCACCACTGCCGAGGACGTGGTTAGATGCCTTGAACCCATGAAGACCGCCACCCTCGCCATATCTGAGGAGGAGTCCCCAACCATGTCAATGGTTGCCCCACTGCAAGTTCAACTACTTAATCAGATGGAATGCACTGCTGAAGACACGGCCATCATTAAGGAGCTCAAAACTGCTGTCCACCAGAACTTGAGTTCAAGGTATGTACATTTATTCATTTAATTTATTTTCATCTATACTTTATTTAACATGGCTGGTTGTGTAGCAGTAGCAGCACTGACATGTGTGTTGTTTTTAAATAGATTTATCTCTGATTTCATCCTCATCTTCTTTTACATAGAATAGATCAGTGATTTTAGATTGTATTGTATTCATAATAGTGCATGACTGTTCCTGCTTTTACTATAGGCCCACCCTGCTATGTAGCCTAATGGATGCATGTTTAATCTATCTATCCATCTATCTAAAGTGATGTGTTCCTTCCTCTATATAGATATGAAGGCCTGAAGGAGACCCTGTGTGTAGCGTCATCCTTGGACCCTCGTTTCAAGACCCTACCATTCCTTTCTGATGAGGCACGTGAGGCTGTCTTCCTCAAATTGACCTATGAAGCTGCTCATCAAAACCCATCATCCGATGTAAGTTTGCAGATAATATAGGGTGCCCATTTGAATATTTAGACTATTTTTTATTGAGATGCAAAAGAATGAATTCAAGTTAATTTGTGTATTATTTTCTTGTCTAATATTTTTCTGCATCAGAACACTACACCAGAGCAAGAGGACCCTCATGATTCAACCGACGTGGCTGCACCTGCACTTGGACCAACTCAACCCAAGAGGCCCAAAGACTCTGCTCTGATGGCTTTACTGGGGTCAGCCTACACACCAGCGATTCCACCAGAGAAGAGAACAACATCTGAAAGGGCAGAGGAAGAGGTCGCCACCTACAGGAAAGTCCCACCTATTTCTCTTTCAGAAAATCCACTGAGATGGTGGCAGGTGCATGCCAAGGATTTCCCTCTTTTGTCAGGCCTGGCAAAGGAATACCTTTGCATACCGGGGACCAGTGTCCCATCTGAACGAGTTTTTTCAACAGCTGGAGACATCGTTAGCGCTCAAAGGAGCTGCCTCACTCCTCAACATGTCGACCAGCTCCTTTTCCTCCAGAAAAATTACAAGATTCCTGAAGTTTAGGCATATTTTTATATATATTTATATGTCAGACATATTTTTGCACTGTTCTTGTTGCTGAGCTGGCTGGTTAGTCCTCGTCATTGTTGTGTTACTCCTGTAACAATTTAATTTATTTATGTTTTATTTATTTATGTTTTATTTGGTCATTGTTATTTAGTTCTGGTCATTGTTAATTCTGCCATGGTTATGTTACTTACATTTCAAAATAATACTTGTATTTTTTACTAAAATAAATACTTGATACTTGACTCTTCTCTCTCTCTGTGTCCCTCTTATACATACACAGATACAATCACCAACACATGGGGCCGTCTTGTCTATTGGACAGTATTTATTTCCATTATGTCTGTAAATAGATCGATATCGAATCGAATCGGATCGAATCGTGGATCGAATCGGATCGTGACCTTGTGAATCGAAATCGAATCGATCTAGGGAATTCGGATCGATTCCCAGCCCTACAAATCATTAAGATTCTTTATTTTAGTCATAAACAAATAAAGTGACCGTTAAACATAAAGCAGATGGGATTTATACTCAACAAAAATATAAACGCAACATTTTTGTTTTTGCTCCCATTTTTCCTGAGATGGACCCAAAGATCCAAAATTCACTCCAGATACACAACACTACCATTTCTCTCAAACATTGTTCACAAATCTGTCCAAATGTGTGACAGCGAGCACCTCTGCCCCGCCGAGACAATCCACCCCACCTCACAGGTGCGCCACATCAAGATGCCGATCCGACATCATGACCAGTGCACAGGTGCGCCCCAGACTGCCCACAATAAAAGGCCACCCCGAAATGTGCATTTTTTTTGCTTTATTGGTCTGGGGACTCAGAACCAGTCAGTATCTGGTGTGACCACCATTTGCCTCATGCAGTGCAACACATCTTCTTCGCATAGAGTTGATCAGATTGTCAATTGTGGCCTGTGGAATGTTGGTCCACTCCTCTTCAATGGTTGTGCGAAGTTGCTGGATATTAGTGGGAGCTGGTACACGCTGTCGTATACGCCGGTCAAGCACATCCCAAACATGCTCAATGGGTGACATGTCCGGTGAGTATGCTGGCCATGCAAGAACTGGGACATTTTCAGCTTCCAAGAATTGTGTACAGATCCTTGCAACATGGGGCTGTGCATTATCTTGCTGAAACATGAGGTGATGTTCATGGATGTATGGCACAACAATGGGCCTCAGGATCTCATCACGGTATCTCTGTGCATTCAAAATGCCATCAATAAAATGCACCTGTGTTCTTCGTCCATAACAGCCTTTGAAGAGGAGTGGACCAACATTCCACAGGCCACAATTGACAATCTGATAAACTCTATGCGAAGAAGATGTGTTGCACTGCATGAGGCAAATGGTGGTCACACCAGATACTGACTGGTTCTGAGTCCCCAGACCCCCAATAAAGCAAAAAAAAAAAATGCACATTTCGGGGTGGCCTTTTATTGTGGGCAGTCTGGGGCGCACCTGTGCACTGGTCATGATGTCAGATCAGCATCTTGATGTGGCGCACCTGTGAGGTGGGGTGGATTGTCTCGGCGGGGCAGAGGTGCTCGCTGTCACACATTTGGACAGATTTGTGAACAATGTTTGAGAGAAATGGTAGTGTTGTGTATCTGGAGTGAATTTTGGATCTTTGGGTCCATCTCAGGAAAAATGGGAGCAAAAACAAAAGTGTTGCGTTTATATTTTTGTTGAGTGTATATTGCTGAATTTCTCAAAGAAAAGCACAGTTGAATACATGAATGCTCCTTCTAGGAGTTTTATAGCGGGGTGCTTTGGGGACAAGATGTTTTAAAAGGCGGCTCTCACCTCCTGTGACTAATTTGTTTCTGTTTATGCTTGTTTCTTATGCATGTACTTTAATATTAGTGAATTTTAAGCAATACAAATAAAATATGCTTTAAGAACAATGTGTACCTTGGTTTCTCTTACTGCAGCCAAAAGACTTATTTATGTTTATACTTGATTTTTTCTGTTTGCAAACTATACAAATAACTGATTTTAACATGGCTGGCATATGAGGAACTAAGCACATTAAAAGGTCTGTGAATCCACTCAAGCAGTTGTGAAACTCGATGATTTTATGGCTTGCCAGACAGAAATGTAGAAGTGGAAGATCCAGATTTAAGCCACAAAGCAGTGTAAATTATGCAACATCATGGGGCAAGTTCTTTCAAGTTATTATTTCACTTTACAAGACAATTGAAAGCTTAACTGAAAGCTAGCCATAGACATAGGCCTCTCCCAATAATTACCATTTTGACATTTTGTTCAATCAATGATCAAAATTTATTGTGTGTGCTGTGAAGTTTTGTTAACTAATATAATTTCTGACTGTTGTTTAATTCTGTTAAATAATACTGCACATTTAAAACATACCGGGATTATCCTGCTTTATTGATATTTTGGCATTTTGAAATGGCTCCTCTCTTGGCAGGATATCTCTGGATGGCAGGGCTGATCGATTTTGAGAAAATTATTTAAATTAGTATCCATTAGTGATTCCGTGGAAACTGACAATGACAGAAATTTGAACTGACAAACTAATGCAAGAATCACATTTCAAAACATGTTTATACTAGAGATAGACTGATATATCATTTTAAAAGGGATAGTTCGTTTTTGTTTTTTTAATGTGAATCTGTATAGCATTGCCTTCAGCAGTGTCGTGCATTGACACTGGTTTACCCCTGACAGTGTCCTATGAGCCGAGTTCTGCCCAGGTTCTGGTGCTGACAAAAGTAGGTCCGGAAAGTTAGCTGGGACATTAAATAAAGCTTGTTTTTCTTCTGAAAACAATATTTGTCCAAAAAGTGATATATTTGCATCAGAAAACAGCTGCATACGAAAAAGTCAGCAGTCTAAATCGCTTGGTGTTATTTTCTCTTGAGTCCTATCACTGCGCACCTATTATTATTAGCCTGTTCACTTGTAAGTGGCAATGTTTACAAGTGAACAGGCTAATAATAATAATAATAATAATAATAATAATAATAATAATAATAATAATAATAATAATAATAATAATAATAATAATAGGTGCGCAGTGATAGGACTATCACTTTTTGGACAAATATTGTTTTGAGAAGAAAAACAAGCTTTACTAACTGTCCCCGCTAACTTGCCGGACCTACTGTGTGGAGTTTGCATGCATGGTCTGGGTTCGATCCCCGGATCGACCGAGCCTTTCTGTGTGGAGTTTGCATGTTCTCCCCGTGTCTGGATGGGTTTCCTCCGGGTACTCCGGTTTCCCCCATCAACCCAAAACATGCTCCAGGTAAAATCTTCCAGCTTAGGTCCTGACCAAGCCTAGCAATAAGATCATGGACATGGGTCCCCGGGCGCCTGAAAGACGAGCTGCCCACTGCTCCTGAAGGATGGGTCAAATGCAGAGAAATAATTTCCCTACGGGGATGAATAAAGTCTGTCTTCTTCTTCTTCTTCTACTTTCATCAGTGCCAGAACTGGAGCAGAACTCAGCTCATAGGACACTGTCAGGGGTAAGCCAGTGTTAATGCACGACACCGCTTAAGGGGATGCCATACAGATTCACATAAAAAAAACGAACTATCCCTTTAATCTCCAGCACGGCCAATATTTTGTTTTGCCGACTTGCTGCCTAAAAATACCCATAAAGCTTGATTTGAAACAGTGGAAAGGGATAACTGCACGGAATGTGAAAATACAGCCCTCTTTTAGGTTTGAGGTTATAAAAAGGGCTGTGGGTGAGTTTTTAATAAAGTTAAATTACATAACTTCGGGAAAAATAATCAAAATCGGAAATAGATATCGGCCTAAAAATATCGGCAGAGGTCATCAGTTGCTCTGGCATTGGCCATGAAAAAATCCAAATCGGGCAATCTCTAATTTGTACAGATCTGAACTACAGGGTAAGTGGATTTTATGCAGAATAAAATGAAATTATGGGACACCAAAAGTGCAATTCGGCAATTGCGTCCAGTCAAATTCCGATTCGACTGCAATTAATCTTGCAGTCCTACTGGTGGGTGCTGATAGCTCCTCCAAGTTAACTCATATTTAAATGAGCAATAGACTGTGCTGCCTTCCCCTGCCAGAGGCAGGATCTCCTGGCGTGAAGGGTTTCCTCTCCGCACGGTCACGGAGATTATCGACACAGGAGATGCCTTCCTAATCCGACTGATCCCATTAACCCGGGCTATCAGACAAGCCAAGATCCGCACACACCAATGGAATATCGACACTAGCGAGTGTGCCCGACCTCTCCCTGCCACAATGTTAAGCTAAACGCCCAAAGTGGAGAGCTGTGTCAACGTCTAGCCCCATAATGCAATATCAATGACACACCAGCAGCCTCCATGTTGGAAATGCGTGTAAGGGGCTAATTAATTATAGCATGCACCTGAAACAATATCTCGTGCACTTCAGAGCCTAAGCGACGTGGACTGGTTGTTAGCAGGAAGTGGGCCGTTATCGTGGGGAGCTACAGCAGGTTATATTGGGGAGTTGAGGCGAACAGATTGCAGTTGCCACAGCGTATCAAGAACGGAAACAAGAACAAATAGGAAAAAAAGGGGTTAGGACCTTCTCGAATGGAGTTTACTTCACTGTTCACATTTGATTTTATCATTGGAAGCACAGACAGAGCTAAGAGAAACACAATATAGTCCACAAAGAGAAGAGCTATTTTATCTTCACAATCTTTAGATTTTTGCGTTCAGAACAGAATAAGATATGAACATGGACACTGATCGTAAAAATAAAAGTATAAAGAACTGGAAATAAAAGAATTGGAAATTGGATACTAATAAATACTAAAAGTTGTATTGAAAGTAGATACTCATTTGAACAGGTATTGATACTAGGGATGTCAACAATTAATCGATTAACGGTTAATTGTCGATTAAGACGTTGGTCGATCAAAATGCATTAATTGTAATTAACCGCTAACCGCGGACACGCGGACATGCGCACCCGCGTGGTCATGAAACAAGGCAACCGCGCTGCGCCAAGATCGACTCACAGCCGACCGCAGGCGCCAACGGCACTGCTCAGCAGCCCCGGGTGTACGTGCGAGGCGAGATCTGACCCGGAATGCGTGCCGCTGCCGGTTTCGCCGCAGCCCGCGCCCCGAGCCCTGAGCCCCGCGCGGCTGGCCTGCGACTCGGAGCGCGGGGCGCGGCGAAACCAGCACGCGCCCCTGTGGTTTAATCCTGGTCTAGTCCAGGTCTAGACCCGGTCGAGTCCAGGTCCAGTCCAGGTCCAGACCTGGTTCAGACCTGGTCCAGTCCACGTTCAGTCCTGGTCTAGTCTCTTAGCCAATCAGGACAGAACACAATGTTACTCTATAAAAAAATTTTTACACTATAAAAAAAGAAATTGGATAGAGCGAGGGATTACTGTATTTTGTTATTCAGCATCAATACATTCGTCTGCTTTTTACTAAGGAATAATTAATTGAGGAATATACAATATAATAATACTATGATATATTTATGACTCAGTGTTATGTATACTATAGCTTATATTCTTAAAGACCCTATTGAAACACTCAAATTCAGGTGAAAAACGCCGCTTATCAGTTAATCGTTAATCGACCGATAAGGTCAATCAACTATCAGTTAATGAATTAACCGATAATTTGCATCCCTAATTGATACTAAAGTCAAATTCACAAAATCTTTCCTGAATAGCTTTAGAATGATCTTGAGAAAGTACAAGATCACAAAGACTAGTACACAACTATGGACTTACATGGAAACTACCTGGGCGACTGAGGTATTAAAAGATTCAAAACGTAAGCTTGATCACTGTAAAACTGGAATTAATCTCAAGATCCTAATGCAGGACGTGGATGTATCTCAATGTTGGCTGAATCTTTAATACCTTCCTTTGACAGAGGAAGGAGGAAACGTTTGTATGAGGGCTGGCTGTTAAATCTTTACAGAAACGTGTGAATGGGACTTGGATCGCATTTTGCTTTTGTCTCTGCTGTGGTATTTGGAAAAGGCTTTCCCAAAGGAGCAGTCTGCCTTTGTATTCGAGCTCTTAATTACACTGGCATTTATTCAGGGTGTGTCAGAGAGGCAGAGAATGTGTTATTATTGTATCAATAAAAGTGTCCCCCTCTCTGAAGAAAGGCGGAAACAACAGTGAAAGTTGAGTTTAACTACCACAGTTGGTTGATAATGATAACAGGAAATTACATATTTGTATAAATACATAGCTGTATGACATTTTGAATTGTGCTGGCAAAAATAGGGATGTAACAATAACTGAAATATCATAATATCGTATTGTCAAGTCTCACAATAATATCGTGGGCCAACACATTATATTATATTACAAGTCTCTTTGCTTAAATTCGTTGCTTAAAAAACAGAGGGAACTACATAGACCATGATCCTTTGCTGTTTCAGTGCAGACTACATGAAGAAATAAATATACGCTGAAAGAAAATTCAAAACAACACAAGGCAGGCAAGCAAGATATTCAGCAATTGAATAAAAAACACAATTGGAAGTGTTGCAATTAGAAATGATTACTTCATTTCCTCTGACAAAATATCCTGTCTTTTGTCGAAAGTATGTAACTTCATATTTCACTCTTCTCTCAAATGCATTTAAAATGTTTACTTTTTAGTAGAATCCTACATTCAAATATAAATTGCAATTCCAATCACAATAACAAAACTTGACAGAAAAAAACAATTAGATAGTTTTATAAAGTCAGGGCAATCAGCAGCAACAACATATGGAGCTGCTGATTGATCTAGCAAATCTAGGCAGAGCTTCTACGTCGGAAAGATGTCATTTGTCCCACTGTCAATTTGTGACACATTTTTGGATCCAAATGTCTAAAAGAAGCCAGTTAATAACACAGCGCTACACCCGACCAGAGCAGCACTTGCTTACAGCTTAACAAGCCCTTAATTACAGCATGCAGGGCGCCCAAACATTTCAGCAGCTCAGCCAGAAAATGTAATTAATGAGGTAGATGCAAGAATGTGTAGATTCTACTGTAGTGTAGAATATGGTGTGTGTAGTGTCCCGTTTTACATAAGGAATAGACCTACTATAATACTCAATAGCAGTTCTGATACCACGGTCTTATAATTACAATTTATTGAGGCAATAGAATGTAATTTTCAAAATGAATTCAGAGTACTTTCTTTAATAGTACCAAGCGGCCTTATATCTGTGTAATCTCTCAGTTGTCCAGGTAGGTTCCATAGTGGTCCATGGGCATATACTAGTCTATGCTTTTATACTTGTACTGGAGATCAATCTAAAGATATTCAGGAAAGATTCCTTTCTCTCCTGCGAATGTAACTTTTTAATATTGATATCTGCTCAAATGAGTATCTAGTTTCTATACTATTGTTCTTATCAATTAGTATCTGATTTTTGATACTTTTGACAACCCTATTCTAGTGCAATGGTGTTTTTGGATGAGAACTGGTCCCGTAATGCTGCCAGTAAACTGAGTTAGGAACAGTGGGCTTTGTACTGCTCTATTGCAACACAATATTTATTCATCTCAATCTGAGACACATTTTGGAGGCTGACAAGTCGACTACAGCAAAGACAAATTGGTTGATTGGTGGAGAATAAGGCCCATCCCTCTCCATTTCAACGGAGCGCCGCTTGCCTGTCAAATCCAGTTTTGCCGCACACAGACTAGAGTAGAAGTATCTGCCTGTGATTATTGGAGGAGGCAGCCAGCGAGATAGAACCACCTCTTCACTTCTGAGAGAGAGATTAGACGCTACAGTTTGGACTAGGGCTGAATGATTTGGGGAAAATATCCAATTAAGATTTTTTTCTGACAATCAATATGATTTGTGATTTGTTTTAATTATAGGATTCTGTTCAAAGTTTACATTTTATACACATCAAATAAATATTGTATGAACTGAAAACTAATACAATGCTTGCGTGTATTTCAGAACATTCAGATCTTAATTACAGGGTTACCAGTTTTTATGCAGAATAAGACATTACATTTTGTTGTTTGTGGTGGTACTTAAAAGTGGACTGTGTAACTTTTGTGGTGGAAGGTCAAGCACCAGCTTCACCAGTCTCCATGGAGATGTTATTGCTCTGTCCATTATTTTCTACAGTGTGACATAAGCATATTTACTTCAATGGTAACAGGCACCACCAGGGCTAGTTGCAGGTCAGATCTGTAGAAATGTTACCCTGCTTACAGTATAAATGTATGTTTTTCATTGAAGATAAAAGGAGAAGTTCAATTTGTCAACTGGACAAAGTTTGTTTGGTTGAAAACGTTTCGCCGCTCATCCGAGAGGCTTCGTCAGCTTTAATGATGAATTTAGAGCTGACGAAGCCTCTCGGATGAGCGGCAAATTGAACTTCTCCTTTTATCATGGATTCTACCCGGACGACTGAGGGACTTTTCACGTTTTTCATTGAACTTATGAGTAATTTTAAAAAAAACAGTAATTGTATTCAATTTAAACATTTAAGTTTGATGTCATACTATGAAACACTCAAGACAAATAATTATAAAATGAAGAAAAACCAGTGGCTAATCCAAATTGTCTCCATTCAAAGTGTGATTTTGATTTGACTGTGATTAATCTTGTAACCCTACATTGGACTAAGTGTTAGAGAACAGTGAGTAAGCTGCATATGTGACTCAGTGTTTCTGTGAGGGAGTTCTAGTGAAAGTCATCATGAACTATTCCGCCTCAAGACAGATGATTAATCTTGGTGCACATTCATTGCTTTTGAAATATTACCCGATCTTATTCATTTCCAAACCAAATATTAAAGAAGCAGAAAATATTTCTATTACTGAAATAAGAACCATGCATGATGTTTTTTTCTACTTTTTCCTTATAAGAAAAAAGACTTTCTCCTTGCTTAACATGTAGTGATATGATCTTGATATGGCCTTTACATCAGATGTGCTCCCTCCCTGACATACCTGTTTGAATCAATTGTTATACAACTATGAAGCGATTGGATAAAATGGATAAAGATAAGAAATGGGAGGGTTTAGTAAATATGGTATACAGGTTTAGGATAGGCACAAAAATATAACTAGCAAATGAAAACCCGACTGGACCACTGCAACTGCCACCTAAAGTATGTTACATTATACTTTCCTAGTACCTTAACTGTACTACTCTTCTATGCCATTCTTTGAGGGTTCAACTTCTCGGGATTTCTACAGTCTCCCAAAGAGGCCATCTGAGGGAACATGGTTGAGCTATTGTGCTATGCAAATAATGTGACTTGGCCTGACTTGAGTGCAAAGCAATGTTTGTGGATCCCATGTGTGACGAATGTGTCAGAACAAGCATATGCCAGTGGAAAACAGAGAATTACACCCCCAAGTCTGCGTACTCCTCCCCCCTTTGTGCCACTGTGGGTGTGTGAGGGAGACAAACAATGCATTCCCGCAGAGCCCGAGCACTATGGTGGTGCAAGGAGAGAAAGGGGCGCTTGGAAAAGAGGAGGGCTGGGTGGTATTCAGATCCCTGTGTGTGGGAAGCCATCGCAGGGCCCGTAGACACGCCATTCCTTCACCCAGAGGCATTATAAGAGAAGTAACACAGGGGAAGGGCAGACGTCGAATATGGGAGGGGAGAGGGGTGGTGGGGGGAGTTCAACAGAGGAACTTTTCAAACTGAGGATAAAGAAGGTGGAGGGTGGCGTAACAGCAGGCTTGACAACAATACGGACCAGACACATGCCATTTTTCAGCAGCAACAATGATCACGGGTTAAAAAAGGCAGGGGAGAATAAACTTTAAACTTTTAGTCTAAAGACAATGCTTCAAATTCATTACTGTACTAAAACATGTCAAATCCAATTCTCTGATTTACTGGGCATAAAAAAACAGAAATAATATCCTTGCAGACGTTAAATCAGGACACTGGGATAGCAAACACAGTACAAGTCTAAACTTGACAATGTCAAGTCAGATTCAAGTCTCACTGCATATCCTTTTACACACAATGAAAAGGAAATGTACAAGTTCATGTCTACAACCCTTAAAAATAGATTAAAACGGTTGTGCCAATATACATTTGTTTTGTGATTAAGTTCATTTTAAATTTTTAGAGATTTGATAGTGGGGTGATGCTACTTTTTCCCCATACATGACACTGTCAGGTATAGGTTTGTCAATTCTTAATGGGACTCAATCTATTAACATAAACTACATTCATCTATGGTATGGACAGATCTTCATATCAAAGCTAACACTAGGGCAATTTCATGACAAAGTTAACATTTTGCACAGGAATGTTAATGCCACTTAGCAACAATGTATGAAATGTACACTTTTAGCCCAAACTAAACACACCAAATCAAACGACAAAAACAAGCCAGACTTACCCAAAATATGATGTTGAATCCAAATAAGAAGTATTTCACGCAGCAGCTGACTTCTGCTCCTTTAAAATGACGATGTTTTCTACTCATTCTTCCAAGGATGTGGGCTAACTCGCTGGCTAGGCGATTATAACCGCTGGTACTTTACAAACTTAGCCAAAGCTGCAGTTCCGGAAAAAACTAAAGCTATGGCAGGATCTCTCCATTAGCTACACAGCATCAAGTTTACTCCCTGCGACATGGTGAGCCAAACACCGATAAGGAGCTAATTCATTAATCTAGACTAGCCTTAAACATTAGCCTGCTAGGCCAGCTAGCTCGTAACTTCTATGGTTAGCATTAGCAGCTAACAACAACAATTCTAGAGAGACACTTGAGACAGATTCAGTTGCAGTTTGGTCGATATTGGTGTAGAGCTGCCTTATATTAAGAGCACCCGCAGCGAGATAAAGGTTAACCCGATGGTCTTTCAGTTAAATATGCGTCCCCTGTTTTTTCTTGTTCCAGGATCGCCGCTTGAAACCTTCATCCTTGTTGTTTTGTACTGAAAACAAGCCCCTGCTGTCAAATAAGGGAAGCACCGAGACTGGCCCCATTCACCTCAACAGCGACATCTGGTGTTGCACTTTGATGTCCCAGTGCAGACACTGCTGCTGGGAGGTTTAATGCATTTTGTTGATTCAAAGTTACAACTGTTATTGAACCATATTAATACGGTATATTAAAGTCATTTAGGAATAGGCTAATTAAAGGCGGTAGGTGCAGGGCCACAATAAACAATTATTTACAATAATTCTGTCAATTATTTTTTGATTAATCACTTAGCCATTAGATGAGCGTTAATAATGGGCCATTTAAATAAAGCAGCTTATTGAAACAATAATTGTCTTCCAAGGCCAAACAAAATTCTTAATTATAATATCTTTCTTTTGTTTTAATGTGCTGTCCTGCGATACAGATTAATTCTGCTCACTTGAAGAACATGGTTACCTAAGGTTGCCTTCAAGATAGAGCAGTTGCCAGTTGCATTCTGCTGTATGTAATTTCATCACTTTATTGTGAATGACAAGGTTACCACCATCTCTGCTGTGCAGATTTAGTCCATATAGAGCAGGCACTCTCGAAGACACTTTCATCCATGCACAGATCTATAGCCTATATGTTTTACACTGTTTAATACTTAGCTTATGGTGGTTCTCAAACTTGTCACAAGCAACGCTGAACATTGGCTTTCAGAAATAGAATCTTTATTATTGGTCACACAAGCAATTAGCTGGAATTTTTTGGTTAAAGCACTCGGATCAACTGTGTTGACACAAAGAGACAAAACATTAAAGACATGGTGCACAGGGCAGCAAAACAGGCCTGCTCAATACAGAACTTGATTTATCTTTATTGCAGAGAAGGTGACACTGTTTTTGAATCTTACAGATTTGGTTAGCAGAAATCTGTAGCGCCCCCTCAGGGCGTTAGAAGAAACAGGGGATGTGCAGGATGCGAGAGATCAGAGGTGATTTTTTTTTTTTTTTTTTTTTTAATGTTCATCTACGTTTATTTTCTCTATCTTTTTAACAAGCATAACTAGTGGAAGAGCCTAAATCCAGTCTAAAACAAACACCCACCAGGAATAAAATAGGAAAAAGCCAAAACCTACACAGAACTATAACATGTAACCTGTAGTGGAAATTAAAGAGGACTGTAAGAGTTTTTAACATGGAAAATCTGTTTTTAAAAAGTGTATCTATGGTAAAAGGAGAAATTCAATCTGTCAACTGGACAAAGTTTATTTGATCGAAAACGTTTCGCAGCTCGTTTCGCAGCTCATCGACCAAATAAACTTTGTCCAGTTGACAAATAGAATTTCTCCTTTTACCATGGATTCTACCCGGACGACTGAGGGATTCTTCACAAAGTTTATCTATGTCAAAAAAAATCAAATATAAATCACTAATTACTATTACGGTTTCTCTTGGTGATAAATACAAAGTAGAAGTTCTGTGTAAAGTCCTACAGATGGCAGTCTGTGTTAAAAGCCTGGGTGCGACCCTGAGGTGCCCTTAAGAAAATGTGCTTGTGACCTACTCCAAAATATTTATGGCATAATACCATGTTTGCATCATCATGCCAAACTGAAAACCAGAACTTTGTAACACAAATAATATAGTGTTACAAAAATGTATTTTCTCATACTGGAGTGAAATAAGGTGTTCTTTCAGATTATTTTTAGCTAACTGAGCAGAAATAACTTTAGGCTCTTAGATTTCTTTTCTGGCATGGCATCTGTGAGAAGACATATACACACAGTACAACAGAACCAAAAAAGTGAAGTATGTATAATATCTGTTTTTATTGACAAAGCATACAGAAATGTGTTATGTTTTGAGTGCAAATGAGACACAGGCAGAGTTCTTCGTCAGCACTTTATGCAGAGGAAACCGGGATGTAACTAATCCATGAGAGCGATAGGTTGATCCAGAAGGAGCAGCACAGCAGCAGGTGTGCCTGTCACTCAGTACAGGGAAACATGTGTGTCCACACTGGTCCTATGACAGAAATCTATGCTGTTCAAACCACATACAAACATATTCACAAAGACTTTTATTACTTTTTTTTAAAGCCACGTTATGGCACAAACAAATGTGCAAACTGTAAAAGACAGGACAGTGAAATCTGTATTTTGAATACAGCACATTTCACTCTTTCTGCAAAACAACATAATATTCACATCTTTCAACATTCACTGCAGCCTTGAATCTCTCACACCATAACAGTTAGTACCTTCTATTCCTCTAAACATACATCTATGAACATACTTTCAAATGTAGTACATACTTTTCCAGATGACAATCTTATCAGTAAAGCAAACACATACAGCACAACTTCATTGTCCAATGTCAACATTACAATCAATATGCCTTTTAAGTATTAATTGTTCCTGTAAAATATATTAGCAATGTGCTATTACCAATTGGTAGGTCATTTCGCTCTCCATGTCCTTTGTCATCAGTCCATCAAACTTACATTCACTGAGTAAATGACAAAACAAAAAGCACACATTGTATTTGATGAGTATTGCATAGATCACTATACCAATGCTTTGCTAATTGGAATGTGTTGATCTTGATATATTAAAGAATATTGTTGATAACTGTCTCATGAGTATATATACAGTTGCCTTAGCATCACTGTAGTCCAATAGATTACTTTTAGTTTTTGTCCAATTAATATGTCATTAGTCATGTAAGTTACAAACATTTGACAAAATGTACAAGCACGGTGGGGTCTGTTAAAGCAGCTTTGGTGTGAAAATATGACAAATACCATGTCTTTGGTTTAAGCATACAAGCCACAGCATCATTATATCATCAGCTTGTTCTTGTCATTAGCGTCTGGATGAAAGCAGAGTACAGTTTATACAGAGGCCTCACAGGTCAGTGGACACAGTAGATCTCTTCACCCTCAGACTGCCCCCCCAGCCACGGGGCAGGGAGTTGTAGTAGAGACCAGGTGAGCGCAAACCAGAGTCCTCAGACTCCACTGAGGCGTCCGAGTCTGTGAGTGAGCGTGTGTTGTACAGGCGCACGGGGGAGCACACCTGTGTTGGGGTGGGAGGAGGGCTGGTGAAGGTGGGCGACTGTGCTCCGACGGAGCGGCTGTGGAAGGGGCTAATGGGAGGTTTGTGAGAGTCATGATGGGAGATGCCCACAGGTGAGATGGGCAGGCTGTGCCCACTAAGGGCTCCAGGAGAAACACTGTTCTTCCTCTTGGCTGCGTTGATAATGTTCTTGGCCAAGAGGCGGTGGTTGGCTTTTGAGTCCATATTGCTGACAGTGGGCGACATGCAGCGGCTGTCCTTAGGCATAGGGACCGGGGAGGAGGCAGCGGATCTGTGCAGAGGTCTGGAGAAAGACAGGCTGCTCTGAGAGTGGGCTGGAGACTGGCAGCGGGAGCCCCAGGGAGAAAAGGGGGAGGGGGCTGTAGTGTTGGATGGCTTGGATGTGGACACTGTGTGGTTTATCATAGGGGACTGACTCCTTGAGCCCCAAGGAGGAGACATATGAGAGCTGTGGGCTGGTTTGGAAACAGAAAGAGTGGCAGAAGGGCTGTGATTGCCCACTGGGGACTTGCACCTGGTTGCCCATGGAGGTGACACTGGTGAGGTGGCTGTTTGTGAAGGTCGTGATGTGAAAGCAGAGCGGGGCATGGATGTTTGTGTTTGGGTCATCATGGGAGACTGGCACCTTGAACCCCATGGGGGAGGAGAGGGAGATGTGGGTGTTTGAGAGGGTCTGAAGGGGGGGCTGGTGGGATCCTGTGTATTTGATGGGGACTGACATCTGGACCCCCAGGGAGAGCGACTTGTGGGAGTCTGCGCTGATCTGTGAGTCTCCAGAGGGGACTGACACCTGCTGCCTCGGGGGGTGGACACAGGCGAGATGACGGAGGGCCTGGCTGGACCCCAGACCACCGAGGAGGGGTCTGCAGGGCTGCTGAAGCGCCGCGTCAGGCTGGGACCTGCAGTGACTGCTGGAGACTGTTTTGAAATGACGTTCAGAGAAGACTCTTTGGGTGCCTGCAAGAACATAAAATAATTTGGTTTTAGACAAACTAGACAAAAGAAGGAAATCAGATAAAGAAGAAGATTGATAAAGAAAGACTTTTGTTATGTAATAAACTCAAATATTGTGGGGTTGCTTTTAGTTGCATGCTGAGTTAAAGGTTAGAAGTAGTTTTCTTTTTTCATTTTTGTTCAAAGCTTTTATTCAGCTGTTTTTGTCTGTCTCCCTGTAGTTTGCAGTGGTCACAAAGAATAGCTGCTGTGGGTTTATTAAATTAAACTAACAAAATACTGAACAACTAATGATAACAAGTCTATTTTGTTTATCTGAAATTACCTTAAAGTTACTGCTTAGTAGATTTATAGTCAGTAAAACCATATACGTAATCAAAGAGGGAGCTTGGGCGTAGTGTGAGTTTCCCCAGTGAAGCACACTAAGGCCTCATGTTTGTCTTTGTCTCTTGTTACTGTTATCTATCTGTCGTGAGGTGATTAACCTTTACAGGCCTATAATGTTACACAGCAGAGGCTGTCCACCTTATACACATGCTAATTAACAACAGACTAATAAAACAACAGACTTCAGCAATATCAGCTCATGTGGTAAATATGTTTTTATATTTTACTGCAAATCAGACTTAGCCCTGGCCTCATGAGCAGTGCAGTCATTATTAATAAGGGCAAATTAAGCTGTGCCAATCCAGAGTGTTTTATTGCCTTTAAATGTCACATGCTGTGTTCATAAAATTATCTGGTTACCACATGTGTGTATGCATGAAAGTAAATCAACCCAGACAGGAAAATAATATGGAGTAGAGAACAATAAGGATAGTCACTAAAAGGAGCCAGTGAATAAAGAAAGGAGGCCAGTAAGAGAGTTAAGATGAAATTTTAATCAGAAAGTGAAAGATTTTATCAAGGCGAGCAAAGAAAATGAAACCGTAACAGTGAGAGATGTTATGCAAAACAACTGTCTTAAGATTGTTTCATTAATAAGGCATATTAGCTTGTGCAGACTGAGTTTGCTATTGAAATCCTAGATTTCAGTAGAAAACAGAACAAGTGAGTTATAAAGGAGGAGCTCAGTGTCTCTTGCTGTAGCTTCGATACCAGTGTGCAGTGTTAAACTCCAAACTCTCCGATCATTAAGCAGATGCCAGACCATCTGTTAAAGTGCTTAGTAGAGCAGCTTCTTCCTGATGCCCACAGAATTGCAAAGACAAAGTGAAAGTTGTCTGTCATCATAATTTCAAAACATACTTAATTCTGCATGTAGAGTGTAACACACATGAATACTTTAAGGCACGTAGTACTGCTTGTATTTTTGGTGTGTGCAGTTGATAAGCAAATCACTTCTTAAGCTTGTGTATTGACTGTCTACAATTCTTAAAATACAACCTAGCATTCTACATGGGGTTAGTACTGGTTCTCAAGTAGGTCTAATTGAGTGTGACCCAAGAATATTTCTTTTTTGTTGTGATATTAAAACAATAAACATTAAAGCTTCACAAAATTCAAACTTCAGTGTCCACACCCATTGTTTGGGAATTAATGCTAGAATACTGTTCTGTTGTTTTATCTTCTCCCTCTCATAAACTGCAAAGAAGAACGTTTAGAAAGTTGAGGCACACAGGAAAAGTTTCAGAAAAAGTACACAAAAGAGTTCAATAGAGTTTGGCGTTAGCAAGAAAAGAGTCTTAAGATTCACAGTCAGAAGCGTTTTAAAATTGGTAAAAAGATGGCCTCCACACCTGTACTTCTAAACCTGCTTTCTTAGCGGAGAAAGTGGGTCTCGGTGCTTGGATGCCCGACCGGGGAGAAGCCACCCGCTCTGGGGAGAAAGCTGGAGAGCTGATTCTCTGCTGGGCATCTGGGAATCCTGTGGTGGGACTCATCGCCATTGGGGGAGACATGCACTGACTTCTGTACTGAGAAAGTGTATTGCTGGGCATTGAAGTCTGTCTAGGAAGAGATTGGGAGCGCATGATGTTTTTTGCTTGTGGTGCTCCTCTGGGAAGGGTACTCATAGGGTCAGGTTGTACTGGTTTGAGGATAAAGAGAGAGGAGTCAAGCTGGTATGGCCTATGTCTCGACAAGTCCATTTCTATTTTGGAGCATCCGTTCTCAATAGGGGCAGGTGGAGGAGCAGGCTGTGGCGCTTGCTGTGGTATTGGCACCTTTGGCTTTGGCTTCTGCTTTGCAGCTTGTTGGGCTATTAGGTTTTGGGAAAGCTGAGCAGACATTTCGGAGTTCTTAGCAATGGCTTTGACCCTTCCTGGCATGTTGGATGGGTAGACCCAAGATGGCGGCAAGGACATTGTAGGGGAAGGAGATCGTCTCTGCACGGGTTTTTGAATCTCTACAACATATTTCTCCATCCTTGACTGACGCTTGGCGAATAGCTCAGCCCCCTTCCCTGCCACATTGGTGAGAGTCTGCTCTGGTCTGTGCTCTACTCTGCTTGTCCTTGTCCTTGATGTTTTTAAACTAGATGCCCACTCCGGCTCTTTGGCTTCCTCTGCTTTAACTTCTTCCTTCGCAAGAAAGTTTGACGCCTCCGCACCTAAAGCCATCAGCTCTTCTTCTGTCGATGGTTCAGGGATAGATTTGCTCAGCTTCTTTTTTGCATCCACACCTTTGACCATTGAAAGCAACTCTGGATTTGGTGCAACAACTGGCTTCTCCTTAAAAGTGAACATCGATTTTCGGTTTGCTCGTCTTGCAGCTCCCTCTTCTAAGATCCCTGTCTTGATTTGTGTTGGTGTTTTCCTCTCTGCTGTGGACTGTGCTATGAAAGTTGATGGTTTAGGGGCTGTCTGGGGACCAAAATGATGCTGTGAAGGATTGTATTGTTGAAAATGTGGCAGAGGTGAAGTGGGAGACATTGGTGGCGGGCTGGAGTAGTAGGGATGAGGAGGTTGGTTTGTGAATGCTGGTAATGGCGGTGTTGGGTAGGACGGAGCAGGGGGAGGAGGGGAGAAGGACCCAGAGTATGCGGGTAGGGGAGGGGTAGAGTAAGATGGGGCGGGTGGGATGTCCATGACAGGGCTAACCACCTCCGGAGACTGCACGGTTGGGGGTGAGAAAAACGGCCTGGCGGTACGATTGATGATCTGTTTGCTTGTGGACATAGGCTGGCTCTCAGGCCCTGAGCTGCTGTGACAGCCATTAGAAAGTTTACTGGCGGGAACTGACCAAGTAGCGGTGCCCTCATTCATCTCTGCTTCCCCCGCGACGCAGCCTATCACAACTGGATCAGCATTATTACTTCCACGGGGAGTTTCGGCCTTAACTATATCCTCTAGCTCCGAGTGGATTTTATCTTCTTCTTCTGCTGGGTCCTTGACAGGTAGAAAATGTCTCTCTTGGATAACACACTCCTCCGAGGCATCTGTTTTCTGGAAATCCTTACCTGACTCCTCCAAGATATCACTATTTGACATCGTGGTTGATAAAAAGATACTGGAGCTGTTCTTCAAGTTCAAATCCTTCTCCTCACTGCTTCTCTCTGCCCATGTAGGCTTGTTAGATGTGATTTTGGGGGTCACATTATCCTCGCGTGACCCTGACCCATGCCCACGCTCCTGAGTAAATGCGTTCACTCTTTGCCTTCGTCGATTGAAGAGTTGGACACCTCTCGAGCTGGAGTTGGAGGGGATGGTTAGCTGAGCAGCGATGATTTGACTTCTGACACGAGCCTCTTTCAGCTCTTTCTCCGACAAACTTGTGCTGCGGCTCAAGTCTGGAAGCACACAGACAAAAACAATGTGGTTAGTGACAAAATAAGGAACTAAATTTTCTTTAGGGCCAATACAGAGACATTTGACAAGGCAATACATGAGGTTTTGTACACAGACAACTCCCCAAACTGCTAATTAGTCACCGCATCACTTTTATGTACAAACAGACGACGTGGATGCCCTTTAACAAGTCTGGGATGAAGTATTCTCTTTGAAAGCCACATAATTGTACAGAGACCATATGCTTTTGATTTGCCTTTGCTGCACTTTGCTGCTGCAATCCCTTTGAGAATAATAAAGAGAAAACAGCTTCGCAGAAAGAAAAATGAGCATGAGACTTTAACAAGTAGTATTAGAGTTTTATTTTGGTTTTCTATAAAAAATAAATGCAAACTTTTATGAGTAAAGGGATTAGACTGTTTAACAGATGCTAACAGCAAAACAGCAGATTAAATATTTAAAGGTTCTATATCACCTCATCTGGGCTTTAAGCCGTGTTGTTATGTTGTTACCTCATCAAAAACATACCTGGAGTTTCATTCACACAGTTTGAGTAACCCTTTATTATTCTGTTATTAGTCTGTCTACATCTCTAAAGCTCAAAATGCTCTGTTTCACCTTGTGTTGTCAAGGAGTGGTAGTTTTCAAGTGAGCAAGTTAACAGCTACCAACATAACACAGATCAGACAATAGTGCAATATGGGCCCTTTAAACAAATGAAAACAATAATAACCCTTGTCAATATAATATAACATTGTCAATAGAATATAATATCAAACTATCAAGTGTGAATCTTCAGTTTGCTTTGCTGACATTGCATGATAGTGTCACAATAGACCTGTAGCCCCAAGTGCAGGTCCAGTTTAAATATTTCTATAGCAAGCACGTTTTTGTACATTCACTCCACCTTTTGAATCCCAAATTCCACCTCGGCTAAACTATAGGTGGGGCGATCTTTTCAAATAAATGCTTTAATACCCTGTCATCCACTGAATGTGCACTTTTCGTAGATTGTTGTGAATTTATGCGAAACTGTGTGTGTGGACTTGGTTTGGTTTGTTTTCTGAGCTCAAGAGCCTCATTCCAGGAGCAGAGCTATTTCCCCTGCCATCTGCAACGGTCCCTCCCTGAGCAGCATTCCTCCCGCACTGAGAAAACTCCCTGCATCAGCTTCCAACATGCCTTTGGTTTTCCCTCTCCACTTCAATCTGAGTGACCCAAAACCTCTGCCTAGAAACTACAGCTTTTCCATTGCAGAACTTAATATAGAATGAGCATTATTCTCCACAGAAAGTTTATTAAACTTTTGCAGAACTTTGTACAGCAGCTTACTGAAAGGATTAAAGCCTAAAATTGGCACTTGGATGATGTTAACTCCCACTTTTGACACATCTGGCAGACGATTTCTCTATTTCATATTAGTCTATAAAGCTTTTTTGCAAACCACGGGCATATTTTTCATCCAGTCGGCACTTTTCCGATTGAATATGAGGTGAATCAGGGGAACTGCGTTACTTTGATATAATCATCCGTCAGTTACAATAAAACTTCTCATCTGAACAGTGATACAACTCGGTTTGATCGTGCCTATACTCTTCTGCCTAGGTTCAGCTATAAAATAAAGCTAATTCATGCTCTGCTGAAATGAAATAAAGTGCATCTGTCATTGATTTTTACAGACTTGGAAACTGCCCTTGGTGTAATTTAATTATCTTTTGTAGGGCACACTTCAGTGAACCCACCCAAATTCAAAGGCAAGCTTTTTCAGTGGGGCCGCTCTATATTGGGCTGTTTAGAATAAAGAAAATCACTAAAGCTGTTTTGTCAAAATACATTAGCATCACCTTAATTCAAGCAATCTGAGCCAATTTTTGTATTTTTGAACTGTCTTTTGTGCCTATGTGTACATATTAGGCCAGATTTAAATAGCAATTTATCAAAGCCTTTCACTAACTCAAATAGAAAACCGACTAACTTATAACCCCTGTATGCATTTTTATGTCAACTTTTCAAACAAGTTGTGCTTTCTGTCATAGTAAACACTATTGTGAATTCATGTTGTCTATTTGGTGGGTGGTCGGCCCATTTTTGGACAGTGGTCAGCTATTTTATAATCTACGTTACCTGAGCAAATATAGCAGAGCATTGAGCCATGAAATGAAATGTCTTGACTGTAAACATCAGCTGCAGCCCAAGCCAAAGTGACTATTATGTTACACACAGGTGCAAACCCCATCAGTGACTAAGATCAGCATTTTGTTGAAAAGCAACTTCATGAAATTACTCTATGAAATTGACTTTAAAAGTGAATAAAAAGTCAAACTTGTTTACGTTTTTTTCTAGTATCGTGAAAAAAGTATTTTAAAAAGTTCAGGAGTTTATTTTACTGTACAGATTTCACAAGGAACTAATTATGCCACTTTGAAGAACACTCAGATAAGTTCCAGTGGAGGAAATTTCACATACTTAAATATTTAAAATACCAATAAATTTAAAACGTCTCTCAATAGTTCAGCAGTCTCCTCCGTTTGTGTAGTTAATCCTGGATCAGACCGTATAATCTGCCTTACCTTAGCCACGTCAGAATATGTGCTCCTTTAGTTCAGTTGCTGTACTTCCACCAGAGTTCTGAGTCTCACTGGTCTCCTCACACCCCTCTCTAAAAGCAGGCTCACGGCTCGAGTTTCTGTTACTTTTGCAAACGCTGTGGTGAAGTCCAGTCTCCACAGAGCAAGAGAGAGAGGGGAGAGGGAGGAGGCCGAAGGGGAGGTGTGCTCTAGCCTTTAGTTGTGAAAGTGTTTGATTTTAAAGGTCTATTACCCAAAATCGAGCTTTGTTACCTCAAAAGTGTTCCTCAAAAGTGAATGAAATAAAACACAACTCTGGGTATGTTTGTGATGAGGAAACACAATTATGACATGGATCGAAAAATAGAATATTATGTCTAGGCAATAGTAACTCATATGGCGGAAAAGGTACAGAAAATTCTGTACTCAAGTAAAAGTGCAGTTGCTTAGCTATAAATGTATTTAATTACACTGCATGCACTGCTGCAAAATCAGAAAATGTATTAAAGGTCCCATGGCATGAAATTTTCACTTTCTGAGGTTTTTGAACGTTAATGTGAGCTCCCCTACCCTGTTTAGGCCCCCCCCATGGTTAAAAGTTGTGAAATGTCTAAACTGAGCATTTGCGATCCTTTTCTGCGTTGCAAAAAATCGGAGCTCAAACGGGCGAGTTTGAACAAGGCACCTTATTGACGTCAGATCGAAAAAAGAAATGCAAATGCAGTTCCACCCCCGTCTGTCTGTACTCAGCGTCTCTGTAAATCACGCCCAGAGAGTTTGGACTGCGAATGCGCTAGGCAATGCGAAATGCGTTTTTTTATTTGCCTGGAGGCACGTCCGAGTGTTTCTAGGCTCGGAAGTCCTTTATCTGAGCCTCTGGACCTTTGAACAGCAGTGGTTTAATTTTATTTTATGTGGAAATGTGTTTATTTTTCAATGGAACGCTTCAAATCTCTCCCCCGTGCAAAAACAAGGAAATGGATCAGCTGTGGGCTCTGAGCTCTGAGTGGAGAGTTTGGCCACGCCCCCACCCTCTACTATTGGCCATCTGTTTTCTCCTCATTTGCATTTAAGCAACAACGCCCAGAATAAAGAGTTTGAGAGAGATACAGTATTTATGACTCTTTCTCATATTATCTCTGTTTCTCATGCACTGAGTGTTGATTTTGAAGAAGGATTCATTTACAGTATTAGGGAACCATTAAGGAGCCATATAAAAGCATCAAGAAGTACCATGTCATGGGATCTTTAACTGTAACATGCCCATTAGCTGATTTATCCTGTTCTTTGTATTGGAAATCACACAGGATTTAATTTATGTATTTGGTTGGTTAGAACGAAAATCCATCCAATACCAACATCTGACCAATTATTCATATACTCATTCCCAATACTCATACTCATAACAAATAAAATTACAGAAATTGAGCACTATTTCCAGCCCCAACATGAAACTTACAGCTGCATTGTCTGATTGCCACTGCTTAAAAAAAACAACAACAACAACAACAACAAAACTCATGACTGTCTCCTATAGCTACCTGCCCTGGGGACTTTTAGCGCAGAACAGTATTGACAGTTTAGGCAGTTGCACTCAATCCAGACTTTGTTATGACACTTGTGAAGAGGTGTACAATCAATGATGGGAATTGAGTTTCTTATCTCCTCGAATGGTTAAGTGTCTGACCCATGTAGCAGGCTTTGATGTGGAAAAGAGGAGCTGCAGTCACTTGAGTAGT
This sequence comes from Paratrypauchen microcephalus, assembly GCA_036785185.1. Classification (NCBI taxonomy): domain Eukaryota; kingdom Metazoa; phylum Chordata; class Actinopteri; order Gobiiformes; family Gobiidae; genus Paratrypauchen; species Paratrypauchen microcephalus. Next base: position 175,637 of record JAVJIX010000157.1, on the reverse strand, counting down.
CAATGTGTGTGCAGATTAAAGATGAGATAGGCCAATAGGTCACAACCCCTGCCGACCTTCGACCTTGCACTTTGTCTGGTTATATGTGTGAGTTGTGTTTAGCACTACACTAGTGTCTTTGAACCCTCTTGTGTTCCTACATACAACAGCAAGAGAGGTATTTCCTGTCCATGCACCACAGTCTACAGGAACATGTGGCAGAGCTTGTTTAATATGAAAATGGAGTTTTAACTCTTTTTATATTTCTTATACTGATTGACACATAGTTTTGGCTGTGTTTGCAAACAAAGCCCAGTAAGATTCAATGTCCAGTTTAGATGAATAGCTCAATACTCATTGATTTTCAGATTGATTTTTGTTGTATATCTTGAACACAGGATTCTCGGATCCTGGAATTTATATCTTATTCTTTCTCATTGCAAGAAAGATGCTGCAGGTTAAAGCAGAGCTATTATGCAAAATCGACTTTTTAGAGCTTTTAATCATGTTACAATTTCCCCTTCTCATTCACCCTCTTGAATTTATATTTAACATGATTCATTTATGAGTAATCTATATACTCCTGTATTCAACACGTCATTGCTCCGATTAACCCCCACAATATGTCTTCTTTAAGATAGAGGTTTGTCTTGTGAAAAGTTATAAATGGGAAAATATTATACATTTAATACATGAAAATTAGGCGTAGATGCAGAAACAGATTACTACACAAGCTGTCATACCATTAGACAGTGACATGCCCAATTACAAGGTTGGTGAAATGTATTGCCAAATAACCCATGGCAGTTTGCGTAACGTCTTCAAGTAATGGCAAGTTATGGAAAACACTAAAAAAGTAAGATTTTCCCACACTTTCCCTCATGTTTTTGGCTAGTTACTTAAAGCCTGAGGTAGAATGTACACAACTGAAGGAGTAATAATCATTTTGGACATTTAGTTAGGTCAGCATGGTTAATTTATTTTCCCCCAACCCTCATTCACAGTATTGTTCACCACTTAGTCAGATTCAATTTCCGCTTTTAGTCAGTCCAGTGTCATGTGTTGAATATTTACCATTTGCCCTCTCTACCTTACCCTTGCCCCTCCTCCCCCCATGGAGCCAAAATCAGCCTCTAAATCACGTACAAAAGTAGGGGGATTTGAGTGGGAGTCCAGCTCTTGTATTTGTGTATGAAAGGTCAGATTATCCTGTCGGATGTTATCTTTCTCTGAGGCGAGCGGGTGACAGCCAGGCCCCGTGGGTGCAGTGTGAAGCCATATGGAAAAACAGGGATTAACACCAGTTTGGGGACCGTCCTATGGTGGGTCCCATGAGGCAGAGAAAGCGCAGTAGAAGAAACAACAAAACATGGCTGGTATTGTTACTCTGTCCAACTTTCAACAGTCCTTAGTGTTGTGTCTGGGAAAACAAATTAGTGAGCAATACCTCATGGGTAATAGTGGATGCATAGAAAGTGAAATTCTATGCCAGACTACCTGTGATTGGTATTGATAGTTTGCAGTGGCCTCGCGCTGGGGTTTTCTATATGCATCTCTAATAGCTGTTACCATGAGCGAAAAAAGTTTTAAGATCTGAAAACTCAAGAAAATGCCAAATGGACTGAAACAACACATTTTCAGGATCCTGTGAACAACACAGCATTCATGGTCCTGTTTAGGTGTTTGATTTTCAATAAAAAGGTGAGCTTGACTAACTCAAACTGTTGGATAATGTTAGCTAGCTTGTGACTGTAATTTAATGTGTAAGAGACTAAGAGCACAAATCATCTCACCTGCTCTATTTCCAACCAAGTCAGCTCTTAATGGTTAGATTATGTTAAAATAAAGGTCAGATAACGTCTAACTTGAGTAACAGAGCTACTAACAGAGTAGTGCTTCTATTTAGCTTCACATCCCCAGGGAATGTTGATAACATTAGCTGCAAAGTATCAATAGTAGTCTTGCTAAAAGGCACAGTCCTAATATGGACTGGTTCAGAGTGGAATCCAACCTTATAACTGTAAAGGCTACTATTGTCAAATATAATGGTTGTGTGGTTCTGTAGGAAGAGCTTTTACCTCAGACTTCTATATATTTTGGGATCAGGCCTGTGCACAGTGAGAAGGCCAGTGCCTTGGTGGAGGTCTTTCACTGAATAACTTTTGCACAGTAGTATATTGTGAACATTACTTCTTCTGTTCAGTAAGTCCCCTAAGTTTTGTCTTAAAGCGTCTAATGTTTTCTATTTTAACAGACCCTGGCCCTTTCCCTGGACTTACGTGGGAGTTGACAGATGTGAAAGTCAAGCGAATAAGTTTCCAGTGAGCTGTTCCCACCAGTTTCTCCGGTGATTGTCAGCGGCTGTGGCTGCCCTTTAGCAATGATGCATGATTGCATTTCCATAGTTGTTAGAGAGGCTTGTACCTTTACAGCATGGAAACAGATGTTCATGTGTCAGAGCGCTGCGTAGGATGGGTCTGTATGGCTGTCACTGTCTTGAGCAGGGGTGGAACCACAGGCAATCCAGTGTTGCTATTGGCTCTGTAGTTTTTGGATTTCTCAAGTTACAGTTTCATGTTTAAAATGTAGAAATAAGGTATTAGTCTATCAGTTCATATTTCAGTCTTCTCTCAAATGTTAATGCTCCTGGACTCTGAACAAAATCCTACTTTTTAAATAAGGAAAGATAAAAAATATCCAACTGCAACTGCGTTTGTTATTTGTTCAACATGCTTCATAACATATTTTATAACCCATTTCAAAAAGATACTCTGATTCCTCTAAGTACCAAGTTGCATCACTGTTCCTTTGATTTATATAGTAAAAGACTACACTAAAACATAGCTCAAAGGCAACACAACTTTGGGCATTTATAAGCAAACTTGAACAACCCATTACCCAACTAAGCAACGGAAAACTCCCCATAAACAAACACTCACTTGTTTTCCGGCTCATCTGGTCTTTGTTGAATTCAGATGTCTTTTCCCATGATGCATCTGTGCAGTCGGGGTCTGGGACGTCCTGCTTGGGCTGAAGAGGCTCTCGCAGTCGTCCCGGACAGCTCACACCCCTTTCCAAAGTTGTGTGTCCCTGCTCCATCTTAAGCTACAAGAAGTAGTTCCAACAAAATGTCTTGTACTCTTGATGAAGCTATTTCAAATCTTCTTTTATCCCTCCAAGTTAACTGGGAGTTTTTTCCTAGACAAAATGTACTCAACTTTCCAGAATTCTGGGTATGTATTCAACCATAATTTAGTCCATAATCAATTGACAGCTGTGTGGCTGTAATATTGATTTTTTTCTTTCAAAGTCCAAGGTTTCTGCTCATGTCTTCACCAGTAATCCGTACAGTCAGCTGAATTTTGTTCACGTCAATGGGACCTCCCACAATAACGTGTTCCAAAACTCTCCCAGGCTGAGCAACGGATATCTGCCAATTTAACTTGCACAATTTTCAATTTATTCTCCTCCTCTCCTATTCTATTTCTGTCTCGGGATTGCAGCTAGTAATCCTCCAATCTGAGTTTTATTTTTCTTAAAGGCGTATAGACTTGTTTCTTTATGTTGGAGATCATAACTCTTAGGTGATGGGAAGAGGAACTGTGTGAATGGTGGCTTCCTGCTGCTTCATGCATGTGAGCAATTACAATTTACCCTGAAAAGGTCGACCAATTGTGCGCTCTGTTTTGCTTTGCTTTATCTTGAAGTCTTTTTTGTTGATTATTAAAAGTCTATGACGTGGAATGTTTTTCTCTTGATTAGCCGTAAAACAGATCCAGCATTTGAAAGTTGTCCTGTTGAGATGTCCAGTTTGTTTTGATTCGGGATGGCTCTCGTCAAGATTTGTTGACGAATCAAAGGCACAAAAGGTCATTGAGGGTCATTGGCTGTGGCCCAAGCTCCCTGCAAAAGAAAAATACAAGTTTATGTCAACTTTAACTTTAAGATCATAAAATTTAATTTGTTTAGTTACAGTAAATAGAAGCTCTTGATGTTTACTTTCCCTGCAGCATAACAAACTAGAAGTACTGAAAATGTGTAACCATTATTATAAGTATTGAAATGGTTTGAACTCGTGCACATGTTGAAGATAAAATATGAAATTGCTTTGTATGAACAAGTCTTCCATTCACGTGTTTTTACATCTGTACAATACTGTTGGAGGAGGAGGAGGAGGGTAAAATGCTTTGCCCAAAAGTATAACGGCAATACAGGGACCAGGAAATGATTCAGACCTCTTTAATAAAAAGCTCAGTCCTAGCAGGCTGCAACACCACAATGAAAGCAAGTAATCCAGGTTTACTGAAATAGAAAGTTTTAAAGGTCCCATGGCATGAAATTTTCACTTTCTGAGGTTTTTGAACATTAATGTGAGCTCCTCTACCCCCCTGTTTACCCCCCCCATGGTTAAAAGTTGTGAAATGTCTAAACTGAGCATTTGCGATCCTTTTCTGCGTTACAAAAAATCGGAGCTCAAACGGGCGAGTTTGAACAAGGCACCTTATTGACGTCAGATCGAAAAAAGAAATGCAACTGCAGTTCCACCCCCGTCTGTCTGTACTCAGTGTCTCTGTAAATCACGCCCAGAAAGTTTGGACTGCGAATGCGCTAGGCAATGCGAAATGCGTTTTTTTTATTTGCCTGGAGGCACGTCCCAGTGTTTCTAGGTTCGTTTGCACACTTTGAAGATTATGTGTATAAGGCTAAGTGCTTCAGATACGCGATGTTTCTGCTCCATTTCAACCTCTATTTTCCCTGGATTTTAACTTTTTCACCGTTGCTATGTGCGTTGCTATGTGCGGAGGAGCTGCTACGGAGGACGCGCAGAGGCCAACGTTACTTTTTCGTGCTGTTCTTGATCTGTGCGTTGCAACACTGGAATTTCCCCACTGAGGGACTAATAAAGGCATATCTTATCTTATCTTATCTTATCTGAGCCTCTGGACCTTTGAACAGCAGTGGTTTAATTTTATTTTATGTGGAAATGTGTTTATTTTTCAATGGAACGCTTCAAATCTCTCCCCCCGTGCAAAAACACGGAAATGGATCAGCTGCGGGCTGACAGCGGAGAGCGGAGAGTTTGGCCACGCCCCCACCCTCTACTATTGGCCATCTCTTTTCTCCTCATTTGCATTCAAGCAACAACGCCCATAATGGAGTGTTCAGAGTGAGAAAAATTACTCTTTCTCAGCTTATCTCTGTTTCTCATGCAGTGAGTGTTGATTTTGAAGAAGGATTCATTTACAGTATTAGGGAACCATTAAGGAGCCATATAAAAGCATCAAGAAGTACCATGTCATGGGATCTTTAAGTATACATTATCAGTGATCTACTTGAGATTTTCTAAGAAAGATAACCACTGGTATTGTGTGTAGAATCCCTCAGTCATCCAGGTAAAATCCATGGTAAACGGAGAAATTCAATTTGTCAACTGGACAAAAGTTTATTTGGTCGAATACCACTGGTATTGCACAAATCTCCTGTAATTTTCTCTTATCCTTTTTTTATGTAATACATATTTTATATACGATATTAAGTGATATCCTTCAAGGACATTCAACAGAACTCACCTTTGTCTAAGTGCTTTTTCAACAAATTGGCTCCTCATCTGAGTAGCATTTTCAAACATTCCGGCTTGAATGTCCTAAATTATTTTCAGTGTGTGTTGGTTGACATCCAAAGGAGCATACGTCTGGACTTATATATCCACTTTCAGGGAAATAATGGGTCCATTCTGCCAGTCTAAAGATGAGATCAGACATTTATACTTGGACTGACGCTGACGATGAAAAGGTGAAGAGAGAAACATGGAGACCCTTTCGTACATTTATGGTCTTCAGTCTTGTGTGCCGGACCTTGAGTCATTTTGCAAATGCAAGGATTGCTTTTGAAAAGATGAAGTACATCTTATGGTATTACTTTTTCAATACAGGCATTAAAAATATATGTCAATGTGACTGGCGCACTCAGAGGCGACTCAGAGTCTTTGGTGTCTATAAAAACATTATGTTAATTTTCTACAGAGCAACAATTGAGTCCGTCCTCCATTATGGTATAATAAGCTGGTTTGGCAATTTAATGGTAAAATCTAGGGCAGAGACCTCTAGCCTAATTAGAACAGCAGGTAAGATCATGGGTGTGATGCCCCCTCTCAGTCCTCAGGATGTTTTTGTGCAGGCAACCTTGAGGCAGGCAAATGCAATTATTGATGATAGTGCTCACGTACTGAACGGTGAATACTGTATGTCCTCCTCAGTTCTGGAAGGAGATTCAGGCTTCCTCTGTGCAAGCATAACCGTTATAAGCACTTCTTCGTCCCCATATCTACGAAGCTACTAAACAACCAGAGAAGATAGGTGATTTTAGTGTTTGGGGGGAGTTTTTAGAGTGAATGTGTTTGTCTTGGTGACTGATTTTATATTTATTTATGACAGGATGAATGTGTATATGTTTTTTTTATAAAGTGATGGTGCGTGGTTTGTGTGAAGGGTAATAATGGCGGGGATGGATAATGATGTGACTGTTAGTGGGAATGCTGGAGCGGGTTTTCTGATGTTGTGTTTGTGTATTGTATGTTTTTCTGTCTGTACTGCAATCTTCCCTTACCTCCAAGACAAATTTCTCCCTGGTAGAGACTAATAAAGAAACCTAACCTAACCTAATGTAACAAGAGAAATCTGGTATTGAAAAGCCCTTAACGGTTGTATGGAGGATTTTTTTTTTTTTTTCAAATTGTCAGTGATATCATTATCACTGCAGCAGCCTTGTAATTATGATGACAAAAAAAGAATGAAAATAGATAATGAGGCTACCTCATTAGGTTACCTATTAGGTTGTCAATCAGACTCCCTATGCTTCTAGCATAACTGACTTGGCAGCGCGCTGGGATTACATGGTTTACGTACGCCTCTAACGCATTCCACAGATGCAAGATGCTGTTTACTCGACCAACACAGTGGTTCTTAGCAGCTTTTTCCAACTGAAGCTTCCTTGCAGTTTGCACAAAGTTTCTTGCGATGGCAAACAAGAATCCACTACCAGTAAGCTACAAAAGAAAGTCAGTTTTTGAGGTTGCTGAAAGAAGAAGAGAAGGGGAAAAGAAGCGAAGCTGAACTCAGGTGTTTCTCGGAAATTCGTTCCAGCGATGCCGTGCACTGAAGCAGAGGGTGTAGCGTTGGTCGCTAAATTACTTCTGGAGAGGAAACTTCTGCTTATCATTTGAAAAGTACAGTATAGCTACATCAGCAACAGCAATTCTGAACGTGCACTGGCTATAAACAAGCAGCAGAAGCTTAAGGAGGAGTTACACGCATGCACAACATTTAAAAAAGGACAAACAGTCACTGGATTTCTCCTTCCTTGGAAAATCCTCTACACCACCTTTAAGGTTAAGGATGAAATGGTGTGATTAGGCGTATGATACCTGAGAGATCTGTGAATGTAATAAAATGTATTCACTTTACTATCCTTAAGTTGCCTTGAGATTCAAGAAATCATCCATGTCATTAGAGATCATAAGTAGCTGCACCTGCACCTCATCCCAGCTAGTAGGTTTTAAATTATTAAATAGGTTAAGTAGGTTTTAAATAAATTAAATTATTACTCTAATTTCTGATCTGTTATAATGTTGTTTCCTCAAAAATATCCCTGGAGTTGTGTTTTGTTTCATTCACACATGTTTAACACACAAACCCTGCATATTTTGTCTGAGCTCTTCTCTCAAACACAAAACCTCTGTGTTTTTAAACTCCATCCACTTTCACTAGAATCATTTGAATAATTTCAGACCTGGAATTGCCAAACTGTGCTGAACTAAAGATAAAAGGTAAAGATAAAGGTAGCTAAAGCTTCATGACATCACAAGGCAGAACATTTTAAGCTTTTGAGATGTAGACAGATTAATGATAAGGGCTACTCAATCATGTGTGAATGAAATGAAATGAAACAAAACACAATTCCAGGCATGTTTTTGAGGAGATACCATTCTAACTAAAGCTCACAAGAATCAATTTCACATAATATAGGACCTTTAAGTGGGATATGGAATATGGTTGCTGAGCTGATCAACAATCGCAAACTTGATCATTGCCCCCTCCCCCTGTTCTTGGACTTTCTTTCTGAACCTGATCATGACTTTGTTTGTATGAGTCATGAGTCTTTGCTGACACATTTCTGCCTGGGACAATCCTAGAGGAAGATCGTCATTATTAATGTTAATTGTTAATCTTTATAAACGCCTTTTCACAAATTCCTGATGTTTCCAGTGTGTTCAGCATCTTTCCCTGCTGTCTGACATGAACGGCTGAGTTAGGATCGTTGTAAATCTCTTTTCAACACAATCACCCAAACAAAACATCTTCACTTTGAGGAAAAAAAAACAACACAAAATCCTCTACTGTTTCGCTCCCTGCTGTGCCTATGACAAGAGAGTAGAAGAAGTCATTGCATTGTTGACACAGTGACAACAGCTCTTTGATTTGTGCAGACGCGTGATCCGTGGTGACTCCAATCTGGATCTCATTTAAGATCTGACACCGTCTTTGAGCTCAGTCCTCACCAGCCTCAGAACAGAAGCTCCATCAGGTTTTGTTTTTTTCTAGTCCCTGCTGTCTCTTAACATATGCTGTTGACTTTAATCAGTGGGAGCGGAGTTGTGCTGAGTGAATTAGGTGAGAAAATATGGTTCATATGTTGGCTTTGATGAAATATGTATTAAGTGTTAGACATGGGCCAGACAGGCTTGAGGAGCAGGTCTAGGCTCCAGTGCACTGACATGTGGAATTTAGAGATAGAAAGCGACCATGTACGTTTACTCACTATTTAAAAGGACTTGATGCAACTTTTCTGTTAGAAGATCTGCAGCCTGCTTTTCTCCATGGATGTTCTGCTGTATGGCATTAAACTGATCTATTCAAGATTCAAGATTGTTTATTTGTCATATGCAAAATCAACACAAGGTCAACAATACAATGAAATGCTTATCAGAAGGACCGTTGACTCACTAAGATAGTCAGAAGTACTAATAACATGCAATAATAGTACATGGTAAAAAAGTGTTGCAAATGTGCAGGGGAAGAAGTAAACAATATAATCAACAATATAATAAAATATGTAATAAAATTTAATTAAAAAAATACAAGGTACAATGTACAAAGGTGCAGGTAGGATTAAATCAAAGATCAAATAAGCTGTAAGTAGAGTATTTCACAGAAATATGGTGTGGTGTAGGTGTTGCATGTGGATTTCGTATTGCACATAGTATGATATAAATATTGCACATAGGTAATTGCACTGATTATTGCACAGGTAACAGTAGTTTACGGTGAGGTAGTGACAAACATGATACATTCATACAGAGCAGCAGCAGTAAACATATTATGCATAATGAAAAGTAGTTTAGTGCAGTATTATTGAGAATTCAGTATTATTTAGACTATTACCCAGAGTTCAGTAGTCTGACAGCTTGGGGGTAATATCTGTCTTTGAGTCTTTTTGTGCGTGCTGGCAGGCTCCTGTATCATCTACCAGAGGGTAGCAGACGGAAGAGTCCTTGTGCCGAGTCCCTATCCCATCAGTGTAAAGCAATTTCAATTTCAAAGACAGAAGCAAGAACAGAAAAAATACATGATGCATTATTAATTTATATAAATGAACAAAGAAGGTAATCAAGTAAGCCAGTCAAGTTTGAATTTTGGGTAACAGTAAACCAATATTTTTATGTATGTAACCACTACCTTGTAAGACAGATGAAATGTGAGGTGATTGTATAGAATGAATAATAGTGTGGGAAGCTTGATTAAAATTGGAATTAATGTTTGTAGTTTGAAGTTTGACTTGTCTTAACTTGACTGTTTTTATTATTATTATATTTTATGTTCATTCATTATGGTGCAACTGTATTTTAACTTTGGCTGCTCCTGGCACTTTCATAATTACATCACCTCTTAAAATTCCAAATAGTTCTGTATCCTTTAATCCTCTGTAAATTAACTTTCTCATAATGTACCTCCCCTGCTCGCCATACCTGGGTCATGACATCACCCCTTTCTCCATAGTAACAGAGTTCAAAAGGTGTGAGTGGTGCCCACCTGTCCCGTGCCCCCCTCCCTGACCCTCTGATCGAAGCTCAAGCGTATCATTTACCGAGCAGCAGCCCCTGGGCCAGTCTACTGTGTAATCACACGCTCCCTGTACATCATCAACACTGTTCTTAGGCAGACGGCTAATTTATCACAGCGTTTTCACCATAGCGATGACACACAAAAGCTATGGTTTTGGCAGGCGAGCTAGCAGTCATTTTTCATTTTGTCCCCCGCAGCAGTTTGTCCAGAACCTCTATAACACATCTGCATAATAAGCTCAAGTTCAGGAGCTAGTGGAGGAGTCTGGCTTTGAGCTCAAGCATGGCATTTATTTATCAACAGATACTTTCAAATGAAATTAGAGATGGCATAAGGAAATACATTTAAGTGGCAAAAGTAGTCATAAATAAAAAAATACCGGAGTTGAAGTGAATGTATAAAGTAGTGATTCATTACAGCTACTGTGTAAAACTGACTAAACTTTTAACCGTGTTATAATGACGTTCCTTCATCATTAATTGGTCATGTCGTTTTAGTAACAATAGTAATAGTAGTAGTAGTACACATAAATTCAAATTGCTTTATTACAAAATGTCACTAGAGGTCCAGTGTCTGTGTTTTTATCCAGACACTCCACCTCCAAAAACATGTGCAACTCTGGGTAAGATATGGCACAAATAATATTATCTCCCCTCTAATTAATCACAAATAGTACCCTAGTAGTAAAACTATTTGATAATATTTTGATACAGGTGTCTTGTTACTGGCCAGCTAGTCTTATTATTGTATCAGTTACACAGGTTTAAAGGCGGCACCTGGCTATGACATTGACTGGAGGGGTTCACAGTCTGAACCCCTCCAGGCAGACTGTGTGAAAAGCATACAGTGAGGAATGCAGAAATCATCGAGCCGCTAAAGGATTTTGCTGCGCGCTTTGCTTTCTGTCACTCAGAGCACACAAAGATGCATTCAAGAGCGGAAATAATTTTAGGTAGTGCTTCGAAATTGCAGTTTGTACTCCACTGGGGGCCCGCGATGATTGGACATGCTTCTGCTTGTGCTGTAACTGATGACTGACAAGTGAAGGACCGCGAGTCGTGCACCTGAGTCCACAAAAGAGATCTACAGCGAGAAAACAATAGAACATGCCAAGAAAATATTGTAATGAGATGTTTTGGCTCCTAGTGCAGGTACAGGTGCTGAGGAGGCAAAGATAAATGCTTTAAAGGTGGTGTGTGTGTGATGTGGTGTCAACAGATGAGCTTTAAAATCAACATCATCTAAAAACAATTAAGACTTCAAGGCCAGAAAAATATGACACTTTGCCAATATGTGCAATAGATTTAACTGTGTCAATAAAAGAAAGTAACAAAAATCAACACTTTAATAGCAGTAGTTTTGTTGGGCATGTTGGTGTACTGGTAGTACTAGTAGCAGCAGCAGTAGTACTAGTAGTAGCAGTAGTAACAGTTGTAGTATCAGGAGTAGTAGTGGCAGCATTTACAGTATTAGAAGTAAAAGAATTTCCCTTGTGGATCAATAGTTTGTCTAAGTATAAGTCTAAGTCTGTTAGGAGTGTAGGCGAAAGTACTAGTAGTAGTAGTAGCAGCAGTTTGGAGTAGTAGTAGTAGTAGTAGCAATTGCAGTATTAGGAGTAGTAGTTGAAAGTACTACTAATAGTAGTAGCAATTGCCGTACTAGGAGTGTTGTAGAAAATAGTAGCAGTAGGAGGAGGAGGAGCAGTTGCAATATTAGGAGTAGAAGTAGTAGAAGCAGTAAACTTTTTGACTATCAACTTTAGAAACATGTTAGTAGCAGTACTTTTTTGCGCTCCCAATCGTGAAACAACACAACACTGTTTATTTTCTGCACTTTCTTCCTTCAAAGCTCACATCCTTTTAACATGAGCAGAGCCAAAGGGCAGCGTACGCCTATGACAACATGTGGTTCAGGGGAAGCCCAGAGTTGCCCCCTGTAAAGAGTTTAACAGCTTTCACCTGTTGTGTTAACAGGAAGCAATTACATATAAAAGTTAAGTAAGTTAATACACTCATTTACGACAGCTCTTTTAATTGGATATCGCCTCTCAAGTTACAAGAGCGCACGACGCCGGGACAATGGGTTCACATATCAATGACTGCTAATGTATCCAGCTACCCCCTTCTCCTCTCCTCCGCTCTGCAGCTCAGTGCTGAGGGGGAAAACAACTCCACACATGTTTGTCATCTACTCAAACAAGAAAAGTTCCCAGCTTTTACAACATGCAAACAAACCCAGTAGCTTTCCCTTACTGCAGATAACACAAATGCATGCACAACTCAGCAGACTTTTGGTAATAAGAAGTTTTGTAGCTGCTCACCTGGACTCCTGGACATTAGAAGTGGCAAATAGTTGTTCTGCCCCTTTTCTGTTCCTAGCACACTCTCCAAGCACACTCCCCTTCCGCCCGTACCTCCTACCTCTGCCCTCCTCTCCTCTCTCTCTCTCTCCTCTCTCTGTCCTGTCTCTTGATCGGTCGAAGCAGACAAGGGGAGAGGGGGGGCACTTGGAACACAGAAGCTCTTTGTCTGGGATCTTTTCATATGGTTTCCTTCAGCTTGCATACTGAACGCATTATGCCATAATATATTTTCATATTCTACACGGGGACCGGTGGGCCTCACTTTTGAACCCCCTTCAACTTTTTCTTTTCTCTGTCTGACCCATTTCTTCTCACTTTGCACATCAGACTGAGAAATCCAAATACATTGTGAAAACTACACTGAAATATATTGTTCCCGCTAAAGCCACTGAATTTGCCGTTGCTATCCCCGCTGATTTTAAATAATAGATTGGAACACAGAAAACGATGCTGTCTCCAATATAATGTAAGCCTCCATAGAGCTTTGTGGTTGGTCGGGGCTGTTTCTTGTCATATGAATCTTTAATGTGTACACCGACTACAGGGATGTGTTCTAGGATATCGTAGATGATCGTGTCCATAATATCATTCTGCATAATGGTTTATTCAAAAGATCCAGAGGCTGTATAACTGTCAGTCACTTCTGCTGCTGGGCTGGGTGTACTGGATCCACTGTGTTGAAGCACTCACTGTCTTTGGTAATGAGATGTCCAAGTAAAATGAATGTCACTTTGCTGTCTGAAGCTATAGTGAGACAGTGCACATATTGAGGGTTCAAGATGGGTGTAGTCCAAAGCCTGGAATAATAGAATAAAATAGAATAATCATAGGAAAACAAACTGAAGTTAATTTAGTTAATTCAGTCATTTAAAGTGCAAAGCATATGCACTGTGTACCATTTCAGCTTCTCTCCATGGAGTTATTGCCTGGAATGTTCCGCAGTATAACATTAATCAATCAATCAATCAATCAAACAATATTTATAAGGCGCTTTTCATACAAAATTGTAACACAAAGCGCCCTACAGTGGTCAAGGATTAGAAGATTGACCTTATTTGATCTCGCACAGGAGAAGTTGTTTCTATATTTGACCCGGGGACCATCCCCATGATTTTGTTTTGTTATTTAGGCTTTGGTCAGGCCCTAAGCTGGAGGATTTTACCTATGGCGCATGTTTAGGTTGGTGGGGGAAACCGGAGTACCCGGAGGAAACCCACCCAAACACGGGGAGAACATGCAGTCTCCACACAGAAAGGCCCGGGCAACCCGAACCTTCTTGCTGTGAAGCATGAGTGCTAGCCACTCAGCCACCGTGCCGCCAGGGAAAAAAAAAAAACAGCAGCAACAGGAACAGCAGCAACAACAACAACAGCAACAACAACAGCAACAACAACAGGAACAACAGCAACAACAACAACAGTAACAACAACAGCAACAACAACAGCAGCAGCAACAACAACGGCAACAACGACAGAAACAACGGCAACAACAACAGCAACAACAACAGCAACAACAACAGGAACAACAACAACAGTAACAACAACAGCAGCAACAACAGCAGCAGCAACAACAACGGCAACAACGACAGAAACAACGGCAACAACAACAGCAACAACAACAGCAACAACAACAGCAACAACAACAGTAACAACAGCAACAACAACAACAGCAGCAGCAACAGGAACAGCGGCAACAGGAACAGCAACAACAACAGGAACAACAGCAACAGTAACAACAGCAGCAACAACAGCAGCAGCAACAACGACAGAAACAACAGCAACAACAATAGCAGCAACAACAGCAGCAACAACAGCAACAACAACAGTAACAACAACAGCAACAACAACAGCAACAACAACAACAGCAACAACAACAGCAACAGCAACAACAGCAGCAACAACAACAACAGCAACAACAAGAACAACAGCAACAACAGCAACAACAGCAGCAACAGGAACAGCAGCAACAACAACAGCAACAACAGCAACAACAACATGAACAACAGCAGCAACAACAACAACAGCAACAACAACAGCAACAACAGCAGCAGCAGCAGGAACAGCAGCAACAACAGCAACAACAGCAACAACAGGACAACATTACACTTATTTATATCTATGGAGAAAACAGGTTCCGCCACAGGGCCAAGTTACATGTCAGATCTGTGGAGAAGGAAGCCAACTCATAGTAAGAATGGATGTTTTTAGGTCAATAAAAACCCATGTTATTGAGTGAATGCAAGATGTATACGTTTAATGCTAATGCTAATGATATTCCATACATAACAATAACATCTCCATGGCGACATGCAGGTGGAGGACCTTCCACCAGAAAAGTTACACAGTGCACCTTTAATAAGCCTGGCAAAAATATATACTATATTTCCATTAGAATTGTGACTGACACTGTTTAGGTTGAAGTAAAAACCCATAATTCTATTGCTGTTTGACAAACAAACTATAACATTTCCAAGTAAGCAAGCGTCAACAGCAAGCCAACACAGTGATCTGATTTTAGCCCAATTTTTATCTACTTTTGGGATGAAAATAAGATAGTATACTCTCCAGCTGATGTCATCAACATTCCCTGGGAGTGTGATGCTAACTGTAGACACTGCTCTGTCTAAAACTTTGTTAATCAAGTTATTAATCTGAGCTTTGTTTTAACACAATCTGACCATAAAGAACTGAGTTAGTTGGAACTACAAAGGAGAGCTGACTTGTGCTGTTAAAGGTCCCATGGCATGAAATGAGGTTTTTGAACGTTAATGTGAGCTCCCCTACCCTGTTTAGCCCCCCCCCCCCATGGTTAAAAGTTTTGAAATGTCTAAACTGAGCATTTGCGATCCTTTTCTGCATTACAAAAAATCGGAGCTCAAACGGGCGAGTTTGAACAAGGCACCTTATTGACGTCAGATCGAAAAAAGAAACGCAAATGCAGTTCCACCCCCGTCTGTCTGAACTCAGCGTCTCTGTAAATCACGCCCAGAGAGTTTGGACTGCGAATGCGCTAGGCAATGCGAAATGCATTTTTTAATTTGCCTGGAGGCACGTCCGAGTGTTTCTAGGCTCGGAAGTCCTTTATCTGAGCCTCTGGACCTTTGAACAGCAGTGGTTTAATTTTATTTTCTGTGGAAATGTGTTTATTTTTCAATGGAACGCTTCAAATCTCTCCCCCCGTGCAAAAACACGGAAATGGATCCGAGGGCACAGCTGACAGCTCAGAGCCAAGAGCGGAGAGTTTGGCCACGCCCCCACCCTCTACTATAGGCCAGCTCTTTTCTCCTCATTTGCATTCAAGCAACAACGCCCAGAATAAAGTGTTTGAGAGAGATATTTATGACTCTTTCTCATCTTATCTCTGTTTCTCATGCACTGAGTGTTGATTTTGAAGAAGGATTCATTTACAGTATTAGGGAACCATTAAGGAGCCATATAAAAGCATCAAGAAGTACCATGTCATGGGATCTTTAAACAAGTCTCAGTACAGTTGTTCAGTTAGTATCTCTCACCTTTTTGTTGAGAATGAAACAAAAAATACCCAGATGATCAGATGATCTTATTTTTGACACTTTTTGCTAATGAATGCATTGTGTTAATGAGTGCATTGTGTTACCATGGTAACTGCTGAACATTTCACCACTGCAAAGTATCAACAACGGACATCTGTTTTTATGCAAACCAATATCTGAATGTGTATTTAGATGCACCACAAATGCAGCTGATGATTCAAATGATTCACAACCCGACCAAACTTAGAAGCTATTTTCTTCTAAGGAAGAGTTACCCAAAAACATGTCTGTCTGTCTGTGTGTATGGGGAAAAACAACATCATTTTATATATTTGAAAAACAGGAGATGCAACTTCACTGAGCAAATTGCTTCAGATTAGAAATGTTCTTCCTCCATATGGTGAAGTCTGCCTTAAGTACAAGATACATTATGTTGTGCTTAAGCCAGACTTCACAGAAACATCTTGTTCTCTGTATATAGGATAACCACTCTGCTTGTGGGTGACCATACTTTCACTCAGATAGGTCACATAAAGTTTAACAAAACACCCACCTCTTTCCCCCCTGCTGACTGCATTTATCAAAGAGAATAGAAATCTCACTTGTGTCTTCAGTGACTGTGGCTCTGCTGACGCTGCAGAATTTTGTGTTTATTTTCTGAGTCTGTCCCACTTCTCAGTGTTTGATAGATGCCCAACGCTGCAACCATCCATCACCTTGGTCACTTTTAAATCTCATCTTTTGCCCCATCTCCGCCGTGGTCTCCATGGTAATTCTCATCCGCTTTAGGTCTACACTTTTTACCTCTGGCTACCCCTCACTGATCTGGCAGTGCACATGGATTTCTTTTTTTGTTATCTGTCTGTTTCTGTAGTTCATAGCCTCACATTCCCCCGTAGTTGCTTTGTCCAAAACCAAAGTCTTAACACGTTTAGATGTGCTAGACCCCATGTGAGCGGGATAGAGGCCATTATCTGCTGTCTATCTTGTTTCCTCACCAGTTTTGTGGCGTGAAGCTCTGAAGGGCAGCTGTATGTGTGTGTGTGTGTGTGTGTGTGTGTGTGTGTGTGTGTGTGTGTGTGTGTGTGTGCGTACGTTTGTATCCGCGCGCGTGTGTGTGTGTGTGTGTGTGTGTGTGTGTGGGAGAGAAATGGGGGAAATGTTAGCACACATTCTTCAGAGAGAAAAAGACCTTTCGCTTCTCAATGTGGAAATTCTGATGCGATCTGGTTTGCGTTGTCCACCAGCCATAAGCTGTGCATGCTGTTGAAGTTATTAGGGGATGTGTTCTAAAGCTGAGTTGATTAAAATCGTGGCCATGCTTTTCTCTGGTTTGTTTCAGTGGTGGAAAGTCAGGGCTTTAGAGTCATATAAAGAAGAAGATTTATTTTTTGGAATAAAATTGTTGTGTGTGTGTGTGTGTGTGTGTGTGTGTGTGTGTGTGTGTGTGTGTGTGTGTGTGTGTGTGTGTGTGCGTGTGCGTGTGCATGTACGTGTGTGTGTGTGCGTGTGCATGTACGTGTGTGTGTGTGCGTGTGCATGTACGTGTGTGTGTGTGTGCATGTACGTGTGTGTGTGCGTGTGTGTGCATGTACGTGTGTGTGTGCGCGTGTGTGTGCGTGTGTGTGTGTGTGCGTTTGTGTGCGTGTGTGTCAGTGTGCATGTACGCGTGTGTGTGTGCATGTATGTGTGTGTGTGTGTGTGTGAGTGTGTGTGTGTGTGCGTGTGCATGTACGTGTGTGTGTGTGAATGTAAGTGTGTGTGTGCGCGTGTGTGTGTGTGCGTGTGTGTGTGTGTGTGTGCAAGTATGCGTGCGTGTGTGAGCATGTGCATGTACGTGTGTGTGTGTGTGTGCATGTATGCGTGTGTGTGTGTGCGTGTGCATGTACGTGTGTGTGTGTGTGCGTGTGTGTGCATGTACGTGTGTGTGTGTGCGTGTGTGTGTGTGCGTGTGCATGTACGTGTGTGTGCGTGTGCATGTATGTGTGTGTGTGTGCGTGTGTGTGTGTGCGTGTGTGTGCGTGTGCATGTACGTGTGTGTGTGCGTGTGTGTGCATGTACGTGTGTGTGTGTGCGCGTGTGTGTGCGTGTGTGTGTGTGTGCGTGTGTGTGCGTGTGTGTGTGTGTGTGCATGTATGTGTGTGTGTGTCAAGTCAAAAAAGTCAAAGTCAGCTTTATTGTCAATTCTGCCATATGTGTTCAACATACAGTGAATCGAAATTTTGTTTCTCTCTGGCCAGGTAGTGCAAAAGACAGTGTACAAAATACAATATGAAGACAAAACACAACAAAAAACTATCTAAGACAGAGATCTAAAGTTAAAACTAAAGTCTACGATCTAAAATCTTAAAACAGTGCAACATAATAAATAAACTATACTATATACAGATTTCCAAAGTGTGCAGTGTGCATCAAAATGTGCAATGGAAGATACAGCAGTGACTTGGTCATGTGCAGTAGAATGTGCATTAAGATAAAATAAAAATAAATGTGCAACAGTAGTAATTCTAGTGCAGTAACAGGAGTAAACAACAGTACTAAAATTCCAGTAGTCAATGTGCCATAACAGTAGTAAACAGCAGTGCAACGGGGGTAAAATTCAATAACAGGAGTAAACAACAGTACTAAAAATTCCAGTAGTAAATGTAAATGTGCAATAACAGTAGTAAACAACAGTGCAACAGGAGTAAAATCCAGTAGTAAATGTAAATGTGCAACAGTGCAACAGTAGTCCTTAGCAGCAGTTTTTTAAAGTGTCTAGAGTGATATGTCTTTTATGGAATACAGGTTATGCCAATATGGGGGGTGGGGGGTGGGAGATGGGTAAGGTGGGAGTTCGGGTGTGAGTTCAGCCTCCTGACAGCCTGGTGGATGAAGCTGTTTGAAAGCCTGGTGGAGTGGGCCCGGAGACTCCGGTACCTTCTCCCCGAGGGCAGGAGGCTGAACAGGCTATGTGCGGGGTGGCTCGGGTCACCCACAATGTTGGACGCTCTGCGGGTGAGCCGGGTGTTAAAAATGTCTAGGAGGGAGGGGAGAGAGACACCAGCGATCCTCCCAGCTGCATTCACTATGCGCTGCAGAGCTTTCCTGTTCTGTGTGTGTGTGTGCATGTACGTGTGTGTGTGTGTGTGTGCATGTATGTGTGTGTGCGTGTGTGTGCGTGTGTGTGTGTGTGCGTGTGCATGTACGTGTGTGTGTGCATGTACGTGTGTGTGTGTGTGTGCGCGTGTGTGTGTGTGCGTGTGTGTGTGTGTGTGTGCATGTACGTGTGCGTGTGTGCGTGTGCATGTACGTGTGTGTGTGTGTGTGTGCATGTATGTGTGTGTGTGTGTGCGTGTGCATGTACGTGTGTGTGTGTGTGCGTGTGTGTGCATGTACGTGTGTGTGTGTGCGTGTGCGTGTGTGTGTGTGCGTGTGCATGTACGTGTGTGTGCGTGTGCATGTATGTGTGTGTGCGTGTGTGTGCGTGTGTGTGTGTGCGTGTGCATGTATGTGTGTGTGCGTGTGCATGTATGTGTGTGTGTGTGTGTGCGTGTGCATGTACGTGTGTGCTTGTGTGTGTGTGTGCGTGTGCATGTATGTGTGTGTGCGTGTGCATGTATGTGTGTGTGCGTGTGCATGTATGTGCGTGTGCATGTATGTATGTGTGTGTGTGTGTGTGTGTGTGTGCGTGTGTGTGTGTGTGTGTGTTGTTACTGGTGCAGAAGTGAGTTGGGAAATATGAAGCATGGCACGGTGGCTGAGTGGCTAGCACTCACACCTCACAGCAAGAAGATTCAGTACCTAGGTTGCCTGGGCCTTTCTGTGTGGAGTTTGGATGTTCTTCCCATGTCCTCCGGGCACTCCGGTTCCCCCCATCAACACAAAAACATGCTCTATAGATTAAAAAAAATCCTCCAGCTGAGGTCTTGACCAATAAATAAATAATAAATGTACAAAATATATATATATATATATATATATATATATATATATATATATATATATATATATATATATATATATATATTTGTGACTTTTAAGGTCCATTTCGTTCATTACTTGAAAATACCCGGACAATTGAGATTTATCACATTTCAGATAGATTCATTTAAAATGATTATCAAATCACAAAAAACATTCACACAACAAAAGCTTATGTGTATGAATATTCTGGTTATGAGGCATAACCAGAACTCTGTTTACTAAGCCACTTTAGCTCCAAGAAGATATGCCTGGACACATGCATGAACTCCATTGAAAATTGTAGTTGCTAGTTTTTGTTTTATTTTAGTTGATACGCCATGTTTTGGTTATGCATACTTCTTCTATTTTTACTTCTCCCTTAGTGTTAGTTCTAATGGGAGACAGATATAAGCTGGTACAAAGGAACAGTTTGGATATGGACTCCAATTTTAAACTTATATTTACAAATATTTAAGGATGTTTTCATTGGTAAAAGCTCTTTAGCAGCTCATAGCCTCCCGGTGGTCCTGAACTTGAATCTATTTGAGTAAATTAGCTGGCGTTTGGGCTGCACTGAACATGTATGAGCCTAATTGGGTTAAAGCGTGTTTCTGGGTCCTTCTGTTTATTTTCAGTGAAGCTCACATCTGCATTTCTCATTCGCTCACCCAGAGGACAGGGCTGACGTGTTCCAAAGGCTGGATCTTTCCCTCTGAGAGCTCATTAAATATCTGTGTGTTTAATTTTGTTGGTCAAATGTATCCACAGTTTGCCAAATAAATAAATAAAAGTTTGTTTTGGAGTGTGTGCACTAGGGGCTAAGGGTTATGGCTTTGTTAAGTTTCACTTGAGGCAGAAGAGTGGGAAGAACCACACTTTTAAATAGTTATAATTTGAGGTCAGTGAATTTTGAGAAACTTAAATTTACTGTTTATTTGTGCCATTTTGAGTACTTTTGCCCATTCAAAAGATGTATTCAAAAACATCTTTACTCTGAACTGACTTGCATCTCCATAAACCAGACTTCTCTTTGGCTTGGAGGTGGGCCCCGTCCTGCTTGTTTCCATGGAAATTATGTTCTTTAGCTATAATGTGCCACAAAATTGCATAAAACTGATTTATCTCCATGGGGAATGTTCTGAAGTACAGCTTTAACAATCCCTTTTGGAAAGTTGCATCAACAGAAAGTTACATACTATTACTTTAAAGGTGCAATGCATAGGTTTTCTGGTAGGCCCACTACCCGATTGTTTCTATGACGATATCATTGCTCTACAGTATGACGTTAAACAGCTCTAAAGAAAGAAAGAAAAAGAAAGCTATGCCTTCCCACAGTGGGGAAATTCCAGTTCTGCATTTAACCCATCCTGTTATCAGGAGCAGTGAGCAGCACATTACTGCGCCCGGGGACCATCTCCATGAGCTTCTTGCTTCGGTCAGGACCTCAGCTGGAGGATTTTACCTATGGTGCATGTTTTGGGTTGGTGGGGGAAACCGGAGTGCCCGGAGGAAACCCACCCAGACACGGGGAGAACATGCAAACTCCACACAGAAAGGCCCAGGCGACCCGGGGATCGAACCCAGACCATGCATGCAAACTCCACACAGAACACACACAGAAAGGTCTGGGCGACCCGGGGATCGAACCCGGAACCTTCTTGCTGTGAAGCATGAGTGCTACCCACTCAGCCACCGTGCCACCGTGCTACCTTACATTTATTCAATTACAGGTGGTTTTAGCTCAAAAATATCTAGAAAAACTGTGAGCACGGTTGCCCCTCCATAGATCTGTCCTGCAACTTGGTCTGGTTTGGGCTTCATGAAGATAGAAAGGTTTAATGCCATACTGTGAAATATTCCAGACAAAGGAATAAACAGGCCCTCCACCAGAAAAGTTACATAATGCAGCATTAAAGGTCCCATGGCATGAAATTTTCACTTTCTGGGGTTTTTGAACGTTAATGTGAGCTCCCCTACCCTGTTTAGCCCCCCCCCCCCCCCCATGGTTAAAAGTTGCGAAATGTCTAAACTGAGCATTTGCGATCCTTTTCTGCGTTACAAAAAATCGGAGCTCAAACGGGCGATTTTGAACAAGGCACCTTATTGACGTCAGATCGAAAAAAGAAATGCAAATGCAGTTCCACCCCCGTCTGTCTGTACTCAGCGTCTGTGTAAATCACGCCCAGAGAGTGGAGAGTTTGGCCACGCCCCCACCCTCTACTATAGGCCAGATCTTTTCTCCTCATTTGCATTCAAGCAACAACGCCCAGAATAAAGTGTTTGAGAGAGATATTTATGACTCTTTCTCATCTTATCTCTGTTTCTCATGCACTGAGTGTTGATTTTGAAGAAGGATTCATTTACAGTATTAGGGAACCATTAAGGAGCCATATAAAAGCATCAAGAAGTACCATGTCATGGGATCTTTAAGTATCTGAGCATATCTTTGTAATCCCTCAGTCGTCCAACAAAAGAAAATTAAACTCTGTACACTCTGTAACCTTTGTCCAGTTGAGAGCATTGAATGTTCTTTTGCTAAGGTTAAGGTTAAAGTTAAGGGATACTTCATTGTCCCCATAGGGAAATTGCTCCTCTTAGTTTGACCTATGGTACTCTGATTGTCAATAGATGATTAAATGATGATGTTTAAAGTCAATCCCTGGCGCCTGCTCACATGTTAGCAAGCACACAGACTTTTCAAAAACCACTCCAACTAACACCAAGGTTGAAGTAGGCATGTTTTTTTTGGTCTAATGGGTTCGTCAGACTGGGCAGGGCATCTCTGTGAGCAGTTACTGGACCCTGGAGTCTTCTGCTATAGCGTCTGCGTGTTTATTAAGTGCTAGAGTGTGCCAGACTTGGACCCACCACGGCACAGTTAGCTTATGTTAATATGAGACTGGCGACAAACCGCTGTGATTTGGCTTAGCTTCTCTGTCTGTTTGAGTAACTGTGAAAAGATACAGACTCACATTATCGCCCTGCTAAGAGCTCACAAATAAATAAGCCATACATAATGCGTTTTGCCAGCTACAACTTTGACTTTGTAGAAGAAAAATGTTGAAATTACAGTCAGATTTGGGCCCGGTCCCTTCAGGGTGCCTGGTTTTGATTAGTTGCTTTTTAATGTGATACAATTATACTGATATCTTGTACAACCACATATAATAAACGTTTGGAGAGGCAACAAGGGCCAAGGTAAACAAATACCGGATGTTACTAGGATAGAAGTTTGGCAATTTTTCTTGGGTGTAATATCCAGTTTAGGTTAGCAGCAAGCCAACCATTTGATTGCTGGCTTTAAAGTATGAATAATATCTCCTTAAATGGTGTCTAAGTAAGAGGTGGAGGTTTTGAAGTTGTGTCCAGATTGTAATACACTTGGGAATAGACTGGAATGCCATATAACACTTTGTGAATTAAAGGAAATGGGTGGGAGCTGGAATACTTCAAACTCACATATCAGAATGCAGCAGGCTAAGAGCATCAGATCCTTTTAATAAATCAGGTTAACATGTGAGGAAGGAAGCCAGATTTTAAGCCAATCACGTTACAGAGACATGCTTGATTCAGTTTATTCACATTGACTGGATTTAATGAGGTCAACACAGAAACCAAGTAGCACTGGTAGATTTTAAAGGTGCTCTATTTATTTATTTTTTACTGTTAAAAAATGTTTGCAGCAGTCCAAACTTATTCTGCACATACCTTATGCATTCCCAGCATGCCAGTTACTCTTTGCAATAGGTTTATGAGTGCATTTCAACAACAACAACAACAACTAGCATGCCAACAGTGACCTTCCTGGTTCTCGGATGATAATTAGATGCAGTCTCATTTTGACCTTAAAACCTGCTTTTACAATATTTGTTCTGGATCTGGACTGAGACAACTTTTGCTGAACTACATGGGTAAAAATGGGTGCAAAGCTAGTTTCCATTATTTATTCAACAACATACTGCAACAGGATGGATATGAGGACTTTTAAGTGAAGTTTGAACCAACTAACCCCCAGTACAAGGGTGTAAGTTTATCTCACTGCACCAGTGCTGTTGCATGGCTGACATGCCTTGCAAAACATGCAAATGCTAAACATGCAAAAACACCTAAACTGCGGGTTTTATCTCCCAGTTCAGATAGGTGTGATTGACAGGTGGATTAGCCAATCAGAGAAACACATTGCCTGATGAGAGAAGTTTGATTTTGTTCTAAATGATAAATGACCAATGAGCTTGCTCTTTTTTACCTTGTGTCACTGACATAATAAACTTGATTGGCTGGTTCTGTTTAGGTTTGACCTGAGACCATGAGAGAAAAGGGGGGGGGGGGGGGAGTTAACCTACTGAATTAAGCTTTTTGACAAGATTTTAATAGACACAATAATACCCCAAAGACACAAACTCACATTATGGTCCTGTGCTAACTATTAAAGCTATCCATACTGTTTTTTGCCAGCTACAACTTTGGCTTTGAAAAATGTGCAAATTATTCTTAGATTTAGGCCCTATCCCAACAATATAATCTGCTTTTAATGGAATACAACTATTGTGATTTCTATTTCTACCATATTCCATCAACATTTGCAAAGCTTTAAAGGAACAGTGTCTAAGATTTTTACCCCTTAATTACTGAAATTGAAGATACCCATTCAAAAATACATTGTTTTCCAAGCCTTTTCACTTCCATCATGAAATCAAAGTATTCTTTTGGACTTAGATATAGTCACATAAAAGGGGGATCTTCCCCATGCAGAGGCAGCCATTTTGAATACGAGAGCCGCAGAAGGACATTTGGGCTCCGCCTTCGCCTTTGGCAAGGCTCGTGGTTTTGGGTAAACAACGACAAGCATGCTGCCGGATCAGACGTCGTAATGGATCTAACACGTGTTTTGGACTAAATTGTTTTACTGGATTTTATTCGCTGGATCCTTACGGACAAATTGAGAGCAAGTTTATGGTGAAATACAAAGTTTGACCTGTGCAAAGCATTCTAAGCTAAGCTAACCTCGTTTTGTGCTTTTCCGTATAAAAGCCCCATGTGCTCGGGGACTGATTGTTTTGCAGGGAAATGAATTGCATAGTCAAAAAGAGGAGACTGTAAGGTTTCATTTGATGTGTCATGGTACATGATCGGGAATGTGTGTTTTCATAAGAAAAAAAAAAACAAAATACGGGACCGCGTTTTATTTATACAGCGCGCGGCTCGTGCGCCGGTCCCTCGAGGTCTGCCGTAGCTAAAACAGAAAACACAATCTGACCATTACGATCAGACATAGTTGGAACTACAGCTGGTGAGTTCATTTCATGTTGTTAAACAAGTCCCTTTCAAATAAATTACTATCATATGCTGGCTAGCAGTATGCACCAGTTTTTCATTTAGTCTTTCTTTTTTTGTTGAAAATTGAACTCCTAAACAAGACCATGAATGCTTGTATTGATCACAGGCTCCAAAAATGTGTTATTTAAATCCATGTGTTTTTCTTGAGTTTTCAGATGATCCTAAAACTTATTTGACAGTATTTGCTAATGTGTGCATTGTGTCTCCATAGTAACCGATGAGCATACTGTCAATACGCATACATGTAGAACACCCCCAGTATGATGTCACTGCAAGGTATCAATAGACAAAATATTACCCACGTTATAGCAGGGGCACTTTCTATAAATAGTTTTAATTGTAGGCGTTTATGGGGTTAGGTTTTTGGGTAATGCTGCTGTACAGTTATCGTCAGCATCTTTCACACCCGCCTTTGTGCTCTGTCTGTGGGACGTTTTTTGCAGATGGAACAAGGCAGGAATTATTCTCCCTACATGAGCCTCTCTCTTTGTTTGGATCAACGCTCTGCAGAATGTAATCAAAATTTAGCCCAAGACAAAAAACAAACTGAGCACTGCCCTGGTTCACTGTTGCTTCGGTTAAAGGCTTAATGGGTGTCACACTGTGCAAAAAATATTTACTCTCAGCTCCTGCAAATAACATTAGACAGAGAGAGAGAGAGAGAGAGAGAGAGAGAGAGAAAGAGGAGGAGAGAGCCCAAAATATCTTCTGCAGTTTTTGTGAGAGTGTAATGCGGTGAAATGCCAGGAAAATCAGAGTGGAGGAGGATGAGAGAGAGGCAGGAAGGATAAGGGGAAAAACTGACCTAATTTTGAGAGCTGTCATTCAGGGTAACATTACAAAGTGGTGACGCTATCAAAGCTATATCACTGTCCCAGTTGTATAAGGTCTTTCTGGTCACAGTATTTTAAAGAGGAGGTATTTTGCAGAATCAACTTTTTGAAATTTTCTACCATGCATGTTCGAGTAATTTGGCGATCTCTTCCAGGCTATATTCAAACCCCCCTTACGGTTAACAGTAGGATTCTGTCCAACACTCACCCCACAAGCCCAAGTCACCAAAGTTCCCAATTCAGCTGACAAGTTTCCATATATAAACAAAAGCATGATGCAAAACAATACCTAACATTTTGACAAACCTGATGCGATATGTAGTAGTTTCATTAGCGGGATGCACTCTGATTGTGTTGTGAAAGTGCTCTGAAGGGGGAGTAACTTAGCACAAAACATGTTGTTTTTTGGTGAATATAGCATATATAGCAAACAATAAATGGTAGCATGGTGATCTAAATATGTTATGTCTTAAAAATCAATACTGCATACAAATATAATACCCCCTTCCCCCTTTAGAGAAATTCAAATCAGGACTTTGGAGTGTTAGAGGTCAAAAAGATGTGGATGTAAACTCAGTCTTGATTATTTTTTTGTCTGAATTTGAGCAATTTTATATTTTATTATAGTCATTGATTCCACTAATATAAATTAGTTCAGAATTCTCTACTTTGCACGGATTTCTTTTACCACCTGTTGTTATGTTATAATATAATGTAATTATTTGAAAGAGGATATTTAGCTTGTTAACAGGCACGGTATGTTTAATGTTTCGTTTTCATCATTGTTCCCAGGGTGTGTAGGTGGTCGGCAGTTACTTGTCAGGGTCAGAAGTTGCAGGGTCAGAACAAATGTTTGTTGCAAACGAGATGATTTGACATGCATGAAACAGGAGGATGTGTTGGGAGCGTGAAAATCACAGTGACTCTGGGGGCCACAGCATGACAGTAAGACAGATGGGACAGGACTGTGCTAGACAAGCTGTGTATAAATCCAGTGCATGATAATAAATAAATAAATAAATAAGTACATAAATACATACATAAAATATGTGTGAGAGTCCCTCAGTCGTCCAGGTAGAATCCATGATAAAAGGAGAAATTCAGTTTGTCAACTGGACAAAGTTTGTTTGGTCGAAAACGTTTCGCCGCTCATCCGAGAGGCTTCGTCAGCTCTGACAAAGCCTCTTGGATGAGCGGCCGAACGCGTGAGGGGGCGGAGACACAATAACACATCATCAGTAGGGTAAAACTAACCTGTCTCAGGACGGTCTAAACCCCACTCACGTTCCCTATTAGTGAGTGAACAATCCAACACTTGGTGAATTCTGCTTCACAATGATAGGAAGAGCCGACATCGAAGGATCAAAAAGCGACGTCGACACGGCGCAAGGCCGCGGGCACGGGATGGAGCCGCGGCTGTGCCTCCCCCTCGGGGCCAAGCACGTGCGGGCCGAGCACGCGCGGGCGAGCGCAGGAGCCGCGAGGCCAGCGGAAAGCCGCACCGGGTGATTTAATCCTGGTCTGGTCCCGGTTTGGTCCGCGTCTGGACCTGGTCCGGTCCTGGTTTAGTCCTAGTTCTGGTCTAGACCTGGTTTATTCCACGTTTAGTCCTGGTCTAGTCTCTTAGCCAATCAGGAAGCAGAACACAATGTTACACTATAAAAAAAATGTTACACTATAAAAAAAAACAACAACCTTGGAACGGATCAGGCCTTTTCCATTGAAGTAGCTACTCAACTTACGAAAAATTCACATTACGAAACCACCTCTGGAACGAATTAATTTCGTAAGGTGAGGTACCACTGAATAATGTTTACAGTAGCACAAATTCTCTTCTTGGTTTAAAATGGTAAAATGGTCACATTTTTATAGTGCTTTTCCGCTCTCAAAGTGCTTTACATTAAGGAAACAAGCGTTCATCTGTATGGAGTTTAAAAACAGTGGAGCGCCTTTATTATGATGACATCACAAGGTGGAACAGTGTTTTCTGTTTTGGAGAAGAACTCAGCCTAAATATGCAGGGTTTGTGTGTTAAACATGTGTGAATGAAACAGCATAAATCAGAAAATAGCATAATAATGGCCCTTTAAGAATAACTCATCTTGTACTTTCCTGTACCACAGTATAATTTGATGCCAGATGACGCAGATTTGGTGTTGTTTGCTACTGAGATTTCTCTCCTCTACAGTGCAGTCTAAACATAGCGCCTTGTCATCACAATAATAATAATATTCATCTTCTTCTACCGTCTCTTTGCGTGTTATTTGTTCAGCTCTCAACAGTGCCCCCCTGCCCCACCTCCCCTTTACCCCGCCCCCTCCCTGCCCACCCTCACGTCTGGAAGTAATTAAATTCATACCTACATACCTTCTTCATGCCTCCTGCCATCTGGCTCCTCTGGCTGCCTCCCAGTGCTTGTCTAAGAATTGAGAGACTTGAATCTTTTTCCATTTGCCGGCTAGTGTTGCATTTATTCAAGACAGTAAGATCTTTGTACTTTTGATTTTTTTTTTTTTTTTCCCCAAGTCTGGTTATACATTTCTCCCTGAAAATGAGCCACTGGAGTAGACGGAGATGTTTCACTTGGGAATAGCTGACTGTAACTGGATTTGTTGGTTTATTGAACAAATAAGGCAGCTGCAAAAACACCAATGTCAGACAAGGTTGTTCAAACATTTCATAGTGGGTCATACAGGAGAAAGATTTCATTCATAATGCAGCTCGTGTTTTGGGGAAAGAAGGAAAACTATTCAAGTTCGATTTCAGTTCCAAGTGAAAGCCAAAAGTTGAGGGTTTCCACTGTTCTGTGTTGTCTCTATTGACTCTGTGCTCCTCTCACTGCTTGGGTTTAATATTGTTTTTTTATTGGTCTATAGTGTATCAGACTAGACAAGGATTTTTACATTACAAGTGCTTGAGTATTTTTTTTTAAATCTTTTATTATTAAAGTTACATGTTTCAAAACCACAATAACATTCACAAAGCACTCAGAAGGCACAGTGGGGGACACGGGGGTCAGTGAAGTTTAAAGGAAAATTAACGGTTTTTTTTACAATCTGAGCCTTCTTTCGGCAATAAAACAAGTAGTTTTACTCACCCATAGCAGTTTGGTGTCAATTGGAGCAGTATCGCAGAATGTTGAGCCGTTCTGTTCTACTAATGATCCCGTATCCGTTAGCGTGAGTGCTCGGGGCACTGATTTGCGGTGTCCAAATAACACAAACTTTAGCACTTTTCAAATCACAGAAGATCGCTGTGTCAGGGTAGACTTTTAGTAGATTCCAAAACGGCCTGAAACCCGATATCGCAACAGAAAAGTAAAGTTCAGAGCGGTGTTAGCTTCTTTCGGACTAGCGGTGTTTACAAAACAGCTGAGTTCACGCAGGCGCACTGTCCTCTCTGATGACGTCATCAAATTAAACTATAGCTGGATATCGGGTTTCAGGCCGTTTTGGAATCCACTAAAAGTCTACGCTGACACAGCGATCTTCTGTGATTTGAAAAGTGCTAAAGTTTGTGTTATTTGGACACCGCAAAGTAATGCCCCGAGCACTCACGCTAACGGATACGGGATCATTAGTAGAACAGAACGGCTCAACATAAGTTCTGCGATACTGCTCCAATTGACACCAAACTGCTATGGGTGAGTAAAACTACTTGTTTTATTGCCGAAAGAAGGCTCAGATTGTAAAAAAAAATTAATTTTCCTTTAACTTACACATTGTTGGGTAGATCCAAAGGACCAATAATGTCTAAAGGTGGATACATTTACATTTCATCAGGACTGGAAAAAATATTAAGCTCAAGATTGTTAATTTTTTTCAAATAAAGATTCCAGTAAAGGATATAATATTGGAAGACCAAATAAACTTCTTTGAACCTCTTTGAAGTTATTGTTAATTTTATTTCTATTTGGTTGGTACAGTGCATGTTATACTATATGATATACACAATGTACATACAACAGATTGTAATTTCCATCCATTGTCTACTCTCTAATTCATACACAAGCCCACATGGACAAGGTGGGTGAAGTGTCTTGCCCAAGAACACAACAGCAGCATGCTCTAAAGTCAGTCTTGCCCCACTACCTGTTCTGGAGGTTTCACTTCCCAGTACTAATCAGGCCCAGCCCTGCTTATCTTCCAAGATCAGGTCTACCAACTCTCTAATATACAGTGGTACCTCACCTTACGAATGACCCAACAAACGAAAATTTCAAGTTACGAAACGCCTTCACGTTAAATTTTGGTCTCTAGATACGAAAGAAAATTCAAGTTACGAAACGCGAAATCTCAAAAATTCTAATAATGCGCGCTCAGCCACACACATTATACGCTTTTCTCAGACTGGATTTAAACTTTTCTCACATTTGTCTCTCGTTTAAACACTCAAACTTTCATAGATTTTCAACAAAATTATTAATAGTGAAGTGTGGGGGGAAGGGGGAGGGGGGAGAAAACTGCGCTCTGACACGTGTGATAGCGCAGCATGACCCGGCGTGGGGCTGCCAGCAGGTCTAGACCTGGACTAAACCAGGACTGGACCAGGACTAAATCTGGACTAAACCAGGACTAAACCTGGACTAAACCAGGACTAGACCAGGTGGATTAAAGCACCGCGTGCGGGTCTATTTCCTGGTTTCGTTTCGAGTCACGGCTGAGGCGAGCAGCAAGGGGGACCGCACGCAGTCTGAGCGCATGAACGAACGCATGCAAGAGGTCTAGACCTGGTCTAGACCAGGTCTTGAGCACGGGTCTCGTTCATGCGCTCAGACTGCGTGCGGTCCCCCTTGCTGCTCGCCTCAGCCGTGACTCGAAACGAAACCAGGAAAAAGACCCGCACGCGGTGCTTTAATCCACCTGGTCTAGTCCTGGTTTAGTCCAGGTTTAGTCCAGGTTTAGACCTTGGTCTAGACCTGGTATAGTCCACGTTTAGTCCTGGGTCTACAGTCTCTACGCAGAACACAATGTTACACTATAAAAAAAGTTACACTATAAAAAAAAAAACTTGGATCGGGGCCTTGGAACGAATCAGGCTTTTTCCATTGAAATAGCTACTCAACTTACGAAAAATTCACGTTACGAAACCACTTCTGGAACGAATTAATTTAGTAAGGTGAGGTACCACTGTATTTCAAATTTTATTAAATACAGTGCAACTTCTTCATTCTTATAATATTTTACTAAAATCTTGTATGGGCATGATTTATACAGTTTCCATAATACCCTTTGAACCTCTGTTTGGACAAGTAAGCATAATGACATCTTATCTTTGAAGCAAAATGACTAGCATTGGCTAATATTGTCTGTCCTTTACACCTCTTGAAATGATTATATACACTTCTTAATATGACAAGCAGCTGCTCTGCCTGCAGACAGTGTTAAACCCTGTACACCTCTACATCCTTCATGAGTCCTCTTATTACAGTCTGGGACACTCACTGTCTCATCCAATGCCCTTTAATCATCTTAAGGTTTATTTACCAGACACCAGCATCACTCAGAAACTACCAGTCAATATCTGTAAACTTATTTTGTAATGCAAGTGTTTTTTAACCTTTGTCTTCAAGGTTGAAATGTTCTATAATTCTATCAAATGTGGTAGGACAGTGGTGGGAAGGTATATGAGCCAAAAATGGGGTCATTTTTGGAGCATGACCAAACTTTAATATATCTGCCCTTGCTGTGTTCCACTGCACCGCCTCCTTTATGAAAAGCTCTATAAAATATGAGCAGTCGTTCATGTTACCGTAGAGACAAAACACAGACACGAAGGTTACGTAATACCTCTGAGTGAAGCAACAGGTGGTAAGTGAAATAAAGCATGATAGAGTTGTAACTTTTCAAACGTGGGTGGATGTTTTTGTATCACAGGAATTTCAAAAGCCAAAAATGTTGCAGTTAAAGAAATATTTTCCCAAACTAATTTCAACAGAACCATATGTTTTTATTGTTGTTGTTTTTTTTGAGTAATTGGGTAATGTGAGCCAAAAGGGACGGATGTTTTATGAGTCACACTGATTTCACCACAATGATGCAAAAGTGGTGCCAGTAAAAAGTAAAAAAAAAAAAAAAGCCCAAAAAGATCTAAGTGAAGAAATTCCCTCGTAAAAGTTATTTTAGTGTGTTTTGGTAAAGTTCACTAGACTCCTTGGCTATGTAAACACTAGCAAAAATAAGCAAATATATATGACAGATAATGTATATGATGTAATAAAGTTTCATTTGACATGTTTTTCTAGTAGACCCATTAGATTTAGACAAACATTACTGAACCACAAGGGAAATTATTTGGACACAGTAGCTCACACATCACAATAAATATAATAACATGGAGCAAAAATATAAATGGTGATAATACATTTAAAATAAGTAGCAAAAATAGTAAGAGACAGGTGTCAAATAAAGTAAAATAAAGTATTGTATTGGAGCTATGTATTGTACAATGATACAATTCAAACTATATTTTTGACACTACACTACATGCATCAGTAGGTAAGATTACTTTAATTTGTTCATTGAGTAATAGGGGAAAACTATAGAAAACAGAAAAGTTCAAGAGCAGAATCAATAAGAAAATAAGATGCTCTCTCTGGTGCCTCATGAGCACCATCTATCAGAGGTGGGACAAAGTCATTGCTGGGCAAGTCCCAAGTAAGTCTAAGTCTTTTGCACTCAAGTCCGAGTGAAGTCCCAAGTCAAGAGTATCTAAGTGCCGAGTCAAGTCCAAAGTCAAAGCTCACAAGTCTCAAGTCGAGTCCAAAGTCCTAGCATTTTAGTTTCGAGTCATTTGGAGTCCCCTTTACAAAGAAATAAAATTTCTACAAATCATATAATGTCTGCAAGATCTGTATTCATTTGACCTTTTTACACCATATCAAATAACATTAGAAAAAAATGAAAGGATCCAGGTGTGAAAAACATGTTATAATATTCCCAAAAAGTCTCATGGTTGTATTAGCTCAAAGCGGTGTTTCTACTAAATACTGAACAAAAAGGTCCGAAAACTTATGACAGTGATTTCAGTTTTTAATAAATCTGCAAATATTCTGCAATTCTGTGTTTCTCTGTCAATACAGTGTGCTTTGTGTATGATTTTAGCCAATGGCTGCAATATAAACAGAGTGAAAACTTAAAAGGGTCTGAATACTGAGAGGGAGAGAGAGAGAGAGAGAGAAAGAGAAAGAGAGAGAGAGAGAAAGAGAAAGAGAAAGAGAAAGAGAGAGAGAGATCATTTGTTGCGCAATTTGCCTTGGATGCGGTCGTAGATCTACTATGATTGGATGTTGTGCAAGTCGCGCGCACATGCTCTTTGCATACATTTTCGCAGATTCACAAGTACGTGCGGTCCTTATCAACATACTTTTAGAGGTTTTTTTTTCATTGGACGTAGCAAGTCATCACAAGTCAAAAGGCCTAAGTCCAAGTGAAGTCACGAGTTATTGATATTGAAGTCCAAGTCGAGTTGCAAGTGTTTGTACATTTTGTCGAGTCGAGTCTAAAGTTATCAAATTCGTGACTCGAGTCTGACTCGAGTCGAAGTCACATAACTCGAGTCCACACCTCTGCCAACTACAGAGGAGAGCATCCTCATCAGCTGCATCACTGTGTGGTATGGCACCTGCACCATGTCCTGCCAGAAAAAGCTACATTGAGTAGTGAGAGCAGTTGAGAGAATCGTGTCTCTCTCCCTTCTCTGCAGGACATCTACCACACCCACCTCACCTGCAATGCCCTCTGCATTGTGGGTGATCAGACCCACCCATCCAACTGCCTCTTCAGTCTGCTGCCATCAGGAAGGAGACTCAGGAGCCTCAGGCAAAGAACAGCAGACTGAAAGACAGTTTCATCTTATCTTATCTTATCCGCCAATCTGTCAGGATGCTGAGCTCTCTCCCTGCCCTTTGGCTACGTACTTTGGCTACGGGTATATGTGATGTTTTAGTCATTGTGTTTACTGTCTTGTTTATCAGATGTTTTATGTTCACTGTGGGCCTAGGGAGCGCTGCAATTTCAAATCCTGTGTGTGCAACCTGTACATATGGTTTTTGACAATAAAGCTGACTTTGAACTTTGAGTTAGTAGTAGTAGTCACAGATATCTAGTAACTGAATAAACTTGACATCATATTTGCAGGAGATAATCTATGGTAGCCAGGAGAGAACATTTGGAGATCCCCAAGTGCAATTATTTGGTGCTTGCAATTGAACCAACAACCTCTAATAACTTCAAAGACGCTGTGAGCCAGTTTTTGTTTAATTACCACCTAATTTATCTGTACATAAGCCTGATAGAAATCACTGAGCTACCCAACAGCAGTGATAGACTGTAAATCCAGTTATTATTTCTTGTATGCTCTGGCCTGAGGTTTGTGGATTCACGCCACACAGTATCTGTATCTATCTGTGTAGTCTCGTTTAATTATGTGCTAATGAGCTTTATATGCCTCTATTGTAAGGGGCTGTTTTGTACTATTACTGTCTGCTTCTGTATTATATATTCTTAAAGGTCCCATGGCATGAAATTTTCACTTTCTTTCTAATGTGAGCTCCCCTACCCTGTTTAACCCCCCCCCCCCCCCACCCCACCCCATGGTTAAAAGTTGTGAAATGTCTAAACTGAGCATTTGCGATCCTTTTCTGCGTTACAAAAAATCGGAGCTCAAACGGGCGATTTTGAACAAGGCACCTTATTGACGTCAGATCGAAAAAAGAAATGCAAATGCAGTTCCACCCCCGTCTGTCTGTACTCCGCGTCTCTGTAAATCACGTCCAGAGAGTTTGGACTGCGAATGCGCTAGGCAATGCGGAATGCGTTTTTTTATTTGCCTGGAGGCACGTCCGAGTGTTTCTAGGCTCGGAAGTCCTTTATCTGAGCTTCTGGACCTTTGAACAGCAGTGGTTTAATTTTATTTTCTGTGGAAATGTGTTTATTTTTCAATGGAACGCTTCAAATCTCTCCCCCCGTGCAAAAACACGGAAATGGATCAGCTGAGAGCTCAGAGCCGAGAGTTTGGCCGCGCCCCCACCCTCTACTATAGGCCAGCTCTTTTCTCCTCATTTGCATTCAAGCAACAACGCCCAGAATAAAGTGTTTGAGAGAGATATTTATGACTCTTTCTCATCTTATCTCTGCTTCTCATGCAGTGAGTGTTGATTTTGAAGAAGGATTCATTTACAGTATTAGGGAACCATTAAGGAGCCATATAAAAGCATCAAGAAGTACCATGTCATGGGATCTTTAAAGGTGTAACTTTTCTGGAAAGGGTCTCCATGGAGATTTTAATTCTTTGGTTAAAATTGTCCACAGTATGTCGTTAAACAAATCTGCCTTGCATTTATTCAACTGCAGGTGTTATTTATTGCTCAAAAATATCTTTAAAAAACATTCATTCTTACAGTGAGTGGGATCGCTTCTCCACAAATCTAACCTGTAATTTGGCGTACAAGTCTCCATGGAGATTTTTAAGTTTATGGCCGTACTGTGGAACATTCTAGACACAGACAAGCAGATGACAAACCCTCCACGGGACAAGTTACACAGTGCACCTTTAACTCTTGTAACTGTTAGACTACAAAAATGGCACTAAATATTTTCACAAAAGCAAAGATAAATAAGTGTGTTGAAACGATTACCTTCCTAATTAGCGACCTTGTACATTTTCAACGCTAAAAGCCTCTGTTGGCATGTTGACAGCTCCTGTGTGGGACCTGACAGAACACTAAAGGAGGAGCTGACAGGTACAAGACACAAAGGAGCCAGAGGGAGCATGTTCAGAGCTGCTGTTTTCAGAAAAGCATTAAACAGCCTTCAGTTTGATTAGCGTTAGTTTGCTTTGACGGTTCAGTGAGGTGATTATATGATTTTGATGACATTTCTGGAAAAAGTTCAGCAAAGGATTAAAAGGCTAATATTACCCTATTTTCTGATCTACAGTGGTACCTCACCTTACGAAATTAATTCGTTCCAGAAGTGGTTTCGTAACGTGAAAAATTCATAAGTTCAGTAGCTATTTCAATGGAAAAAGCCTGATTCGTTCCAAGGCCCCGATCCAAGTTTTTTTTTTTTATAGTGTTACTTTTTTTATAGTGTAACATTGTGTTCTGCGTCCTGCGTCCTTTTCTCACATTTGTCTCTCGTTTAAACACTCAAACTTTCATAGATTTTCAACAAAATTATTAATAGTGAAGTGTGGGGGGAAGGGGGAGAGGGGAGAAGACTGCGCTCTGACACGTGTGTGATAGCGCACATGACCCGGCGCGGAGCTGACAGCAGGTCTAGACCAAGGTCTAAACCTGGACTGGACCAGGACTAAACCAGGACTAAACCAGGACTAAACCAGGACTAGACCAGGTGGATTAAAGCGCCGCGCGTGGGTCTATTTCCTGGTTTCGTTTCGAGTCACAGCTGAGGCGAGTCGCTGCTCTAGACCTCCCACCTAAGGTGCTCACAGAGCGGCCTGGATAGAACCGTGAGGTCGGCCTCTCAAGACCTCCAAGCCGGTGACCGGGACAATCCCCGGACCCATGCTCGCTTAGGGAGCTCTTAAGGCGGGCTGGCAGTGTCCCCCTGGGTCCCTGGATGTCTGGGGCTCCGTGCCTGGAGGGGCCCTGGAGAGCAGGTCTAGACCGCGGCTCTTGCAGGCGAGCAGCGGCTCGCCTCAGCTGTGACTCGAAACAAAACCAGGAAATAGACCCACGCGCGGCTTTAATCCACCTGGTCTAGTCCAGGTCTAGTCCAGGTCTAGTCCAGGTTTAGTCCAGGTTTAGTCCAGGTTTAATCCTGATTTAGTCCAGGTCTAGACCTGCTGGCAGCGCCGGGTCAGCCGTCACACATGCCGCTATCACACACGTGTCAGAGCGCAGTCTTCTCCCCCCTCCCCCTTCCCCCCACACGCTTCACTATTACTAATTTTGTTGAAAATCTATGAAAGTTTGAGTGTTTAAACGAGAGACAAATGTGAGAAAAGTTTACATCCAGGCTGAGAAAAGCTATAATGTGTGGCTGAGCGCGCATTATTTGAATTTTTGAGATTTCGCGTTTCGTAACTTGAATTTTCTTTCGTATCTAGAGACCAAAATTTACCGTGAAGGCGTTTCGTAACTTGAAATTTTCGTTTGTTGGGTCATTCGTAAGGTGAGGTACCACTGTATATTATATTATATTATATTATATTAGATTAGATTAGATTAGATTAGATTAGACTAGACTAGATTAGATTAGGGTAATGCTCACATCTTTATACGGCACTTTTCCCCCTTCAAGGCACTCAAAGCGCTTTACAACAAGGAACCACTCACCCATTCACACACCAGTGTACGCAGACACCGGGGGCAAGGTGGGTTAAGTGTCTTGCCCAAGGACACAACGACTCAACCACTGATGTGTCAAGAGCGGGATTTGCTGCCGCTTAATGACACTTAAAGAACACTGACACTGCTGTGTAAAAGATACCATTTGAGCTTTATTGTTTTACCTATTTGTATTATATACAAGTTTACTGTACTTTTGCTGCGGGTATATGTGATGTTTTAGTCATTATGTTTATTGTCTTGTTTATCAGATGTTTTATGTTCACTGTGGGCCTAGGGAGCGCTGCAATTTCAAATCCTGTGTGTGCAATCTGTACATATGTTTTTTGACAATAAAGCTGACTTTGAACTTTGAACTTTGATACTGCAGTTTTGTCTCATTCACACATTTATTACACAAACCCTGCACATTTAGGCTGAGGTCTTCTCGCAAACTGAAAAAAATTCCCCCTTGTGATGTCATGTGGTAATACAGGAAGTGCTCCACTGTGTTTTTAAACTCCTAATAATAAAGGGTTACTCAAACATGTGTGAATGAAACAAAACTAAACACTCCAGATGTGATTTTGAGAAGATAGCATCATTGTAACATAGCTAAAAGCTCACAAGAGTCAATGTAGGAACTAGGAAAAGGAAAAAAGACATTTTTTGTATGTCAGTCAATATCAATATTTGAGCGATATTGACAATGTTTTGCACAGATTATTGGACTGGACGAGACACAATTCCCAATTTTGGATCCATGAGAACAAAACAAGACATGATTTTGGTATAATTATATGAATTAAACTGTGGTTCAGTTCACAGTTTTGGCCCCACAATTTCTGATTTCTTTTATTTACATTTTTACTGTCATTGACTGTAGCACTGCTTTCTATAAGAAGTGTAACTCACCAGCTCTCACCCGTTTTTTTGTTTTGTTTTTTTGTTAAGTACAAACCAAATGTAAAAACATGGGGTCATTTCCCATGTGTGCCCAATCTTGTGGCTATTTTATCTTGTGAGATCTTGTGGTGAGATCCTGTCCCATTGCTGCTTTCCTTCTATAGTTTACTGGAGCTTTAAAGGCATTTTGTACATGAGGCTGTGTTTAGTCCAGGTCTACAGCATCAGACAGTAGGTTTTGTCCACAAGAAGGCAAGAGATGCATGTATATCCAATTAAATGAGTTTTCTGAGGGTTGACGTGTTGCTGGACTGAACATATGAACGAGATGGTTTATGTCTTTAATGAATCCAATTACATGTTCCTTTTTCATTCTCTTCTGTATCCACTAAATCTGTGGCTTCTGACCAGTTTGGCATTTGGCGGCGGTGGAAATGCAATCTCTGAGAGCTTTGATTAGTTTGGTGTATTTCCAACCAGACAAATGGTCAAAAATGGACGAGACCAGAGCCAGTGCTGTGTTTGTGGGCTGTAAATAAGAGGCTGATAGAGGAACTCTACATGCCCCAGGGCTTGCGTATGTGCCAAAGACATGGTTTTGATTTGGGAAATTTAGTTTTCGAACAGAAAGAATGCAAGGGCGTTTGTACCTTTTATTGTCCATAAGCTAGTTGTAATGTCATGTTGTTTTTAAAATGCAATATTTGGCTTTCCAAGTATCACCAGATCTAAACCCAGACTATATCAGGTCTAAATTAGGTCCTAAATGACACGATCCTTGTATGGCTCTGGTTTTGTTTATTTACATGGCTTGGTTTGGTCCTCCTCTAGTCCAGGATTAGTTCTGAATTTAGTCCCAGTTTAGTCTCAGTTTTGATGTGGTCTATTTGCACCCTAAAAACAGTTCTATAAGGAGACCATAGTCTTCTTGAAAATGTGAGACAGGCCTCTGCCCTGGTAATGTTGGATGATGAAAAGGTTTTTATTTCACACTCTTTTCAGGTTAACTTTTGATTTGTTTGTATGGTTTCTTATTCTGTGAAACATTTTGAATTACTTTGTGTACGAACTATGCTATACAAATAAACTTGCCTTACCTACCTTTGGTGGCACGGTGGCTGAGTGGTTAGCGCTCTTGCTTCACAGCAAGAAGGTTTCGGGTTCGATCCCCGGGTCGCCCAGGCCTTTCTGTGTGTGTTCTGTGTGGAGTTTGCATGCATGGTCTGGGTTTGATCCCCGGGTCGCCTGGGCCTTTCTATGTGGAGTTTGCATGTTCTCCCCGTGTCTGGGTGGGTTTCCTCCGGGCACTCTGGTTTCCCCCACCAACCCAAAACATGCACCATAGGTACCTCCAGCTTAGGTCCTGACCAAGCCGAAGCAAGAAGCTCATGGAGATGGTCCCTGGGCGCAGTAATGTGCTGCTCACTGCTCCTAATATATATATATATATATATATAGGATGGGTTAAAATGCAGAGAAGAATTTCTCCAGTGTGAGATCAATAAAGTCACTTCTTCTTCTTCTAAACCATGGATTCCATAGTTCTGAGTAGTGATTAACCCAAAAGAGAACAGAAACATTGGAATATTTATCTCTATGAAACAAAACTCAAACTGCAGAGGGCCCCACATGTCACCAGTGGTACATGTATCACAGTTTGAGAAACATTCCTGTGGGCCAATTGCTTTAGTTATTTTTGTTCATTTATACTTTCTCCATAAAGGTGAAACACATCACCAAGTGTAAAGCAAAAGTGATCTATCTTTGGCCCTTCTATGTCGTTTTCTACATCAGACCACAGCATACAGATCTTAGGCAGCAGTACCAGTGGACTTTAAACTAAACTTTTTTAATCATTTGGAGAAAGTAGAATAGGAAAAACTAAGAATGTCTTTCACTTTGTGGCACATTAGTCTTCCACAGAATTTTCCAGCCAACACCTGGAATGTAACATGACTCACAATGAAAACTAAATACCAGACCAAAACATCCCATGATTCATTGCACCAAAGTACAGAGCTGTTGAAGATTGACTCCTTGTTTGTGACTATTTCTCTAAACGGCTACAGTCTAGCTACATGTGTGTGGTCTCAGCATTTTCCTTACCTGTATGTGCATGTTGTCTTCTTTTATGTTTTACAAGGCTATTATCCAGGTGCACTATGTCCGTTGGATGTCTACAGAGGACGCTACTGCCATTTCCTCCAAATAAAATCTATCAATAGCTGCTTGACCTGTGCCAAGAGGAGTAATGTAAAATCAATAGGCAAATTATTTTAATGCAAAGGGACATCCTTGGAGAAGTGATCTCATTTGTTATTATAAAGAGGGCAAGGCTTTCGGAAATCTGCTGGAGAATCCTCGATCATTCCCATCTGCTTTGCACATGGCTTGGAGAGCTTTACAGTGAACAATTAAGAAAACATGTTTTTTCTACCTGATACAGTCTGTAATGGAAAACCTTGTTATGCCTGAAGTGAACCTCGCTACCAGCCACCCACCTGGAGGAGGAGTGAGACTAGACTGTATTCAGTGGGACCATAAGGAAGGTAACTACAAATACTCACGTTACTGTTATTGAGTTACATGGCAAAAAACAAAACATGTAACAAAGGAGAAAAAAACAACATAAATGACTAAGAAACCGCACAGATTTTTTTTTGCAGAACCAAGAATCGAAGCACCAAACTGTTGCTGATCTCAGGTAAAAGAAGTGATATATTTTGTTCTCAGTGGTATGAGAATTTTCTAGAGGAGATGTCTCTGTGGCTGGAGCTAGAGACGATCCGGTCCCTTCTGGATTCAAACAGAATGTAAAAGGCTTAGTGGCTGGTCAGGCAAGTTATTGAGTACTTTGTCTTGGATAATTGTACCTTTTTTTTTTTTAGTAGATTTTAAACTTGTACTTGTAATTGAGTATTACAGCATGCAACAGTAACAAGAAGTTACCCAGTCCAATATGCCCTAATCCTCAGCTGTCTCAGTTCTGTCTCTGCTCCTGTCTGTACCAACAAACACACATAAAAGCACAGCTTCATCTACTCTCATGGGTCAGAGCTCAGAAAATTTGCGGTTTAAAGATCCCATGACATGGTACTTCTTGATGCTTTTATATGGCTCCTTAATGGTTCCCTAATACTGTAAATGAATCCTTCTTCAAAATCAACACTCAGTGCATGAGAAACAGAGATAAGATGAGAAAGAGTAATTTTTCTCTCTCTGAACACTCCATAATGGGCGTTGTTGCTTGAATGCAAATGAGGAGAAAAGAGCTGGCCTATAGTAGAGGGTGGGGGCGTGGCCAAACTCTCCGCTCTCCGCTCTAGCTCTCAGTTGATCCATTTTCGTGTTTTTGCACAGGGGGGAAGGGATTTGAAGCGTTCCATTGAAAAATAAACACATTTCCACAGAAAATACAATTAAACCACTGCTGTTCAAAGGTCCAGAGGCTCAGATAAAGGACTTCCGAGCCTAGAAACACTCGGACGTGCCTCCTGGCAAATAAAAAAAACGCATTTCGCATTGCCTAGCGCATTCGCAGTCCAAACTCTCTGGGCGTGATTTACAGAGACGCTGAGTTCAGACAGACGGGGGTGGAACTGCATTTGCATTTCTTTTTTCGATCTGACGTCAATAAGGTGCCTTGTTCAAAATCGCCCGTTTGAGCTCCGATTTTTTGTAACGCAGAAAAGGATCGCAAATGCTCAGTTTAGACATTTCGCAACTTTTAACCATGGGGGGGGGGGGGTAAACAGGGTAGGGGAGCTCACATTAACGTTCAAAAACCTCAGAAAGTGAACATTTCATGCCATGGGACCTTTAAAACTACTCTGTTCAATTTTACACAGTTTCATTGTTCTGTATAAAATCATTTAGAAGCATTTTAGATAATAATTTTGCATAAAGTTGTCATAAGACTTTGAGTTGCCTAGTATTTTTCATGTGTACTTCCTATTTTTACTTGCACTGGAATGTTCCAATGTATGACATTAAACATATCCATTAGCAGTTATTCATTACGGATGTTTCTGTTGCTCAAAAATACAGTAATTCCTTCTGTGAATAGGGTGGATCTGGATCGTAATGTAGTGCAGTGCTGTAACCTGTTAGTCTCCCTCGTGATAGTTTAAGCTATACAGTGGAACATTTTAGACAGGTGGTGGACCCTCTACTAGAGTGTTGTGCATTGCACCTTTAAGTACAAATTTGGCAGTCATACTTATAACTTGGTGCACTTTTTTGAGTATGGATTTTCAGTACTCATTTCACCACTGAATGCAATAGACAGAAATAACAGAAAAGTTCCACACTGGCAAAATAAAATAGCCTTGGTCCCATGTTAAAACGCCTCTGACCTCCTTCTAAACGCTGATTATGGCTCTCTCCAGACAGCAGCAGCGAGTGCGTCGTAAACAGACCAAACAAGCTCCGACAGGCATCCTATTTTAGTGACAATTTCTTTCTCCTTCTTGGCTTGTCTGTCTTTTACCCCACCCTTTGTGACTACCGAAAACCACAGATATTCTTTTCTAAATGGTTTGACTGACTTGAAACTGTGCTCCGTCTACAAGTCGTTTTTCAGGATTTTAAACGTTGATCATTTAATTCACGTTCAGGCCAGACCCATCAGGGTTGGACTGTTTGCTATGGAAAGTTTTACTCAAGTGAACTTAAAAATGTGCTAAAGTAGTACTAGTTTATATGCAATAAACTTCAGTCAAATAAATCGAAATATTTACAAGCACAAGTGGACTATTTTAAGTTAGTTAGTTGTTTACAATGTAGAGGAGGTTTCCATGGCGATCATCTGGACACTGTTTTTGCAGCCAAGAGGTTTCATTTTCAGCTTGATGGGACTGACTTGAAGTACTA
This sequence comes from Paratrypauchen microcephalus, assembly GCA_036785185.1. Lineage (NCBI taxonomy): Eukaryota > Metazoa > Chordata > Actinopteri > Gobiiformes > Gobiidae > Paratrypauchen > Paratrypauchen microcephalus. The sequence goes on along the minus strand of JAVJIX010000157.1, from coordinate 132,478 downwards.
GATTTTATCCTACTCTGAGTTAGCCAACAGCAAAGTGAGGAGCTTTAGAGTGAAACTGGGCTGCCCTTGTTTATCACTGAACCACCACTAGACGACTGTTTTTTGTAATCAAAGCCCAGATAAGGGTCTTCTATATGTTTTTGATGTGGTAACAACATTTTAACATGGCTAAATGGTATGATATGCTTTTTATATGTACAGGGACAGGGCACAACAACACATTAACCAAGACAGAAGTCATGAAAGATGCTGGTGCCAGGTTATAGCACAGATGCTCATTTACACCTGTAGTCCCTGAGCAGGTTGGTGGAAATACTAAAATACAGATTCCGTTTATATAGATAAATTGTCAAAAATAAATTAAAACAGATATTACTTAGGGTTACCGTTTTGAAATACTATTCTGAAAACAACATACACCAGACACGCAACCACGTGCACCCTGTCCACGCTGTATCAAGAACCAACATACACACACAAACACATTCTACATTCTACATATTATTCAAATCAAACTCATCCGTTATGTGTAGAAACTTGTTTAGAGATCAGCCACTTCTTTGTCAGACGTGCCAACGTTTAAAAACCTGTGCAGGTTAGAATCTGTGTTGGCAGATTATTCCAGTGACTCACAGCAACAGAAGTAAAAGAGGATTCAGTGAGTGCAGTCTTACATTTGGGGACAGTGCACTCTCCTCTGGAGGATGAGCTACTCGAGACGTTTTTCAGAGCTCAATGAGACGAAACCCTTCAGAGGAGGAGCAGCAGCACGAAGAATTTTGAAAAGCAAACAAATATTTGCATATATCATTAGATTTTCAGTATTTAATAAACTGTATTTTGCAAGAATAGGATAGTGGTAATACTGTTGGGGTTTCTGTTGGGGTTGGTGAATCTTAACAGCAGCTAAGCTCACAGCTAAGCTCACAAATATATGTATGAACACTGCAAAAAAATGTATATTGAACATGTTTTCTAAATTAATTTACTGTATAAACCAAGATTAATTGACTTATTTTTAAGCCAGTAAGAAAATATCTACCTCTGCTTTGGCTGATTTAAAGGAAAAGTAACGTTTTTTACAATCTGAGCCTTATTTCGGTAATAAAACAAGTTGTTTTACTCACCCATAGCACTTTGGTGTCATATGGAGCACTTCCAGAGATGTTTTAGATTTGCGATCTCCATCATATGAGTTCTCGGGGCACATGTTTGCGGTCTCCAAATAACACAAACTTTAGCACTTTTCAAATCATAGGAGTTCGATGTCTTAGTCTACGATTTTGTGTGGTCAAAAGTGGCCTGTAATCCGAGATTTAGCCATAGTTTCGAGTAGATGATGACGCCAGTGCGCATGTGCGGAGTGTGCTCTCAGCTCCCGGGACCCAAACATGAAACGCAAAGCTGTAAACTATGGCTAAATCTCAGATTACAGGCCACTTTTGACTCAAACAAAATCGTAGACTAAGACACCGAGCTTCTATGATTTGAAAAGTGCTAAAGTTTGTGTTATTTGGAGACCGCACGGGGCATATTACATGCTCGGGGAATATATTATATGCCCCGAGCTATGGCTAGAAGTTGTGCTAGGCTAACGCAAATCTAAAACATCTCTGGAAGTGCTCCATATGACACCAAAGTGCTATGGGTGAGTAAAACAACTTGTTTTATTACCAAAATAAGGCTCAAATTGTAAAAAATGTTACTTTTCCTTTAAATAATCTTCTTCAAAATCAATAGTCACAAAAGGGGTACGCTAAATTAGTAAACACATCATGTAAATTCTCTTGCAGTGTACCATTCCTTTTACTTGATTATGCTTTCAGTACATTGGTGGTTCGCCTGTGTGAGTCACGAAAATTAAAATAAACATGAGCAGTCACAGCAGAAGTGGCCACATAAGAAGTCTCCACAGATGAGTGACAAATTGGCTCTTTTCAAGTGGATGTCTGGCATGTTTGAATGGTTAAATGGTTATCGCATGAGCCTGTGTTTGTCACGGTGTGTGGTGGCATTTAAAGACGTGCATGCTTACAATATATGCCACCATGTTTATCTATACAGCCAGACGAAAGGGGGTTTGTGGTTAGACATAGACGGATAGCTGTCTCTTGAGATTATAGCAACAGATGACGTCATATCTGGACTATAGGGCTACAAGTATGCAGTATGCTGGAGGGGACCTACAGTGAAGGAGAGACCCACACACGGATGGGAAGTACTGTACAAGTCCCTTTTGTCCTAATCCACAGCTGTCTCTCTGCTGTCTCTGCTCCTCTGTATAGCAACAAACGTGCATGTAACTAGTTTGAGTAGTATTTTTCATGTGTACTTTTGAATTTCACTTAAAGGTCCCATGGCATGAAATTTTCACTTTCTGAGGTTTTTGAACGTTAATGTGAGCTCCCCTACCCTGTTTACCCCCCCCCCCCCCCATGGTTAAAAGTTGCGAAATGTCTAAACTGAGCATTTGCGATCTTTTTCTGCGTTACAAAAAATCGGAGCTCAAATGGGCGATTTTGAACAAGGCACCTTGTTAGATCGAAAAAAGAAATGCAAATGCAGTTCCACCCCCGTCTGTCTGTACTCAGCGTCTCTGTAAATCACGCCCAGAGAGTTTGGACTGCGAATGCGCTAGGCAATGCGAAATGCGTTTTTTAATTTGCCTGGAGGCACGTCCGAGTGTTTCTAGGCTCGGAAGTCCTTTATCTGAGCCTCTGGACCTTTGAACAGCAGTGGTTTAATTTTATTTTATGTGGAAATGTGTTTATTTTTCAATGGAACGCTTCAAATCTCTCCCCCCGTGCAAAAACACGGAAATGGATCAGCTGAGAGCTCAGCGCCCAGAGCGGAGAGTTTGGCCACGCCCCCAACCTCTACTATAGGCCAGCTCTTTTCTCCTCATTTGCATTCAAGCAACAACGCCCAGAATAAAGTGTTTGAGAGAGATATTTATGACTCTTTCTCATCTTATCTCTGTTTCTCATGCACTGAGTGTTGATTTTGAAGAAGGATTCATTTACAGTATTAGGGAACCATTAAGGAGCCATATAAAAGCATCAAGAAGTACCATGTCATGGGATCTTTAAAGGTGCACTGTGTAACATTTTGGTTGGGGTCCGTCACCTGCTTTTTTCCATGGATGTTTCACTGCTCTGCCTGGAATGTTCCACAGTGTGAACATCTTACATTTATTCAATTACAAGTGGTTTTGCTGTTCAAAAATACCAAGAAAAACAGGCATTCCAACTGTGACTGGGGTTGCCTCTCTCCAGATCTGACTTGTAACTTGGCCGTTTAATGCCATACGGTGAAACATTCCAGACAAAGTAATAACATTTCCATGGAGAAAAGCATTTGACAGACCCTCCATCAAAAAAGTTACACAATCCAAGTTGTAAGTTGAATTTTGGAAGCAGTACCTGTAATTGAGCATATTTCAGCAATGCGTTCTACGTCTTTGAGTGTCCAAAAACCGTCTCATTAATTATTTATTATGTAAATTTACTTTTACCTGGTACAGATTTTCAGTACTCATTCCCACTGACCGTCTTGAATAAGTTGTTGTTTTTTTGGCTAAATAAAATAGGGCTATTATAGTTTAGGTGATTAGATCGGAGCAGTCCCATTTTGAGTGGATGGAGAGATTGTGGTACAACACAGTTTTAACTACACATGCAACTTCAGCACAAAAAGGGGCTGAGCTACTGCAAACACGCCGATATGTGCGCCATAAATCATCATTTGAAACAAGCTTTTTGGGTGACTAAGCATTTATGGATGAGAATGTGAAATGCACTTTGTAAATGTGGCTCTTGAAACTTATAGCCTGAGCTGATTTTTATAGTTTTGTTTATGATCTGAAACAAATATGTGTGATTTTAATGCTTTTACAGAAGTATTGACTTGGATTTTGTATATTTGAGGTTGAGGTTGGGTTGTTCCAAGAAATTATCACTTTCTACTAAGTTGTACTATTTGATTAAAAGGGCACTATGTAAAATTTTGGATGGAGGGCCTGAAACCTGTTTTCACTGGAATTTTTCACTAAGATAAGATAAGATAAGATAAGATAAGATAAGATAACTAAACTAAATGGCATAAAACTTAGCAATCCCACCATCAGAACATTTTTTGTTTATGTAAAAGCCTAAAATTGAATGATTATTATTTTTTATTTATAATTATGTCTCATTTGCTATTCCATCCATTATATTATACATATTGTGTTTGATGAGTGAGCTCCGGGAGGGGCTCGGAGTAGAGCCGCTGCTTCTCCTCGTCAAGAGGAGTCAGCTGAGGTGGCTCGGGTATCTGCTTTCCGGATGCCTCCTGGACGCCTCCCTCGGGAGGTGTTCCGGGTATGTCCCACTGGGAGGAGGCCCCGGGGAAGACCCAGGGACACGCTGGAGGGACTATGTCTCCCGGCTGGCCTGGGAACGCCTTGGGGTCACCCCGGAGGAGCTGGAGGAAGTGTCCGGGGTGAAGGAAGTCTGGGAGTCCCTTCTTAGACTGTTGCCCCCGCGACCTGGCCCGGGATAAGCGGAAGAAAATGGATGGATGGATGGAGTGAGCTACTGTATACCCAAACAATTTCCCTTGTGGATCAATAAAGTTTGTCTAAGTCTAATTTAATATGTTTAATGCCATACAGTGGATTTTTTAGTTTATTTTATTGTGTGTGTTAATGTGTGACCCTATTCTGCAATGCCATATAATCATCCTGTGAACCATTTCTAATCTTTGCTAGACAAAAAAAAAAAAACTTCTACTTTTAACTTTTTAGCTTTTTCCCAAATGATTCAGAAAGCAGTCTTTGTTTCTATTAAAAATAACCTTGTAAATGTTCTTGCCTGTGATCTGCATGATATTGTTCGAGTCTGATGCAGCCTGTCTCACTGAAACACTTCCCTCCATATTCCTTTGATTAGAGTCACATCAGATTCTCATTAAAACTTCCACAGAGCCATCCAGAGCGGCTGCAGGATGGAACCAGCATCTTTTCCTCTCTTTCTGTAAACCTACAAAAGGCCAAGTTTAGCATTGTGGTTTATTAAGCACTGATGTCATAAACATTCCCTGGGGGTGCGCTAACAGTAAGCACTGCTCTATCTGGGGTTTATTACACTTTATTTGATTTTTATTTATGACACAATTTGACTTAGCTGGAACTACAAGAGGTGAGATGATTTATGATGGTAAACAAGTCTCTCACAGATTAAATTTCAGTCACCAGCTGTTAAAAATCAAACACCCAAACAGGACCATGAACATTTGTATTAATCACAGGCTCCTGAAAATGTGTTGTTTATGATAAGATGAGATAAAATAAGACTTTATTGATCTCACATAGGAGAAATTCACTTGCCACATTAGCTCCAGGTAGTTTAGTGCAAAAGAAAGTTTGAACAAGAAAGTGCATGCAGACAAGATAACTAATAATAATAAAATAAGTGAATAAGAGAATATAGAAAAAATTACACGTTTAGACTATATAGTGGAGTTATACAGTCTGATAGCGGTGGGGATGAAGGATCTGCGGTAGCGCTCCTTCTTGGGTGGGGGTGCCTCAGTCGGCTGCTGAAGGAACTGCTCAGCTCCTCTACAGTTCGGTGCAGGACGTAAGTTTGGCCAACACCCTCCTCTCCGCCACCTCCTCTACAGAGTCCAGAGGACAGCCCAGGACAGAGCTGGCCCTCCTGACCACCTTATTAAGTCTCTTCCTGTCCCGCTCTGTGCTGTTCGGGGCCCAGCAGACGACTGCGTAGAGGAGAGCAGAGGCCACCACAGAGTCATAAAAAGTCTTGAGCAGAGGCCTGCACACTCCAAAGGACCTCAGTCTCCTCAGGAGGTGGAGGCGACTTTGGCCCTTCTTGTACAGGGCGTCGGTGTTGTGGGACCAGTCCAGTTTATTGTTGAGGTGAACACCCAGGTACTTGAAACTGTCCACAGCCTCTATGTCCTGCCCCTGGATGTTCACCGGTGAGTGAGGTAGTGGTCTCCTCCTGAAGTCCAAGTAAATTACTTTTGTACATTTTCAAACTTAAAGGGATATGCCACCCCCAGGTCAAATTTGGGCATCTCCCCACAGTCCAGAGACTAAAATAAGTGGTGGAAAGCGTTTTCCTGCTCACCCAGCCATTGTCCGAGTCTGTCGCCACTGACCGCCGCGGTATCTGCAGCTACTCCGCCTTAGACTGGAGTCTAACGTCGCCAGAGAAAGATTTCGGCCAAAAGGAATTAATTTGCTCGATGCGTTTCCCAATTACTTGCTGTGTAGTGCGCATTCATATCGAGTGCAAATAAATGTGCAAATCAACACGGAGAGCTTGACTTGGTCATTTTGGGTGGGAACTATTTTCCAGTGCGGAAGAATACAGCCGAATCACGCACCACGTTGTGCAACAGGGGAACTCCCTTCCCGGTGCGTAACTGGGATTCCCCTGGCAGCGTGCTGCGTGATACGGCTGTATTCTTCCGCACTGGAAAATAGTTCCCACCCAAAATGACCAAGGCAAGCTCTCCGTGTTGATTTGCACATTTATTTGCACTCGATATGAATGCGCACTACACAGAAAGTAATTGGGGAAACGCATCGAGCAAATTAATTCCTTTTGGCCGAAATCTTTCTCTGGCGACGTTAGACTCCAGTCTAAGGCGGAGTAGCTGCAGATACCGCGGCGGTCAGTGCTGACAGACTCGGACAATGGCTGGGTGAGCAGGAAAACGCTTTCCACCACTTATTTTAGTCTCTGGACTGTGGGGAGATGCCCAAGTTTGACCTGGGGGTGGCATATCCCTTTAAAACTTTTTTGGCTGGGCTTGCTAATGTGTGAACTACATAGAACACCCCAAGCATTAAGTCACTGCAAAAAAGTATCAGTAAAATGACTAAAGCTTTATGTTTCTCCATAACACAAGCAAATTTGTAGGACAATTTGAATGAACGGCCAGCACTAATAACTGACAGAAATGTTTAGTTTGACCACTTGTGAAATTTAAAGATGCAACTTTACCAGTGAAAGGTACACCACTTGTTTGATGTATTATTGCTACAAAAAAATAACATCTTCTGTATCTACCTCAGTGGAGACAGGGCCGAGCTACAGGTCAGATCAGTGGAGAGGCGAGATAGATAAGGTTTATTGAAAACACTGTGGAATACAGTTACAGCAGTATGAGAAAACAGCAGCAGCAGCAGAACCTAGAAAACGTTACACAGTGCACCTACTTTCATAAAATTGTTTTACTTATACTTTAGGAACATGTGGCCTATGGCTCTTGAATAGGTAAAGAGTTAGTTGTACTTTTGTTGCTATGGGACCATCAAGTGATTGAGGGGCATGGGAGCTATTTTTGTATTAGTCATAGTAGCATGCATGCAGTAATAATACTAAGAGAAATATTTGCAGTTATAGGTGTATAGTGGATGTACTAGTAGTAATTTTAGGCCAGAAAGTTCTTCTTCTACTCTTATGGTAATTACACTGCACTTTTTGCACTGTGCATGATAAAGCTTGAAGGGCATTAGCTGCTATTGGCTACGCTTTAACAAGATTTTCCAAAGGCCTTTTTAATTCTGGGAGTTGTCCTTTTTCCTCTGCACTTTGCCCAGCTAAGTAGAAAATGAGAAGCAGAACAACTCCACGGCTGACCCTGGCACGACTGTACATCCATAAAAACTGAACAAAGACAAAGTATGGCTAAGTGGGCCCGCAGCTTGGCAAGGACAATGGGAAGTGATCTGACTAATTCACGGATTTGGGAGCGGATGTGACCCAGAGTGGAAAGTCTCAGAGGCCTTGAGTCCCACGTCAAACCCACTGGAGTCCAACCCTGAAGGAGGAAGTCAATTTGCAGTTCCTGATAACTTGGCGCTGTCCAACCATCACATGACAACGCATGATGTAACAGGCCTAGCCATGACACGTGCGTTTTGACATGTATGTTAAAGGTCCCATGGCATGAAATTTTCACTTTCTGAGGTTTTTGAACGTTAATGTGAGCTCCCCTACCCTGTTTAGCCTTCCCCCCCCCCCATGGTTAAAAGTTGTGAAATGTCTAAACTGAGCATTTGCGATCCTTTTCTGTGTTACAAAAATTCAGAGCTCAAACGGGCGATTTTGAACAAGGCACCTTATTGACGTCAGATCGAAAAAAGAAATGCAAATGCAGTTCCACCCCCGTCTGTCTGTACTCAGCGTCTCTGTAAATCACGCCCAGAGAGTTTGGACTGCGAATGCGCTAGGCAATGCGAAATGCGTTTTTTTATTTGCCTGGAGGCACGTCCGAGTGTTTCTAGGCTCGGAAGTCCTTTATCTGAGCCTCTGGACCTTTGAACAGCAGTGGTTTTATTTTATTTTATGTGGAAATGTGTTTATTTTTTAATGGAACGCTTCAAATCTCTCCCTCCGTGCAAAAACACGAAAATGGATCAGCTGAGGGCTGACAGCGGAGAGCGGAGAGTTTGGCCACGCCCCCACCCTCTACTATAGGCCAGCTCTTTTCTCCTCATTTGCATTCAAGCAACAACGCCCAGAATAATGTGTTTGAGAGAGATATTTATGACTCTTTCTCATCTTATCTCTGTTTCTCATGCACTGAGTGTTGATTTTGAAGAAGGATTCATTTACAGTATTAGGGAACCATTAAGGAGCCATATAAAAGCATCAAGAAGTACCATGTCATGGGATCTTTAACAATGTGGAGTTTTTTATAAGAAGTACATTAGAACACATGACGCTCAGCCTATCACCATAACAAATTCTGAAGTGATATATGCTGAGTTATATAGACGATAAATGATAATATACAGTGTGTCACTAACACAATAACCCAAGAGCAGATTTAAACAACAAAACTATTCTAAATGTACAATATTGTTACAAAATCTTGAGCTGCAATAAATAAATAGCAGAATGAAACACTTTAGTACTTAGCTTGCATCTGTAATGAGTCACAGAGGTTTTTAATTCAACCTTTTATGGCACAAATTTATCGTATATCCAAAAAAGTCAACAAAAAGTTCATAGTAGTGCAAAAACAATGTACACACGATAAATATTGACCCCAAAAATATATTGTGCCAGCTTTCATATATTGAATGATGAATCAATATACTGTAGTAATTATCAGGTGGATAAACTTATTTTAATTACTCTTAATTTACTAGGTTAAAGGCAGCTTTTAACTTGAAATCTACCGCTACATGACATCACATTTTGAGCTTTGGAGATGTAGACAAACTAATAAACCAGGATTCAGTGTTGTATAAAGTACTGGAAAATCAAACTCAAGTAAAAGTATAGGTACCCCTCCCAAAAATGACTTTGGTAAAAGTCAAAGTCACTGACTGAAATGTTACTTGAGTAAAAGTCTTAAAGTATCTGGAACTTCTTGTACTTAAGTATGACAAGTAATGTAAAAATAAATGTAATTAAAAGTACAAGTAAAAGTATCAAGCAAAGGCAGTCTGAAGCTAACCCTCGCTTTGTTACTTAGATAGCACAAACACACAGCGCTTGTTTAAATGTTTAAAAGTAGGCACATGTTCATGTTATTTTTTGTCCTTTTGAACTCGTGTGCTCTTTCTCATTCGTTACACTTAGCCTACAGCTATGCCTTCCCTTGAGCCGAAAAAGCTAGGTAGCCTGTTAGCTCCAACATCGTCAAATACGCTTTGTGTAACCGAAACAATGTCACACAAAGTTAATTTCTACATGTTATGCTCAAGGTTTCACAACGGTGTCTAGAATGTCCATGCTATGGTTACTGAAATTGGAATATAGACGCTAACAATTTCATTAATCTAGAACTTACCTCGATGTGTTTCTTGAGGTTGGACGGGGAGTTTCTGTAAGATAGGATTTCCATGTTTCTTGGAAGGCACAAGAGGCACTTCATTCGATAGGACGAATCCTTCATATCAGCGTAAGAGAACATTGTGTTTAAGTACGGCCAGGGAAGCTCATCGTCAGGTCCCCCTTCATTTGTAGCCGACATGGATGCTGTCTCCTCTTCCATCAGGGATGTTGATTGATTAAACTAGCTGCATGAAACCAACAGGTGTAGGCTGATTGTCATGCGCAAGTAGCAAACAAGCCCAGGCACATCCTGACTTCCTTGCAGTCAGTAGAGGTTTTTTTTGTAACGAGTCACTAAACGGCACATTGAAAATGTATTGGAGTAAAAGTATGCAATTAAATTCGGAAATGTAGTGAAGTAAAAGTAAAAGTAATCATTTTTTTTAAAACTCAAGTAAAGTACAAAGTCTCCCAAAATGTACTTAAAGCCCCAGTGTGTAGGATTCGTGGCGCATAGGTGGATGGTGCTATTGCACTTTCTGTTTTAGCTACGGCAGACCTCGAGGGACCCGAGCACGAGCCGCGCGCCGCTACTGTATAAATTTTTTTTTGTTTTTTTCTCATGAAAACACACATTCCCGATCATGTACCATGACACTCTACACATCAAATGAAACCTTACAGTCTCCTCTTTTTGACTATGCAATTCATTTCCCTGCAAAACAATCACTCCCCGAGCACATGGAGCTTTTATACGAAAAAGCACAAAACGAGGTTAGCTTACCTTAGAATGCTTTGCACAGGTCAAACTCTGTATTTCACCATAAACTTGCTGTCAATTTGTCCGTAAGCATCCAGCGAATAAAATCCAGTAAAACAATTTAGTCCAAAACACGTGTTAGATCCATTACGACGTCTGATCCGGCAGCATGCTTGTGTTGTTTACCCAAAACCACGAGCCTTGCCGAAGGCGGAGCCCAAATGTCCTTCTGCGGCTCTCGTATTCAAAATGGCTGCCTCTGCATGGGGAAGATCCCCCTTTTATGTGACTATATCTAAGTCCAAAAGAATACTTTGATTTCATGATGGAAGTGAAAAGGCTTGGAAAACAATGTATTTTTGAATGGGTATCTTCAATTTCAGTAATTAACGGGTAAAAATCTTACACACTGCCCCTTTAAGTACAGTAGTGAAGTATTATTACTTCGTTACTATACAACACTGCCAGGATTACTCAAAACAATACGCCTGTACAGGTATGTTTTTAAGGAGGTAACATTATAACATGGCTTACTGCTCACAAAAGTCAATTTTTTGTAATACCCTTAACTATGTAGCTTCTCTGGTAGAGAGTCCACCTGCTTGACTTCATGTAGATGTTATTGCTGCTTTTCGTGGAATGTTCTTCAGTATGACATTCAATTTAACTCCATGGAGACAAGCAGGCCACATCACCAGGCCAAGTTACTGTTCAGATCTGTGGAGAAGTGGAACTCACATTAATAATACATGTTTTTCCAGTAGTTTTGAAATGAACGAATACAAAATATATTTGTTTAATGCCATACTGTGGGGCATACCAGGCAAAGCAATGACATCACCATGAGACAGGAAAATGGCAGACCTTGCACCAGAATAGTGGCACACTGCACCTTTAACTTACATTTGAGAAACATGCAGCCTGTAGGCCCTGATTAAGTAAAGATTTATTTGTACCTTGGCTGCATGGTTTGAGCTAAGATGCAGCAGGTGGACCAACATATTTTAACACCTCATAGTTAGGACACGATGTGGTTTTGTTACTATAAAACACAAACAAATGATGTTTGAGAGAAATTACTCTCACAGATGTTCCAAGTTTTGCTAATTGTGTTCAAAAGCTGTGTTAGAACAGACTGTAACTAAACAGTCATTATGCTCATGATGAGTGCAATCAGCTCACTAATACAAAAGTCTACACTAGTGTATATTGTACAGACAGAAGAAGAGGAAATTGTTGTTGTGTTTTGTTTCATCCACACATGTTTGAGTAATTCTGGTTTATTTCTCTGCATCTCTAAAACTCAAAGATTCAATTTTGTGTAGGACCTTTAAGCCACGTTGTATATAAACTTGACATGTGGACAGTAAATAAAGTTTGGCCCACTGCTGAGTAATTTAAACAAAATGAACAGAAGTCCTGCAGCATTTAAACGTTTTTGGTTTGATCAAAGAGTAGTGCTACATATGGGTTAAATTACCATGCATGCCCTGTTTCAGATTGGCCACCAGACTCCCTATATCATATTAACTTCATGAAACTGACAAAGCAGCTATTTGGGGTCGTGCTCTCTGCCACAACAGCCCATGCATGCTGTAATTTGAGCTTCCACAGGGTAATTAATTGTTTTCTTTTGCCAGAAAACATAAATCAGATGTAGATTTTTTGCAGCGTATCTTGTGTGTAGAATCGGAACAGATCGAGGGCTGGGCCTGACACTGGGGTGGCCCACGATGAGCCGTGAAATTGGGCTTTCTGGGAGCACAGGCAAAAGATACCATAGAGATAAATTTCAGTGTTTGTAATATAATCCTCCATGTAAGATTGGAAACAGATTCGCTCTATTGGTTTTACTTACATTGCAATTTACATAAGCTGATGATAATGACAGAGGCAGGCTAGCTCATTGGATTCCACAGTTACAATGTCTGTGTGTTTCTTAAACGGATTATAAGACTTTATAAAAACAAATTACAAAAAAACAAATTATTAAAACACAACAAAGTATTAAATTTCTTACTTCATTATAATTCAAGGCATATTGGTTTTCTTTAAAATATTGAACACACCTAATCTGCTTTATATTTTTATATCATTTTATAAGTTATAACTTTGGTTTATTTTGTTTTCATCGGGTACTTTATTTACAGTTTTTACTGTAACACATATTTTACCTTTCTTTAGCTGGATGTCTGTAACAAAAACAATTTCTTCTCGGGAATGAATAAAAGTGATTCTGGCTCAGATATTTGGCCTTAAAGCACACACATTTCACGATCTGCTTCTTTGCTAACCAGAGACGACTCCTGATATGAAGCACAGTTTGCCGAATGACCTTTTAACACAGCTTTGTCTAAAACTGTGTGGCCCCAATCTGTCCATAAAGTCAAAAGTAAAATATTTCAGTGGAGCACAATCACACTGTCAGATTTTGTGCTTATTTTTATAAGTTCTTATTTCCTGCGATGTCTGGGGCTGGCTAAGTGTTTTTCAGATCCAACTAAAACAAAGATGACGTTGGTGGTTGGAGCTCCACAGTCCTGAACCACAGTCTGGTCTATTCTCTATCTGCAGATCTGGACTGAGATCCTGTCCAGACAATGCACCACTTCCCAAAGCTGCACCAATTCAAACACATGCTAGGGCAGCTCAGGGGCAGCAGAGGGGGGTGGGGGGGTCCATGCATGAACTGCCCCCAGACACCCCCTTTTCCACTTTTCTTTCCCTTTTTCTAAGTAACACCTTAGAAAATATTTAGCTTTCAAATGACTATCATTAAAGGAGAACTTTTTTCCATCGTATATGTTAACAAGTGAAAAAACATACAAAGAAAAGAAAAATGTTAGAGGTTAGAGCGTGCCCACCTACCCAGTGATTGGTGGTTTTATGTTGCTTTGCCTATGGTCAAGACACCCGCGGTGCCTGTGAGTATGTAAAGATATACATATATGTGTATTTGTATACGGTAGTAGGTGTGATTGAGTAAGCCAGAATTTCATTTGGTTTATAGGGTTTTATTGAGTTATTAATATAGTTCTTTGTTGTTAGTGAATACTTTATTAGAGATTATTTATACATTTTCATTTTTTATATAAGCAGTATATGAGCAAAACCCATTTGCTCGTTCTATTGTGCTGTATGAGTGGTTAGAAATTAATAAATAGCCCAAAACCCAGACAGATCTCTAACCGTAAATATTATTATTTACCATGCCCAGGACAAAACTACAGCTAAATTAAGATTAAATTTCACCACATAACCACCAGGACTAAAATGTGTTTGCAGACTCCTTAAGTGCACCAGCAAAGTGTGTTTACCACCATTCACGATAAACTATAGAACCATCAATGAATGGGGACTGAAAGAGTGTAAGTGCTATTGAGCCAAAAATACCATTCTGTGAAGTCCAGTGAAAAGAGTTTTATGTTGTCTAAGTGAATCTTGCAGCCTGTCCTTATGTCCCCTTCTCTTCCCTCCAGTGCCCTCAGATAAAGGCTCGATCTGTAAAAATGGAGCCGAATGTCCCCTGCGTCTGCGAGCTGTGATGAGCTGCTGGTTTTTGGGGGGCACTGAACTCATTTCTCCCTCAGTGCCTCATGACAGAGTCTAACCCAGTTAAGACAGAGCGGCGCTGGCACAGGCCCTGCAGTCTGACAAAGCCCAGGACTGTGGTGGCTCCGCTCCGGCCCACTGAGCCTTAAGCTCTTACAGATGTGTTAGAGGGAGAGAGGGAGGGAGAGAGGGAGGGAGGGAGAGATGAGAGGGAGAGAGATGAGAAAGAAATGGTGAAAGAGTGAGATGAAGATGTAAGAGAGTAAGAGAGAGGAGGTGAGAGACTGAGAGGGCCAGAGTGAGTGGGCAGACAGAGGGAAGGAGAGAGTTAGGAAGGGGTAAGGGAGAGAAAGAGAAAGGGGACAGAGGGGGACATGAAGAGAGAGGGAAAACAGAGAAAGACAGGAAGAGGAGAGGGATGGAAAGAGAGGGTGGGGGTGAGACAGAGAGTGGGAATGAAATAGAACGGGGCAGATAGACAAGGGAAGAGAGGGAGAGGGAAGGAGACTGAGAAAGAGAGGGAGAGGGAGGAGAAAGAATGAAGGAAAGAAGAGGGAGAGGGTGAGAGGCAAAAGCAGAAAGGCAAAGAGAAATGGAAGGGGGGAAGGTGAGAGACAGAGAGGGATGTAGAAAGAGAGAGAAGTGAGAGAGAGGGCATGTTTGCAGGCCCGAGGGAGGAAGGCTGGACAGCAGGTTTCTATTCCTGAATTGAGTTATTTTATAAACTAAAACTTACTTTGGGTGAATATACTGAAGATAGAAACACACCAAACTGTGGACTATATTTTAGCTAAATTTGCCATTTATTCCAAAAAGTGAGTGGCCAGTTTTAGTTCTTGATTTTGCAAATGTATCTTGCCCAAGGACAGTCACAATAGGAACTGAACCGCTAATATTCAGGACCTTATTATTTATTTATTTTTTATTTATTTTTTTTATAATGCAGCAATTTGGAAATTGACATGACATATATATATATATATATATATATATATATATATATATATATATATATATATATCAGATGCCCTTTCAGCCTTTCAGCCTTGAGACTGTCACAAGGAGTGCACTGTCTGTTGACACTGTAAGGCTTAATTCACAGACCAATGATGCTCAAATGCCAGAAAACGGATGAAGTCAGTATGATCGTGGCCTTCAAACTGACATGTCTGTGGAAATGTGGGTATTTCCAAGTCTTTGGCGTGTGTAGCTTTCAAAGCGTTTTGATTTTGACTCACTCTGTACAGGGCAGACCGCCAAGCTTTTTATCACCCTCATTTTGCCCTTCTCTCCCTTCCACTTTCTTATTGAGAGAGCGCTTCTGATGAGGAATGTAATTTTCTCAAAGATCTTTCAGTGTACCGTCACGCTTGAGCCATCAAGTAAACCACTGGAAATATGGGAAAATGTTTCACCAGACATTCCAAAAAATCCTAAAAAAACTCTAAACGCCCAGAGTTTGACCTTGATAACAGGCTGTTCATCAAGATTACACCATGACAGTGGAGTTTGGGAGGATTTACTCTAAGTGCTGCTGAAGCTGATGTAGAAGTACATATAATATAAAGTGAATGCCCTTTTGTTTCCAATCTGCAGTCAAGAAAATGAGTTAGGGTTTGTCACGGTGCAATGAAACCCAGACCCGCTTCCTCCTCTGTGATCACGGCTTAGCAGAAACTTGGAGAGACACATTGCATACTGCACTGATTAAAGGTCAAAGGTCATGTTAGACTACTGTAGGCTCATCCAAGACAATTACAGGTAGTCAAAGGAATAGCAGGACCACTGTAAAGGTTGTGGCCTTACTTCAGTACCATGCATATTTTTGGACATATTTTCTCAAAAGAACAGGGGGTTAGGACCCAAGTGGTATGAGGTTATATTTAGTAACAGTAAAATCTTTTTTTCTTTAAAGGTCCCATGGCATGAAATTTTCACTTTCTGAGGTTTTTGAACGTTAATGTGAGCTCCCCTACCCTGTTTACCCCCCATCCCCCATGGTTAAAAGTTGTGAAATGTCTAAACTGAGCATTTGCGATCCTTTTCTGCGTTGCAAAAAATCGGAGCTCAAACGGGCGAGTTTGAACAAGGCACCTTATTGACATCAGACTCAGCGTCTCTGTAAATCACGCCCAGAGAGTTTGGACTGCGAATGCGCTAGGCAATGCGAAATGCGTTTTTTTATTTGCCTGGAGGCACGTCCGAGTGTTTCTAGGCTCGGAAGTCCTTTATCTGAGCCTCTGGACCTTTGAACAGCAGTGGTTTAATTTTATTTTCTGTGGAAATGTGTTTATTTTTCAATGGAACGCTTCAAATCTCTCCCCCGTGCAAAAACAAGGAAATGGATCAGCTGTGGGCTCTGAGCTCTGAGCGGAGAGTTTGGCCACGCCCCCACCCTCTACTATTGGCCAGCTCTTTTCTCCTCATTTGCATTCAAGCAACAACGCCCAGAATAAAGAGTTTGAGAGAGATATTTATGACTCTTTCTCATCTTATCTCTGTTTCTCATGCACTGAGTGTTGATTTTGAAGAAGGATTCATTTACAGTATTAGGGAACCATTAAGGAGCCATATAAAAGCATCAAGAAGTACCATGTCATGGGATCTTTAATAAGATGAAAAGGTATTGAATATAAAAACATTCTAATGACCACTGACTTCATTTTTTTGTTATATCTACTATATGAATTCTGTTCTGCAAATAGTTATACTGTAGTAGCTCTGTTGGTATAATTCTATAATGCCCCACTGATCTGAAGGTCGGTGGTTCGAATCCCACTGTCGACATAAAAACATCGCACATACTTCTACAGATGAATGTTGCCATTGTGTCTTTGGGCAAGATACATAACTCACCTTGCCCCTAGTGAGTGGTCCCTTGATGCTTAGAATGTTTCAAAGTTGTATTATAATGTGACCATTTACCATCTGCTGATTGTACTCTTAATAAATTAGCCTTGCACTGACTCACTGGTGATCTATAAGACCTATACTTCCTGTTTCAGCTTCTCTAAATATAAACATACATACAGGACACTGCGCGCTGAGTAAGATAATTGCCACTCAAGAAGAATCATTGTTCACATTATTCCTATAACTGAAATGAGGAGCATTTGGAACAGAACATTTAATCATATAGCACAAAATGAGTTTAACAGCAACAGAAGATTAGACAAATGTACTTCTAATTACTTCAAATGATTGTTTTCTCTGAGCATAACTGTCAATTTACAGGGAGACAAACTGCAGATTTTAGATATTACCTCATGTAATGATACCACATAAGCACAAACAATATTATTTAAAGGGCTCGTATTGCTCGATTTTCTATGTTATAATGTTGTTTCCTCATCCAATATATCTGGAGTTGTGTTGTGTTACATTCACACAGGTCTAACACACAAACCCTGTATATTTAGGCTGAGTTCATACTAAAACACAATACACTGTGTTCCACCTTGTGATGTCATGTGGTAATACAGGTTTTTAAACTCCATACACCTTCACTATAATCATTTGTATAGTTTCAGCCCTGGATTGTTAATCTCTGCTGAATTTAAGGTAAAACGTAACTTAAAATCTACCACAACATGACATCACAAGGTGCAACAGAGCATTTTGATCTTTGGAGATATAATCAAACTAATATTAAAGGATTTCTCAAACATGTGTGAATGAAATAAAAAAACAACTCTAGTTATGTTTTTGATGAAGTAACAACATTCTAACATGGCTTAAAGCTCACAAGTGTCAATTTTGCGTAATATAGGATCTTTCATTTCATCATAACATGTATAAGTGTTTCTTTAAAGGTCCCATGGCATGAAATTTTCACTTTCTTAGGTTTTTGAACGTTAATGTGAGCTCCCCGGTTAAAAGTTGCGAAATGTCTAAACTGAGCATTTGCGATCCTTTTCTGCGTTACAAAAAATCGGAGCTCAAACGGGCGATTTTGAACAAGGCACCTTATTGACGTCAGATCGAAAAAAGAAATGCAAATGCAGTTCCACCCCCGTCTGTCTGTACTCAGCGTCTCTGTAAATCACGCCCAGAGAGTTTGGACTGCGAATGCGCTAGGCAATGCGAAATGCGTTTTTTTATTTGCCTGGAGGCACGTCCGAGTGTTTCTAGGCTCGGAAGTCCTTTATCTGAGCCTCTGGACCTTTGAACAGCAGTGGTTTAATTTTATTTTCTGTGGAAATGTGTTTATTTTTCAATGGAACGCTTCAAATCTCTCCCCCGTGCAAAAACAAGGAAATGGATCAGCTCAGAGCAGAGAGCGGAGAGTTTGGCCACGCCCCCACCCTCTACTATAGGCTAGCTCTTTTCTCCTCATTTGCATTCAAGCAACAACGCCCATTATGGAGTGTTCAGAAAGAGAAAAATTACTCTTTCTCAGCTTATCTGTGTTTCTCATGCACTGAGTGTTGATTTTGAAGAAGGATTCATTTACAGTATTAGGGAACCATTAAGGAGCCATATAAAAGCATCAAGAAGTACCATGTCATGGGATCTTTAAATATTTGGAGCAGTAGTCTGTATCAGGGTTTTCCAACCTTTTTTGTCTTGTGTACCCCCTGAGCCTTTTTGTCATACCTCGAGTACCCCCTGACTCGTACGTGTTGATAATTCTCCAAAAGTAGAACGTGACACAATGGATTATTAAATGAAAATCATTTTATTTCATCTCCTTAATTTGAAAATGTAATTCTCAGGCATTTTCTCTCTTCTCTTTAACTCAAATTTACTCAAATTAAAATTAAAAAATAAAAAACCCTCCCCCTGCGCCTGGCAGCGTCACTGCCGAGTACTTCCTGCAATGTGCTCGCGTACCCCTAGGGGAACTTGTACCCCTGGTTGGGAAACACTGGTCATGCAAAAAAATCACCGGTCCGATTATGCTTCATCCTTTGGCCTTGGACTATATCCCAAGTTGATCTTTTCTATTGTGTTCTTGACTTCTGAATCTTATGCCACATCATATAATTCACATTTAACTGCATCTTTGTGCCAAAACACACACACACACACACACACAATAAAGGGTGATCTGAGGTGATTGTCAGACCACCATAATTCACTTGGACAAAGGAAACTTGAGTTAAATTAAAAAGGTGATGATGTCCAAATAGCTGTGGGAGGACGTGCCTGGCCCAGTTCAAATAAGTGTGATCACAGCGCTTTTCTCCTGTGTGTCACTTCCTGGCCACCTGCCCCATAGCAACACGTTCCAGTGGGAAGGTCCAGTACCCACCCTTTCCTCTCTCTATACTTACCCTATCGAAGCCCGGGTCAGACTTGATTTGAGAACGCTACACTATAGAAATCCAGCCGAATATTTCAGGAGAAACAGCCCCAGAGCTTTGACTGATGTGTGGTTAGGATTTCCAGACTTTCGCTGCACAGGCTCATAATACAGCGGAGGCCATAAATAGTTGAGGAATGAATGCAGAGGAAGTGACTGGAGAAAGGAGTGGGAGTGAGAGAGAAGGTCAAGAATCAAGTGGGGAAAAAAATAAAAAACAGTCTGGTGCTCATTTAAAGGGCCCATTTCACACTATTTTCTGATCTATGTTATAATGTTGTTTCCTCATCACAAACACACCTGCAGTTTTGTTTTGTTTCAGTCACACAAACTCTACATATTTAGGTTGAGTTCTTCTCTCACACCGAAAACACTCTATTCCACCTTGTGATGCAATGTGGTAATACGGGAAGTGCTCCACTGTGTTTTTAAACTCCATACTTTTTCACTAGAAATATTTTGGATAAGTTCAGCCCTGGAATTGTCAATCTCTGAACTAAAGGTAAAAGAATCTGTTGAAAACTTAAACTTCATGACCTCACAAGGCGGAACAGAGCTTTTTGTGCTTTGGGGGTTATAGACGAATTAAAGGAAAATTAAAGTTTTTTTACAATCTGAGCCTTCTTTCGGCAATAAAACAAGTAGTTTTACTCACCCATAGCAGTTTGGTGTCAATTGGAGCAGTATCGCAGAACTTATGTTGAGCCGTTCTGTTCTTCAATGATCCCGTGTCCGTTAGCGTGAGTGCTCTGGGCACTGATTTGCGGTGTCCAAATAACACAAACTTTAGCACTTTTCAAATCACAGAAGATCGCTGTGTCAGGGTAGACTTTTAGTAGATTCCAAAACGGCCTGAAACCCGATATCGCAACAGAAAAGTAAAGTTCAGAGCGGTGTTAGCTTCTTTCGGACTAGCGGTGTTTACAAAACAGCTGAGTTCACGCATGCGCACTGTCCTCTCTGATGACGTCATCAAATGAAACTATAGCTGCATATCGGGTTTCAGGCCGTTTTGGAATCCACTGAAAGTCTACCCTGACACAGCGATCTTCTGTGATTTGAAAAGTGCTAAAGTTTGTGTTATTTGGACACTGCAAATCAGTGCCCCGAGCACTCACGCTAACGGATACGGGATCATTAGTAGAACAGAACGGCTCCAACATAACTTCTGCGATACTGCTCCAATTGACACCAAACTGCTATGGGTGAGTAAAACTACTTGTTTTATTGCCGAAAGAAGGCTCAGATTGTTAAAAAAAACCGTTACTTTTCCTTTAATACTAAACATTACTCAAACATTCAATTATTTAGCATGACAGAAAGATATGCATTGAGCACTTTTACTCAAATACATAATACCATTCAAGAGCTATGGATCATCATTCTTACTGCTTATCTGGGACCTGAACAAACAGAAATAGATGCCCCGACTTCCCTCACTCCACACACTTCCTTCAATTCAAAAACAACCTTCAAAACCAAAAATGTGCCTATTTGCTACTGGTATTCCAATAAGTAAAAACAAGTAGAAGGTGCTTTTTAAGACTTAGAAAAAAACCAAATCCACTTCAGAAAAGTAAAAGTTGCATGAGAAAATGTATAATTTGCTTTTATTTAAATGGCCAAAGTCAGCATGTTTCAGCCATACATGGTCTTCATCAGGGTCTACTTAGAATCAGGCTTTCACTTCTTTCAATTTACTCAGCTATATGAAACTCAATTCAGACTCGTCATGGTTTGGTCGGGCCCAAGTTAGTCCTGATTTAGTCCTGGTCTAGTCCTGGGTCAGTCACAGTTAAGTCCTGGTTCTGATGTGAAATGTGTGGAAGTGCAAACACAGTGTAAATCCTAATGAAAAGCATCTGAAACCCTTAAAATGATGAACTTGTGTTGTTAAAAATGGCAATCATCGCTGTGCTCTGGCTAATTTGAAATACGTGTACTTGTTTTGCCTGTAAATAAATAACTTCCTCAAAGATGCCTGTACATGGGTCAGTACAAGACCAAAGCCACCACAGCACCACTTTACGATGTTATTATAGTCTCTACATTCAAAAGATGACAGGAGACATTGTTTCAAAAAGACTAGATTTACTCAGTAACCATGTGTTTTCAAATGTAGTGTAATTACTGTCTGTGGCTTAGTTTGAGTGACAGCCTGGTTTTGGGGCCTGTACAGAGTCTATGATATGCATAACATACTATATGTAAGTAAACTGGTTAACCATGCATGTAAAGTAGGTAAATCTTAAACCAGTTGTCTCAAAATGCAAATGTTTTGACCTGCTTTATAGTTAACATCTCTGTAGGCACAAAGTTCAGCATTTTCTGTGAATAAGCAAATGAGCCAAGTTGAATGTTGTCGGTTGGAATAAGATAAGATAAGATAAGATAAGAATAACATTAAAGGGTCAATATTATGCAATTTTGTGATCGATGTCATAATGTTGTTTTATCATAAAAAAATACCTGGAGTTTTAAAATACAAATCTTGCAATAAATACATGTAATAAATACAAATACAATAAATACATGTTTAAAATACAAATCCAGCATCTGAATCCCATCTCAAACAGAAAACACTCTGTTCCTTTTGATGTCATACAATAATACAGGAAGTGCTCCACTGTCTTTTTAAACTCCATACACCTTCAATAGCATCATATGGATGATTTCAGACCTGGAATTGCCCATCTCTACTGAACTAAAGATAAAAGGTAGCTGTTGACTCGAAAACTACCGCTTCATGACTTCACAAGGTGGAACAGGGCATTTTGAGCTTTGGAGATCTCAAATATGTGAATGAAACAAAACACAACTCCAGGTATGTTTTGGAGGAGATAACAGCATTATAACAAGAATCCACTTCGTGTAATATAGAACCTTTAAAGGTCCCATGACATGGTACTTCTTGATGCTTTTATATGGCGCCTTAATGGTTCCCTAATACTGTAAATGAATCCTTCTTCAAAATCAACACTCAGTGCATGAGAAACAGAGATAAGATGAGAAAGAGTATTTTTTCTCCCTCAGAACAGGTCATAATGGGACTTGTTGCTTGAATGCAAATGAGGAGAAAAGAGCTGGCCAATAGTAGAGGGTGGGGGCGTGGCAAAACGCTCCGCTCTCCACTGTAGCTCACAGCTGATCCATTTCCGTGTTTTTGCACGGGGGGAAAGATTTGAAGCGTTCCATTGAAAAATAAACACATTTCCACAGAAAATAAAATTAAACCACTGCTGTTCAAAGGTCCAGAGGCTCAGATAAAGGACTTCCGAGCCTAGAAACACTCGGACGTGCCTCCAGGCAAATTAAAAAACGCATTTCGCATTGCCTAGCACATTCGCAGTCCAAACTCTCTGGGCGTGATTTACAGAGACGCTGAGTACAGACAGACGGGGGTGGAACTGCATTTGCATTTCTTTTTTCGATCTGACGTCAATAAGGTGCCTTGTTCAAAATTGCCCGTTTGAGCTCCGCAGAAAAGGATCGCAAATGCTCAGTTTAGACATTTCGCAACTTTTAACCATGGGGGGGCTAAACAGGGTAGGGGAGCTCACATTAACGTTCAAAAACCTCAGAAAGTGAAAATTTCATGCCATGGGACCTTTAAGCTCTAAGATGATAATAATAGGAGTTTGGGGACACAATCCCTGGCAAATAATGATATGGTTCAAAACTGTGAATTACCCACAGAGCAATAGTCCAGAATGTAATGATGAAAAAAAAAAAAAAAAAAACAACTACAGGGAGTCCTCGAGTTACGACGTTGATCCGTTCTTAAGACGCGTCGTAACCCGAATTTCGTCGTAAACCGGATTTTGCCTTTGATCTTCCAACCAAAGCCTTTCCATCTCAATAATTAGACCACTACGCTGCTTGGTTATCACTGCCGCTTTCATAGGAGCAGATCAGAGCCCACATCAGGTACTTCCGCCCACATTGGGCACACACACGAGGCTGTCTTCTTCTCCCTGCAACCACAACAGAGCGTATTCTTCCGCCGTGCGCCGCGCGCCGCGTGCGTTTGTTTACATCTCTTACCACGCTAAACCGTGTAAGACGGAATGACGCGTAATATATACATATTTTTTTTAATGGGGGCGCGTTCGTAACCACGAAACGTCGTAACCCGAGACCGTCGTAACCCGAGGACCCCCTGTATACTGTACTGTAACTTCTGAATGGCTTTCAACATATCTACTTGTGGAGACAGGCATGTGATGCAGGCCAAAATACAGGTCAGATCTGTTAAAAGTGACCCCGCTCAGAGCCAGAGTATATGCCATTCAAGGTATTTTGGAGTAATAAAAACTCTGGTAGTAGAATGCCTCATTGTGGAACATGCAAAGCAATATAAGAAAAGTTACACAGAGCACCTTTAATTACTCAGATTTCATTCTTTCTGCTTTCATTTTAAACATTAATGGAGCCTCAGTTGTCTGCTCCAATACTGCAAAACTATCACTATGTAGTTGACATAAGTATAGCTTTGTAACTGTGCACAACCCTGTCGTGTATGCACATAGCAGCTGGGAGGGACATGCGGTCTCCCTGGAGACGCTTCCCAAATATAAACAGCTCCAAATATGTGCCTGGTCATGTGTCCTGTGGCAGCCATGTGCAACTATTAGTTACACTGCTGAATAAGAAAATACCAAAATAAATATTACCTGATGTGTATATGCTGACTAGACCTGCCAAGTTAACTACTACAGTGATTTATTATTAAAGACACACTGTGTAACTTTATGATTGGGGTCCATCATTTGCTCCTTTCTATGGAGACGTCATTGCTCTGCCTGGAATGTCCCACAGTATGACATTAAACAGTTCTACCTTATATTTATTCAATTACAGGTGGTTTTACTGGTCAAAAATACCTTGAAAAACTAATTGTCACCTCTCCACAGATCTGACTTATAACTTGGTCTGGTTTGGTCTCCATGAAAATAGAAAGGTTTAAAGCCATACTGTGAAATATTCAAGACAAAGCAATAACATGTCAATGGGGAAAATCATTTGACAGACCCTCCGTCAGAAAAGTTGCACCTTTAAAAATATGTTAGATGATCATTTTTGGGGGGCAATGTTTATCGTGGGAACTTTTTCTTTCTACAAGTGGGAATTTTGTATTATTTTTCTGCAATATGATGAGATGAGATTTGAGCAGCAGAAGGTTGAATTATGAACTTCCATGACTCATTACAGACACAAACAAATTGCTTAAAGTGCTGCACTGTGTAGCTTTTCTGAGGATTCGCCATCTGCTTGTCTCCATGGAGATTGTTTTGTCTGGAATGTCCCGGTATGCATTTACTCAATAACATGGTTTGCTATTGACCCAAAAACTTGCATCCTTACTATGAGTAGGCTCACCTTTAACTTGGCCCTGTGGTGTCACCTGCTGTCTCCGTAGAGATATATAACCTCCTGAGACCCGGTCCATTATTTTGTGTCCTTTATAGTGGACATTGAGTTAACCAGTCGATCTTTTAAGTGTTTAGAGATACATTCTAGTTTGTGGCTGCGCTATGATAAATAAATAGTACATAAATAAATAAATAAACAAACCAGGTCTAAATTAGGACCAAATCAGGAATAAACCAAGACAAAACAGGACTAAACCAAGTCTAAATCAGGTCTGAACCAAATTTGAGTCAGGTTTAAACCAGATCTAAACCAGGTCTAAACCAGATCTAAACCAGGTCTAAACCATGACTAAAAGAGGTCTAAACTATTGCACTTTACATTTGATATTTTACTGTTATTTTACACTGGACGTGTGCTGCTGACCTCTTGGCCAGGTCACCCTTGTAAATGAGTTTGAGCAGGCTTAGGCTTAAGCCTTTATTGGTCTCACACACAATGACACACAGTGACACACGGGAGAAATTTGACTTCTGCATTTGACCCATCCTTTTCAGGAGCAGTGAGCAGCCATCTTTTTCGGCGCCCGGGGGGCAGTACCGTGAAGGGTCTTGCCCAAGGACCCACACTGGTTAGCTCATTGCCCGGGGGGGATTTGAACCCACAACCCCCAGGGGGGAGGTCTTGATCTCAATGTTTTTTTTTTTACCTGGTTAAATAAAGGTTAAATTAAAAAAAAATAAAAAAATAAAAACAGGTCTAAACCAGGTCTAAACCATGACTAAAAGAGGTCTAAACCAGATCTAAACCATGACTAAAAGAGGTCTAAACCAGGTCTAAACCAGGTCTAAACCAGATCTAAACCAGGTCTAAACCATGACTAAAAGAGGTCTAAACCATGACTAAAAGAGGTCTAAACCAGGTCTAAACCAGATCTAAACCAGGTCTAAACCATGACTAAAAGAGGTCTAAACCAGGTCTAAACCAGATCTAAACCAGGTCTAAACCATGACTAAAAGAGGTCTAAACCAGGTCTAAACCAGATCTAAACCAGGTCTAAACCATGACTAAAAGAGGTCTAAACCAGGTCTAAACCAGATCTAAACCAGGTCTAAACCATGACTAAAAGAGGTATAAACCAGGTCTAAACCAGATCTAAACCAGGTCTAAACCATGACTAAAAGAGGTCTAAACCAGGTCTAAACCAGATCTAAACCATGACTAAAAGAGGTCTAAACCAGATCTTAACCATGACTAAAAGAGGTCTAAACCAGGTCTAAACCAGATCTAAACCATGACTAAAAGAGGTCTAAACCAGATCTAAACCAGGACTAAAAGAGGTCTAAACCAGGTCTAAACCAGATCTAAACCATGACTAAAAGAGGTCTAAACCAGGTCTAAACCAGATCTAAACCATGACTAAAAGAGGTCTAAACCAGATCTAAACCAGATCTAAACCATGACTAAAAGAGGTCTAAACCAGGTCTAAACCAAATCTAAACCATGACTAAAAGAGGTCTAAACCAGATCTAAACCATGACTAAAAGAGGTCTAAACCAGATCTAAACCATGACTAAAAGAGGTCTAAACCAGAGCTTAACCATGACTAAAAGAGGTCTAAACCAGGTCTAAACCAGATCTAAACCAGGTCTAAACCATGACTAAAAGAGGTCTAAACCAGGTCTAAACCATGACCAAAAGAGGTCTAAACCAGATCTAAACCATGACTAAAAGAGGTCTAAACCAGGTCTAAACCAGGTCTAAACCAAGTCTAAACCATGACTAAAAGAGGTCTAAACCAGGTCTAAACCAGGTCTAAACCAGGTCTAAACCATGACTAAAAGAGGTCTAAACCAGGTCTAAACCAGGTCTAAACCATGACTAAAAGAGGTCTAAACCATGACTAAAAGAGGTCTAAACCAGGTCTAAACCAGGTCTAAACCATGACTAAAAGAGGTCTAAACCAGGTCTAAACCAGGTCTAAACCAGGTCTAAACCATGACTAAAAGAGGTCTAAACCAGGTCTAAACCAGGTCTAAACCATGACTAAAAGAGGTCTAAACCATGACTAAAAGAGGTCTAAACCAGGTCTAAACCAGACCTAAACCAGGTCTAAACCATGACTAAAAGAGGTCTAAACCAGGTCTAAACCAGGTCTAAACCATGACTAAAAGAGGTCTAAACCAGATCTAAACCAGGTCTAAACCATGACTAAAAGAGGTCTAAACCAGGTCTAAACCAGACCTAAACCAGGTCTAAACCATGACTAAAAGAGGTCTAAACCAGGTCTAAACCAGGTCTAAACCATGACTAAAAGAGGTCTAAACCATGACTAAAAGAGGTCTAAACCAGGTCTAAACCAGACCTAAACCAGGTCTAAACCATGACTAAAAGAGGTCTAAACCAGGTCTAAACCAGGTCTAAACCATGACTAAAAGAGGTCTAAACCAGATCTAAACCAGGGCTAAACCATGACTAAAAGAGGTCTAAACCAGGTCTAAACCAGACCTAAACCAGGTCTAAACCATGACTAAAAGAGGTCTAAACC
The DNA here is from genome assembly GCA_036785185.1 of Paratrypauchen microcephalus. NCBI lineage: Eukaryota > Metazoa > Chordata > Actinopteri > Gobiiformes > Gobiidae > Paratrypauchen > Paratrypauchen microcephalus. Next base: position 105,140 of record JAVJIX010000157.1, on the reverse strand, counting down.
AGGTCTAAACCAGATCTAAACCATGACCAAAAGAGGTCTAAACCAGATCTAAACCATGACTAAAAGATGTCTAAACCAGATCTAAACCAGATCTAAACCAGGTCTAAACCATGACTAAAAGAGGTCTAAACCAGATCTAAACCATGACTAAAAGAGATCTAAACCAGATCTAAACCAGATCTAAACCAGGTCTAAACCATGACTAAAAGAGGTCTAAACCAGGTCTAAATCAGGTCTAAACCATGACTAAAAGAGGTCTAAACCAGGTCTAAACCAGGTCTAAACCATGACTAAAAGAGGTCTAAACCAGGTCTAAACCAGATCTAAAGCATGACTAAAAGAGGTCTAAACCAGGTCTAAACCAGATCTAAATCAGGTCTAAACCATGACTAAAAGAGGTCTAAACCAGGTCTAAACCAGGTCTAAACCATGACTAAAAGAGGTCTAAACCAGGTCTAAACCAGATCTAAACCAGGTCTAAACCAGGTCTAAACCAGATCAATACATAAATAATAATTAAATAAATAAATAAATAAATAAATAAGAAATTAAAAGGGAGCCTAAAAAGTTTTTGAGGCGACTGTAGAAGCTTGCTAGAGATTGAGTCATTAAAAAAAAATGTTTTCGTTAGGTTAACTTCACATGAATTTAACATGATTACAGATGGATTACAGGGACTACAGATGGAAATTAGCATTCTTGCTATAATCTGGCATATTTACACTGCAATGCTGCAGATGTTCATTAATATGCACTGTCCCTATTAAATAAAGAATAAAGAATTAAATAAAGAATAAATAAATACAGTCCATTACGGAGGACATGTTATGACATTATGAATAAAAATAAAATTAACAAAATGTAAATGCTAAGGTGTTCATTTACCTCCAAATAGAAAATCACAATCACAAATCTTCGGGTCCCAGGAGGATATGTGTAATGCCATACTGTGGAACATTTCAGGCAACATCTTCATGGAGAGAAGCAGAAAAGTTACACAGTGCACCTGTAAGAGTTGCATTCTGTTATTTATATGTGTCTCTAGAAATATTTTACATTACTTATATATATATATTTTTTAATAATTCTGCTTTGTGGTTTGGTTTCACTATTATTGTTTATTGTTTATATTTACTTTAGCAATAAATCGCACTTCAAAATGTGTTATCGTGACAGGATTAATGCTGACTCAGGAAGCTCTGGCCATAGGTAATCCCACTCCTATTCTATTCAACAGCACAATCCCCACAGAGCTTGAATTCTTGATTGAGGCATGTTTGACCTTTTGGTTTGGACTCAGCATTAGTGATTAGAGCCTCCAGAGAGCTGCTCTAAGCCCCCAAAAAGACGTGCCTGTTTCAGTTTCAGTGACCCACTTAGAGACGACTGAGACGGCGTGTTGGCAAAAACACACCGAAGGTTTCTCATTTGGCACAGAGCGGAGCTGTTTTGCATAACTTCAGCACATCCCAATGCTTAGCAAATTCACACTTATTTTTAATGCCAGTGTAATTAGGTGCTTGATAGACTTTGAGATGAAATAATTATTTAGCTGTGATGTGTCAAACACTCAAAGAAGCTCCATACAGTTACAGAATATCGAATCGATTCCCACTCGGATCATGTTCTTAGAGGAGATACTTCACTCACCTTGCCTAATGTGAAAGTGTCATACAAGAGGCTCATGGACTGGAATTATATAGTGGATCTTTAGCATATTTTACAAATCTTCATACATATGATAAAAGGAGAAATTCAATTTGTCAACTGGACAGAGTTTGTTTGGTCGAAAACGTTTCGCCGCTCATCCGAGAGGCTTCGTCAGTTCTGGTTCTAGTGCTGGTTAGACCCTGTTTATATCTAGCTGCAGGGAGGAGCTCCCTACACTGAAAAAAGCTCTGAAACTATCCCAGCTACTCTGTCTCTTTTGTTTTACGAATTCCTCTGGCGTCTAGTATTAGCATACTTAGCATACTTAGAGGGGTGGAGAGGGTCGTTTGTCTTGAATAGGGAGACAAAAATGGACGCCAGAGAAATTTTAAATACAAAGAGACAGATTAGTTGATAGTTTCAGAGCTATTTCAGTGTAGTGAGCGCCTCCTAGGGCTTATAGATATGCTAATACTAGACGCCAGAGGAATTCGTAAAACAAAAGAGACAGAGTAGCTGGGATAGTTTCAGAGCTTTTTTCAGTGTAGGGAGCTCCTCCCTGCAGCTAGATATAAACAGGGTCTAACCAGCACTAGAACCAGAGCTGACGAAGCCTCTCGGATGAGCGGCGAAACGTTTTCGACCAAACAATCTTTGTCCAGTTGACAAATTGAATTTCTCCTTTTATCATGGATTCTACCTGGACGACTGAGGGACTCTTCACTTCATACATATGTGCAAGACAGTAACATACAAGTGAAATATGACAACTGATACTGCTTTTTAACAGAAGAAGAAATGAAAAACTGGGTCAGACCTGTCCAAGTTGGATGAGCGCACATTTTAAACTGCTCTCAAAGTCGAGAATTTTGTATTTTGCAAACCATGGGGTCATGCTTTGATAACCCTCAGCATGAAAATATCCAGCTAAACACAGAGATAACAGACTCTTAGCAGGATGAACCCCCAATGTTGTGCAAGAAACATGAAATCATTACAGTCTTTCCTGCTGCCTCATATCCACATGCCTTTCCAATCTCTGACTTGGATGAGTATCTCTCACAACAAGCCTGACATTTTCCAGTGAATCAAGTTGTTATGAGGTCGTGTCTGAGGTGGTCTTTCCTCCTGTATCCCTGTGATCTTGGGAATGCGGCTTTTGGTTTAGGGTCAAGTACCAAAGGGTCAGGTTCATCCATTCTCGAGCCAGTAGAATTATGTCCAAATTCAGTTGTACAAATTAAAAAGTTATTTACATAGCACATTTTACAAACTGTTTCCAAAGAGCTGCACATATCAGAAGGTATAAATGATCAGTTTAACCTTGCAGCCCTAAAATATTAAAAGTCTTAAATTACATAAAATTGAGTCATGTTATAATTTTGTCACCTCCTCATAAGGATACCAGGAGTTGTGTTTCACTTGCACATGTTTGAGTAGCTCTTTATTATTAGTCTGTCTGCACCTCCAAAGCACAGAATGCTCTGTTCCACCTTGTGATGTCATGAAACGGCAGTTTTCAAGTTAACCGCTACCTTGTATTGTTTAGCAGAGAAATTATCCAAATTATTCTAGTGAAGGTGTATGCAGTTAAAAAACACAGTATGTATTACCACATGGCATTACAAGGTGGAACAGTTTGAGAGAACTCAAGCCTAAATATGCAGGATTTGTTAAAGGAAAAGTAACGTTTTTTACAATTTGAGCCTTATTTCGGTAATAAAACAAGTTGTTTTACTCACCCATAGCACTTTGGTGTCATATGGAGCATTTCCGGAGATGTTTTAGATTAGCGTTAGGCTAACGCCGTTAGCCTAGCGCGACTTATAGCCATAGCTCGGGGCATTCCCCTAGCATGTAATATGCCCCGTGCGGGCTCCAAATAACACAAACTTGAGCACTTTTCAAATCATAGAAGCTCGATGTCTTTAGTCTACAATTTCGTTTGGTCAAAAGTGGCTTGTAATCTCGAGATTTATCCATAGTTTCGAGTAGATGAGGACGCCATGTGCGGAGTGTGCTCTCAGCTCCCGGGACCCAAACATGGAACGCATAGCTGTAAACTATGGATAAATCTCGGATTACAGGCCACTTTTGATTCAAACGAAATCGTAGACTAAAGATATCGAGCTTCTATGATTTGAAAAGTGCTAAAGTTTGTGTTATTTGGAGCCCGCACGGGGCATATTACATGCTCGGGGAATGCCCCGAGCTATGGCTATAAGTCGCGCTAGGCTAACAGCGTTAGCCTAACGCTAATCTAAAACATCTCCGGAAATGCTCCATATGACACCAAAGTGATATGGGTGAGTAAAACAACTTGTTTTATTACCGAAATAAGGCTCAGATTGTAAAAAACGTTACTTTTCCTTTAAGCATACAGGAAACTCCAGGTATGTTTGTGATGAGCAAACAATATTATAAAAAATAGCCTTTAAACCAGTAATGTCAAATAAAAGCATCTTCGTGACATTACAGAGACAGGACTTTTTGTAGCCGTTAACATCAGTAGAACAGAAGACATGTGGTCGCACATGTATAGGATCTCAAGAGGAGCCTCAGTTATTATCATGGGATGTGATACAGGAAAGCAATGACAGATGGGTGAGATTGGGTCCAGACCTGAGTATTGGTCTCCTTTGAAGTCCGTATTTTCATCCCTCAGGACGAATCTCTCCCTCTCACATTTCTACATCCACAATATTACTCATTTTTTTCACTTCTGACCTCTCTGACCCGCCATACCATAGGTCACAGTACAGCAGGGTTAATGTGGTGTTTTCAGTGCTGTTTGTTAGGAAAACTATGGGTTATTAGCATTAAAATACAAAGACTGAAATTAACATCAAATGCAAATTGTAAGTGTTCCTGCCACCACACAAACAAGGCAGGAAATTCAATCAGTTGTCGCACATTTAACAGTTAAATCGCAAGAAAATGTTATAGAAACAAAACAAACGTTCTGAAAGCTCTCTCTCTCTGTCTCTCTCTTCAAAAGACAAAATTCTAAATGTTTTCAAAATATGGGGTGAACATTTTTTGTCTAAATGTGGACTGGACCTTATATAGAAGACCCAAAAGAGAGTTCTATGTGGTTTACACCGAGAATAAAAGGGTATTGCATTAAGTTACATAAGCTGAGTTGAGTGACGGTCACAGATTTTGGCATGTTTCTCTCTCCCAGTGTCAACCTTAGCACGCATAGAGTAAGATGTTATAATCAATATTGTGAGTTTTTGGACATATTTACCCTAGAGCAGATGTGCAGCCCCCCAGTCCTTCTGCGATGAGGGGTCCTGAATAGGTCTGTTGAGTCACATTGCAGTGAATTCTCCTTCAGTGTCAGCGATTGGCAACTAGATAATGTTTCCCGTGCTGGCAGGAAATCAAATCTGCAAGTGCCATCAGCAGGAAATTAAAAACAACATGGTTATGGGGAACTCAGAGTCACCCAGTCTCCTGCTGTGACAGGACCTGGTCATGTTTAAAACAGAGTATTTCAAAAGTATAGCGAATGTGTGTTATGTAATAAATATATTGGGGATGTTTTTAATTGTTTCTAGCAGCATACAGATCATTCTTTAGTTCTGTATTATGTTGAATCTAGGAAAATAGATAACAGAATAGCATTAATCTAAGCATGTCACATGTATTCAAGTTATTTTATTAATTTAATTTTAAAACACTTTAAAATACATTATTTCTGTGTTTATTCACCACATACGTAGCTGAAGATAGATTTGTTTAATGCCATACTGTGGAACATTTCAGACCAAATAATAGAACGCTATCTCTACATCAGTTTTCTCTCTTTTATCCTGGGATTTAAGGCCAGACTTTCAGACTTTCCTCCCCCTAGACACTTCCTCCAGCTCTTCCGGTGGGACCCCAAAGTGTTCCCAGGCCAGCAGAGAGACATACTCTAATCCCTCCATCTTTAAGAACAGAAATAAAGAAGCACATTAGTACAGGTGAGAAATTATTAAAACGCTTTGGAATTATAATAAGGGTTAGATTGCAAGACGGTGCCAATGATACATACTCACATGTGGGCAGTAAAAGAACACATCATTAGTCACAACACTGCTGTTTAACCTGATGATTGTATGGGAAGATTATAGTTTTCTTATTGCCATGTACCCACTAGAGTAACTTAATCCAATTTAGAATATTTGATCTTGCTAAAATATTAAACCACTGTGCACTTTTAATAATAGGAATTCAATTCTCCTCATAACAGGCAATACAATTACCCCCACAGCTGCATCTCCTCATTCTACTTTTGTTTTACCAGATCATAATACCTTTTAATGATGGTGACTAAGGTAATTTGCCCGTCTCCTGTCTGCAGACTCTCTCTGAGGGGTCTGTAGTCTGACTGACTGTCTGCAGGTGGATCTAGATTAAACAGGCAAAGTTGATTTTAATTTAACAATTTAACAAGGGAGGTAACTGTCGTCTTCTCACCGTCAAACACAAAGAAGATACACATTGTGTCTTTTAATGGAGTAGTTGTAGGTGATGTAAAGCTGATACAATAAAGCAAAGTTGGAGAACACATATTGATGCTTCGCAGCTGATGCCAATAACATTCCCTGGGGGTGTGATGCTAACTGAAAGCACTATTCTGTTAGCTCTGCTACTCAAGTTTGACATAAGATGAGGTTTGCTTTAACACAATTTAACCAGAAACAACTGATTTCTGCTGTTAAACAAGTCCCTCTAAAATAACATTACAGTCACAAGCTAACCAGCGGTTTTTCAGTTTCAGTCACTCTCTTTATTGTTGAAAACTCAAATACTGAACCTAAACAGGGCCATGTATGCTCCTGAAAATGTGTTCTTTAAATCCATTTTATATTTTTACTTAAGTTTTCTTAAAACTTTTTACAGTGTTTGCTAATGGGTGCATTGTGTCACCATGGTAACTACTGAATATTCCACCATTAGAGATACAAGTAAACTCCCAGTATAATGTCACTGCAAAGTAGCAATTTGATTATGCATATCTGAACTTTTGTATTTGTTAATTGGTATCTCAAGATTATTAAATTGACCTGATTAATTTAATTGTCCATCCAAAAGAGATAGAAATTAATATTTAACAGTTTAAAGTTTAAAAGAAAAAGAAGAACTGCTTAGATTATTGTACAACTAAGTTACAAACTTTCCATCACTTGGGGAGTGAGTTAAAGTTAGAGAGATGAAGTTAGCGAGAAATGGTCATGGTCACACAATGGAGTATTAATTAAAGGAAAAGTAAGGTTTTTTTACAATCTGAGCCTTCTTTCGGCAATAAAACAAGTAGTTTTACTCACCCGTAGCAGTTTGGTGTCAATTGGAGCAGTATCGCAGAACTTATGTTGAGCCGTTCTGTTCTACTAATAATCCCGTTTTTAGCGTGAGTGCTCAGGGCACTGATTTGCGGTGTCCAAATAACACAAACTTTTGCACTTTTCAAATCACAGAAGATCGCTGTGTCAGGGTAGACTTTTAGTAGATTCCAAAACGGCCTGAAACCCGATATCGCAACAGAAAAGTAAAGTTCAGAGCAGTGTTAGCTTCTTTCGGACTAGCGATGTTTACAAAACAGCTGAGTTCACGCATGCGCACTGTCCTCTCTGATGACGTCATCAAATGAAACTATAGCTGGATATCGGGTTTCAGGCCGTTTTGGAATCTACTAAAAGTCTACCCTGACACAGCGATCTTCTGTGATTTGAAAAGTGCTAAAGTTTGTGTTATTTGGACACCGCAAAGTAATGCCCCGAGCACTCACGCTAACGGATACGGGATCATTAGTAGAACAGAACGGCTCAACATAAGTTCTGCGATACTGCTCCAATTGACACCAAACTGCTATGGGTGAGTAAAACTACTTGTTTTATTGCCGAAAGAAGGCTCAGATTGTAAAAAAACGTTACTTTTCCTTTAATTAATACTCCATTGTGTGACCATGACCATTTCTCGCTAACTTCATCTCTCTAACTTTAACTCACTCCCCAAGTGATGGAAAGTTTGTAACTTAGTTGTACAATAATCTAAGCAGTTCTTCTTTTTCTTTTAAACTTTAAACTGTTAAATATTAATTTCTATCTCTTTTGGATGGACAATTAAATTAATCAGGTCAATTTAATAATCTTGATTGTAAAAAAAACGTTAATTTTCCTTTAAATTATTTTAAGACATCGACAGGTGCACTACTATTAATTCTTTGTTTAGGTAAGCCTCTTGAGATTTAATGTTTAAAAAAAAGTTTAAAGATGCATTTTGAATTGTGAATTTACATTCTCATAAAAACTGCACTCCCATACAGTTTAGTACCAGTTTGAAGTCTCAGTATAAAGAAAGGGCAATAAACTGACATAAAAATGTTGGAAATGATCATACCCAATTTCCTCCATAACTGAAGTAGATTAGAAGTAGATTATTTTATATGGGCTAATAACCATATATTTATTATGATGAAAATAAAATAAATACAGCTACAAATATTGCAGACATAAATTTCATCTGTTTAAGGGTGAACCTGCACAGATGTGATAGTGGTTCATGAGAAGAAAACATTTTAAGACTCTCCTGTTTGATAGCAGAGCTTGCTCCAAATCCACTTCTACAGTTTGATTTCATATTCCTGTGCCATAAATCCCATGAAGCTCCCATTGATCCTCTGCATTGATTCAGCCTGGCCTCCGGAGGGTGATCTACAGCGACGCGCTCGGAGCGGAACAATATTATAGTGCGGCAGAGGCTCATGATGGACCAGACTTCTGTGGTTTTGGCGTTTTGCCCCACCGTGGCCGTCTTTCTTTCCTTTCTGTCCTCCATCTTTCTACAGCTATCATTCAGGCTGCCAACGCCTTCTGTGAGAGCTAATCATTTACTTCCTACCACACCTACAATCGAGGAAGTTTAATCAGTTTATTTTTTGTTCCTTCTGTATATAGTATAGTTACTTTAACTACCATCATCATAGGCTATTTCACCTTATCAATTATTCTAACTACATGTTTAGGACAATAATCAGTGTGCCAAGCATTTGCCCTCCAGCCAGAAGGTAACTGATTCAATTCTATTCTGTCTATATAACAGGACCAGTGGGTGATATAACCCTTCTCCAAGTCTATACTATAGGTTGGATTAGCCCAGGGCTTCTCAATTATTTTCTGTGACGCCCCCCCTAGGAAGAAGAAAAAATTTCACGCCCCCCTTCCTGCGCGCGACTATAGATAGTATTATTTGTCTAAAAAATTGTTATTAGAACACCACTGTATCCTTTTATTAACATTATAAACAAAAAAAAGAAAGAAACTTACAACAAAGACTGCACTGAGGACTCAAATATTAATGTGTTTTTAATGCAGCTTTGCGCACATTTGTTTACGTTTTACAGAAATGAAACTTAAAACCACCTCATTTGCATAAGCTAAAAGCACTGAAAAAAAAACACTCTCTCCTTGTGCCACTGATGCGTCAGCTTCTGTCGGACTAAAGGACACGACTCAGTGGAATATACGTGTTTTTTCTGTGACAGAGGATGTTTTGTTAATGGTGAGACTGTGCGTAAATCGCATGTGAGAATGCCACTGCCAACTACTGTTGTTGATGTGCAATTACACTTAGTTCTAGTACAGTACAGCAAAAAAACATGTTTCCCAGGGTCATACGCGCCCCCCCTGGCATCACGCCATGCCCCCCCAGGGGGGCCCGCCCCACTATTTGAGAAGCACTGGATTAGCCAATTTAGCATGTTTCGGGGGTTAACCCACTGTATACGGACATAGCTAATCCACTAGCCGCCGCGTTCCAAATAGGAAGTGAGCATGGGGGCACTTCCCAGCTCCAATTGACTTTACACTGAAAATTGTCACCCCTCTTGCTGTAACTGCTGCAGTGAGCCTCAGTTTGGACTTAAATTGTTTGTATTAAGCCGCTCTACATGATCCTAGTGGTTTTATTACACTATTGGAACTCTGCTTCAAATTCGCTCCTATAACTGCTATACTGTAGGCTTGTGAGCTTCATTTAACTTGAGCCGAAAGCTGTGGGTGGCGTCACACTCCCTTAGTTCACTTCTTACAGTCTAACCAAAGCGATCAAAGGTGACCCACACAGACATGGAATCTCCCTAGAAAGGCCCAACAATTTCTGAATCCAATTGGGATCTTCTTGCTGTGAGGAAGGCTCACTCATCCACAGTCCACCATGCTGCCGGTTGAATGCAAAGATGGCTTCTAACTGGCTTGTGACTCCTTGTATTTAGCAGTTGTCTGTGCCCCTCCTGTGCTAATGCTCAGTGTGATTTTCAGTGACATGTAGTTTGTGGTGCTGCAAACAGTGGATGTAACGCAAAGGACTGTCATGTGTTGGCAGCATTAAATTAAGAGCTCAGGCTGATAGGTAGAGAGACATCTCTTTTCTATAAACGTCAGATGTCAGGCTGTGCCCTGTTTGCTGATGCAGGCTAATACATGAGTGCTATGCTGTTTGCTGTGTTTGGGCCCGGCATCTCGTGACAGCAGTTATATGCCAATAAAAAGGGGCTCCAAGCTGGGTGCAGGCTCAGTGAGATCTTACTGGATAGACTGCTGGCAATGCTGATGTTACTACCCCATATAACACACTGAGCTGACAGATATGAGTGTTAAAAACCTTTGTATGCATTCATAATTTGGTTAATACAAAGTGCATGAGCTGTTTGGCTAGGTTTAGGGTGGACGTTGTTTTGACGAGGCTTTTAGGCTTACGAGAACAATAGGGTGTGAGGCAAACTATCGTACATTTAAAACATGTTATAAAGATTTTGGTTTTGATTGCCATTAAGAGGTAACTCAAGCTATCTGCTTCCTCTGAGCGTGCACAGAGGAACTGATTGGATAAATCCACCTGTCACTGCATTAAAGGTCTTATATTACACAAAATAGATTCCTGTTAGTTTTAAGCCATTTTATAATTCCAGGTTTGTTTTAAATGAGGAAACAACATTATAACATATCAGGGCTCTCAAGTCTCACGCATTGAGAGTGTGACACGCGCAATTCGACGTGTTCAAACTAGTGCTGTCAGGCGATTAAAAAAATTAATCTAATTAATTACAGGATTTGTAATTAATTAATCTAATTAATCGCATTTTTAAAAATATTTTTTTAGGTGGTTTATTGTGCTTTCCCACAGTGCAAAAAAGGTGTCAAACGTGTGATTTATAGTGGTACAGTGAAAAGAATGCAGATTTCCCCTTTAAGTCTTTCACTCTTTCACTCTTTCAGTGCACGTTACCTCCAGTGTAACCAAGACAAGACTGCCGTACACCCCCATTCACCTCCCACATTACGTAACATTCATTTGAAAGCTCATTTACACCATTCCACTAGCCTATTAAATAGTGAATATTTCTGGTGCACGTGAGCACGTACAGTAGCTTTCATGCAACGTCAATAAATAATATACACAGCTTCAAATATACAGAGAATACAAATAATTGTCCGTGTAAATTACTCATGGCTCACCTGACCCGTGGCGCGGATGTGTCCAGACCATCGCACGGAGGAGGAGGGAGGAGGCGGCGGCACTGCGGGGTGAGTATTTAGTATTTAGTATTTAGTATTTAGCGTGATTTGGATGGGCAAAACTAACGCTTCTTAAGTGTGCACCCTTAGTCACGGCAGAACACGCTGGAGAGGTTATGGTAATTGAAACAGGACTTCAGCTCAAGACCTCAGATGAAAGTCAATACTTTTATGGCAGAGATGGTCTCTCAGTTCAGTAATAAACCTGAAGATGAAGAAACTGTGAGCTCCAAACCCCAGTCCTCTGCTCCAGGAGAGGTGGGCTGTGACCTGTGCCCAGAGCCGAGGCTCAGAGCCGTGAAGTCCTGCCTGGTGTGTCTGACCTCGTACTGTCAGAGCCACCTGCAGCCCCATCTCACAAACCCCCGTCTGAAGAGGCACCAGGCGCTGAAGGGTTCAGCGCGCGGAGCGCAGCAGATACGGAAATGGCCGCGTGCGTCTTCACGTTCTCTCCGCGGCGTCTTCACTTGCTCTCCGCGGGGACAGGACAGGGGGCTTAGAAACGGATCTGCTCCGTCACATTTTTTATAAATAAACTCGCACACCAAATTTAAAATGCGCGCGCATTGAATTGCGCTCATAATTAATTGCGTTAATTTTTATAACGCGTTAATTAGCAGTGTAATTAATTAATCTAATTAACGCGTTCAAACGCAACACATGGTATTTCTCACGCTGAAATTTAGTTATGCAATTCAAGTGCAGCAGAAAATCGGTGCAGGCACCGCGCGGTTTCAGCGCCATTCGCCCTCCACCCTCCCACCCCCCGCTCCTCGCGGAAAAAAAATAGTCACTCGCAACCATTCCCCCCGGAAATTACACAGTCTCACGCACGACCCCGCTCAAAACTTGAGAGCCCTGTAACATAGATCCGAAAATAGTGTAATATGGGCCCTTTAAACATAGAAGTACTAAATCACTTCATTACAATCTCGCCAAATGTCAAAGTTGCCCATTGATTGACAAGAACTGAAAAGGTCAAAGAAATTAGCCTCAAGCAATACTCATCATAGCCATTTCCATCTGGCTAACACCAAGCTAACAGCTAACTTCCAACTAATTATAAATGTGGTGTCAGTCTTCTCATAATAGAGCTGGTCTGCGCAAAGCAAATAAGCAAGTTCTTAAATGATTAAACAATTCCCTCCAGGACATGACCCCTTTCACTAATCAATACCAGCCCTAATTCCCTGACATAATTTCTTCTCATTACAGGCTGTTGTCAAAGCTAAACTCTATAGGGCCTTCAGAGGGGATTTCCCATGAGGCCGAGCGGCTGTATGGCCTCAGCTCCGGGAGTTGACCCACTTGTGCCCCGTTCATGTAATGCCCCTGGTGAGCATTTGAGCAAATAATGAATGAAACTATGACTGAGCCTATAGAGGAAATAGCCAGAGGTTCAGAGAGACAAGCCAAGGTCATCTGTTTTCTCAGAGCGATCTCTTTCAATACCACGTCCAAAGTCAACATTGCAACCAACTGACAGATTTAAGAGTGAAAGTTGAGAGGGAATGGGAGGTGAGTGAGGAAAATGGCAAATGAATCATACAGAGATGGAGTAGGAGTGGCTTACTATTCAACAACAAAATCCCATGTGAAATTGATCGGTTGTCTATTTGTGTAGTTTGTGTCTCGATTTATCTTTATCTTTGACTAACTTAGAAACCAGATAATGATACGCATTTTTAATTTTGACTTTTAAACATCCACTACATAACTTTGCCTGGAATGTTCCACGGTATGACAGGTGTTTTAATTGCGTCAATACCTTAAAAGTCCTATATTACACAAAATGTACTCTTGTGAGCTGTGTGTAGAATCCCTCAGTCATCCAGGTAGAATTCATGGCAAAGGAGAAATTCAATTTGTCAACTGGACAAAAGTTTTTTGTAGAAGAACTGAAGAAGCTGGGATGAGCTGCAAAACGTTTTCGACCTAAATAAACGTTTGTCCAGTTGACAAATTGAACTTCACCTTTGCTACTCTTGTGAGCTTCAAACCATGTTTTAAAGGAAAAGTAATGTTTTTTTTACAATCTGAGCCTTATTTCGGTAATAAAACAAGTTGTTTTACTCACCCATATCACTTTGGTGTCATATGGAGCATTTCCGGAGATGTTTTAGATTAGCGTTAGGCTAATAACACAAACTTTAGCACTTTTCAAATCATAGAAGCTCGATGTCTTTAGTCTACGATTTTGTTTGGTCAAAAGTGGCCTGTAATCCGAGATTTAGCCATAGTTTCGAGTAGATGAGGACGCCAGTGCGCATGCGCGGAGTGTGCTCTCAGCTCCCGGGACCCAAACATGGAACGCAAAGCTGTAAACTATGGATAAATCTCGGATTACAGGCCACTTTTGACCAAACGAAATCGTAGACTAAAGACATCGAGCTTCTATGATTTGAAAAGTGCTAAAGTTTGTGTTATTTGGAGCCCGCATGGGGCATATTACATGCTCGGGGAATGCCCCAAGCTATGGCTATAAATCACGCTAGGCTAACGGCGTTAGCCTAACGCTAATCTAAAACATCTCCGGAAATGCTCCATATGACACCAAAGTGATATGGGTGAGTAAAACAACTTGTTTTATTACCGAAATAAGGCTCAAATTGTAAAAAACGTTACTTTTCCTTTAATGTTCTTACCTCCTCCAAAGCAAACCTGGAGCTGTGTTTTGTTTAATTCACATATGTTTGAGTAATTCCAAAGCGTTTCCAAAGTGAACTTTATTGATCTCACACTGGAGAAATTCTTCTCTGCATTTTAACCCATCCTATATATATATATACTCAACAAAAATATAAACGCAACACTTTTGTTTTTGCTCCCATTTTTCCTGAGATGGACCCAAAGATCCAAAATTCACTCCAGATACACAACACTACCATTTCTCTCAAACATTGTTCACAAATCTGTCCAAATGTGTGACAGCGAGCACCTCTGCCCCGCCGAGACAATCCACCCCACCTCACAGGTGCGCCACATCAAGATGCTGATCCGACATCATGACCAGTGCACAGGTGCGCCCCAGACTACCCACAATAAAAGGCCACCCCGAAATGTGCATTTTTTTTTCTTTATTGGGGGTCTGGGGACTCAGAACCAGTCAGTATCTGGTGTGACCACCATTTGCCTCATGCAGTGCAACACATCTTCTTCGCATAGAGTTTATCAGATTGTCAGTTGTGGCCTGTGGAATGTTGGTCCACTCCTCTTCAAAGGCTGTGCGAAGTTGCTGGATATTAGTGGGAGCTGGTACACGCTGTCGTATACGCTGGTCAAGCACATCCCAAACATGCTCAATGGGTGACATGTCCGGTGAGTATGCTGGCCATGCAAGAACTGGGACATTTTCAGCTTCCAAGAATTGTGTACAGATCCTTGTAACATGGGGCCGTGCATTATCTTGCTGAAACATGAGGTGATGTTCATGGATGTATGGCACAACAATGGGCCTCAGGATCTCATCACGGTATCTCTGTGAATTCAAAATGCCATCAATAAAATGCACCTGTGTTCTTCATCCATAACAGCCTTTGAAGAGGAGTGGACCAACATTCCACAGGCCACAACTGACAATCTGATAAACTCTATGTGAAGAAGATGTGTTGCACTGCATGAGGCAAATGGTGGTCACACCAGATACTGACTGGTTCTGAGTCCCCAGACCCCCAATAAAGAAAAAAAAAAAATGCACATTTCGGGGTGGCCTTTTATTGTGGGCAGTCTGGGGCACACCTGTGCACTGGTCATGATGTCGGATCGGCATCTTGATGTGGCGCACCTGTGAGGTGGGGTGGATTGTCTCGGCGGGACAGAGGTGCTCGCTGTCACACATTTGGACAGATTTGTGAACAATGTTTGAGAGAAATGGTAGTGTTGTGTATCTGGAGTGAATTTTGGATCTTTGGGTCCATCTCAGGAAAAATGGGAGCAAAAACAAAAGTGTTGCGTTTATATTTTTGTTGAGTGTACATATATTAGGAGCAGTGGGCAGCACACACATTAGGGCGCCCGGGGACCATCTCCATGATCTTCTTGCTTCGGCTTGGTCAGGACCTAAGCTGGAGGTACCTATGGTGCATGTTTTGGGTTGGTGGGGGAAACCGGAGTGCCCGGAGAAAACCCACCCAGACACAGGGAGAACATGCAAACTCCACACAGAAAGGCTCGGGCGACCCGGGGATCGAACCCAGACCATGCATGCAAACGCCACACAGAACACACACGGAAAGGTCTGGGCGACCCGGGGATCGAACCCGGAACCTTCTTGCTGTGAAGCAAGAGCGCTAACCACTCTGCTACCGTGCCGCAAAATAATTCTGCATTATTAATCTACATTTCATGGAGTGGTAGTTTTCTAGTTTACAGCTACCGTTCATATTTATTAGTTCACTAGAGATTGGCAATACCAGCGCTCAAAATATCCAAATGATCCTTGTGAAGTTGTATGGAGTTTAAAAACACAGTGGCGTGCATCCTGTATTACCACATGACATCACAAGGTGGAAAAGAATGTTTTCTGTTAGGGAGAAGAATTAATGCAGGATTTGTGTGTTAAAATGTGTGAATGAAACAAACACAACTCCTGGTATGTTTTTGATGAGAAAACATTATAACATAGATCAGAAAATAGCATAATATGGCCCATTTAAAACATGTCATTGCTGTGTTTAATGCCCTATTGTGAAACATTCCAGGCAAAACAATTACAAGAAATTCCACCTAATTGTTTACAGGAAATGGATATCAATTGTTAGTAGTCTGCTCTACTTTACACCAAATATAGCCTTTAGGTTAGAGGGTAAAATAGTAAATGTTCACATCAAAGCGCTTTACATCAAGGAACCACTCATCCATTCAAACACACATTCATACACCAGTGTACGCAGACACTGGGCTCCTAATAATGATACAATAAAAGTACAAGAATACAAATGTATTAATATACTGTTTAGTCTAAAGTCCACGGTCTCGTGTTGTAGTCTTACTATCTGAACAGCTCATGTTTCACATACAGTATCTGGCATCCCTGGCCGGGTGGCTGCAGTTATTCTTGTGGGCAGACACCATCACTTACCTCTAATTAACCCCATGATGGTTCGGTGAGCACCAACTGAAAGAAGTCATTAATCACTCACCTCTCCCAGAGCTGACTACAATCACAAAAGTGGAAAAGTTTTGTCTTTTCTTCTCCAAATGCACTGAAACAGACACATTATAGTGGACAAAGTCTGCACTGGATCTGGGGACTATTGAAAGTATGCTTCTATCCATCTACTTGACAGACAGAAGGGAGTTGAAACCGTATAGCTGTATTAAAGCTCTAGCAAGAAACTAAATACATCTCCACTATTTTCACAGAGAACTATTCTTGGTCCAGTTAATTCTGCCAAAATGGGTCACGAACCATTTGTGAGGGAAAATGAGACGTTTGCAGTATACATCCATAGTAACAAGGCTATATTACCTTGAAAATGATTAATCTGGAGTATGAATAAGTGTGTTTGTGAGAGGACAACAAATGGAAATCAGACGGTGACAGGTTCATTAACATGCAGTGCCCTGATCAAATGAACAAATTAATCTGGCTAAAATTATGCCAATTACCAGTCTATTTCTTGCTTGGAAACTGTAGATCGTGATGACATAACTGCACAGTAGGTAGCCCATTACAGTCTACATGAAAAACACACATTTTATGTACACTTAATTTGAGGCTTGGGTAATTCATTGTCTAGACTTGAAACCCTCCCAAGGCATTATCATTTAATTCAGTTAATGTAATTTATAGGTTAAGTGTAACTTTCTTTCCTTTGTCCTTGTGTGTGTCGCGTGTGTTGTACACTCCTGTGTGAGCAGTGGCTGGTGATTTATCCGTTGATGTAATGTTGGAAAAGTCAAACCTGTAATTGAGTCAAGAATTTTTCATCTGGTCACAGTTGCCTGGGTCTGCCTCTAAAAATAAAGATCTTTCAAAAATAGTAAAGAAAAAAAACATTGTGGATGAAAATGAAAAAGACCGCATGAGATATTAAATTTTTATCCTAAAGCTCATGTTATGCTCAGAGTGAACGGCCACCTGATGAGTCCTATTTTTAAATCTAGGATTATTACGTTAACCCAATCAACTGCAATAGTTTTAGTACAGCCAAGGGTTTTTGAGGTCTGTTTATGACCTAAATGAGACACTCCACAATCATGAAATATGTATCTGTTGAACTAATAATGATGCTTTTGATTTATATAACGTTCGTTCGGACACTCAAAGACAATTTAGAGTGTCATTTAGGGTCCCGATGGTCTCCCATGCAAGTACTAATCAGACCTGGCCTTGCTTAGCTTTTGAGATAACGGATATGGCCACATATTATATATGTAATTGCTTTGAAAAGTTATCATAGTACATTGAAACCATAAATAGCATCATAGATAGCAGGTCTCACATCCATCAGTGTGAAATCCCAGTTGGTTGGCTAAGCCCCAACAAGTGCATGCAGCAAACAGCTCTAGTGTGCTTTGAAAATGCCACAGCTATCATCATCACTGAAGAGGAGGCAGGAGGACAAACACCAGGAGACTTTGGCACAGGCTGGTCCATGTGCATTTTATTACCTCATCTACAATGTGATTTATGAGTCTACAGTCCACTCCTCCGGCTCTTTAGACCTGTGCAAGATAAAAGAAAAATATGGCTGCGTTACACACACGGAATGAGTATGACCAGTGTCTCCAGAAGAACTGCAGCAAGACTCTGATCTTTTAAAGGAAAATTGTCCCTTGTAGATGAGCCAATGTCAAACAAGACCTACATCTGCATTTCCTAGTAAGCCACTTCACATCTTCAGTAGGTCTATAAAACAGGATCACAAGGAAACTATATATACAATTAAAAGGCATTGTTTTCCTTTTCTCAGACTGTCTGGTTTTACATTAGCAAACACATGTCCCTAGATTCCCCAGTGCATAACGCGTTTCAAAGCCTGTCAAAATAAAGCCTGCCTTGTAGCCCCATCCAGTGGTGAAACCGAAAACTGCAAAAATACAAGAGCTGTTCGAGGCATGGCTGTATATGATCATAAATTGTATACACCAATGTGAACTAAATAATATGGTTAAAGTGTTAATCCAATAATTGTAATATTATTGCTATTTCTTACTCTTACTACTTAATATTATTGAGTCAGAAACAGTAGTGTAGATCATGGTCAAAAGTAATTTGCAATATTAATTTATTAGCAAGAACAGAATAATGTGGGCATGTTTAGTATATTTGTACAGTACAGACAATACAAGCCAGCAGAGCAGTATAAGAAACCAAAAGAGTACAAATTAAACTTTGGATGAACAAAGGTTGCCAAGAAAACTGGATTACAGGTCTATGAGAGGCGCATGTAACTTTTTATTTAATTTGTGCCCTAATACTCATGGTTGCTTAAGATAAATAAAAGTGTAAATTAATAAGCAAAGTTTGTACAGGAATAAAATAGAAGTGACATTTCCCAGTTACATGCCCTTTTGTACAGTACTAATGTCGATAGCAATAACAATGGAAGTGCAAAGTACGTGGAACACCTCTAATTTACAAGCATTTAATACCAGATTTATAATTTGACTAATTTTGGTCTGCAGTGTTTAAAGAAGGGACTTTTAGAATACAGATGCTTATAGGTGGATTACTTTCAACATGGTGTACAAAATGTTGTTTGCCATTTAAATATTTTAGGGATGCTCTGAAGATAGTGTTGCAACAAAAATCATAACCTTAACCACATCAATACTGAACAACTGCAATAAGCCAATATGTTGAATCTGAATTTTTTTTATGCGTTTCAGAAAGTCACACGGACAAATGTTTTTTTTGGAGTGAATATATTTTGCCACTGATTAAAGGCAACTTCAAAGTTTTGACACAGCCCTAGCATGGGACTCGCTTAAGGAGAATCCAACTACAGTAAAACTAGCACATAGTTACAAGAGACTGGAATGAGCTGTGTCAACATTGAAGAAACTACTTGGATGAGCAGCAAAACCATACAATAACAACCTTCTTTTTCTATAGGCCCTATCTGGATGAGATATTCCTGAAACACTTGACAGTGAGTTGAAGTATTTGTTGTTGTTTATGGAGCCAGTGGCCCCAGTCTCAGCTCTACATGATGGGTTAGCCAAATGGCCTCTGCCTGGACGTCCCCTGCGTCCTCACTCGGCCTGATGGGAGCCGCCAGGTTACGAAAGTCGTGCCGGATTTTAAATGAAACGGTGACATCGCCGTCCTCTTCCTTCTGAGGGATCACTTTGATGAAGAAACCAATCTTGTTGGATTTCCTGAAGGCAACAATACTGGACGAGGAGATGGAGATGGGGTTAGGAGTGAGCAGACGCTATTAAAACCATGTTGTGTGTAAACGTGTGTGCGTTTGTTCATGTGTGTGTTTTTGTGCATACTCTGGGTCATCCTGGAAGTCTTGAGGTTCAGCTAGTTCATCATACTCCGCAGCAGCATCCTTCCCGGCCAAAACCAACTCCTTGCTGGGCATCATGACCTGAAGAAGCAACAACAAGAGGCACTGGCTTTCAATCAACCTGTGGAGTCTGCTAGGGACGCCACAATGTTAGAAATCTGCAATATGTAGCAATGCTGAATGTTGCAGCATAGTAATACATGATCTTAGTGCTATCTAAAAGGCTATAGCATACACTATCCCAATGAAATGACTACACTAAACCAATTCACTATTCAATAATGTAGGATAAGAAGAACCAATAGGCTCTGTGCACAGCAGCACATTAAAAGACACTTTAATTAAAATCGTAAACATAAAACAATCTATTAAAATTAAAAATAATTCAAGTTAAGACTACCCGTTTTTTATGGGTAGAATACTTCAGTTTGTGGTGTTACCATTAGCACTGAGACACAAATCTCTACCTTTCTAAAGTGTCCTCCAGTGAAATACTCTTTTTATTTGTGCACTTTTTAACATGTCAGTGACATCCTCCCACAGCTCCCTGTTTACTGCCTTATCTTTAAATATTTATTCATTTTAGCATGACTCCGCAAAAAAAAAAAAAAAACACAGATACACAATAGTACAGGAAGTAACGCTAACAGTGAGGGTGCAGGGTGCTGTTGTCTACAGAGTCTATTGCAAATGCAGAAAACAGTTATTGTGAAAATTAAACCAAAAGGGTTTTGATGGTTTTGACAATGAACATCTGGCAGGCAGAGGATTATTTCATTTCTATTGACAGGGATATTGTGGCTGTTATTGTTGAAGTGCTAATTTAGGGTTTATCAAGTTTGTGTCACAGCCGTTTGTCATCTTCGCACAATTTAAGGAAACAACACTGTCTGAATATGAATCTACATAACAAATTAACAGTAATAACTCTAAAGAGGATTAGAGAAAAGAGCCGACTGATCACAATTCACATTAGCAAAGAAGTGCTTTTTAGAGTGTCTGCATCAAGCCACTAAGCTACACAGGTAAGACTTGTAGCTAATTAAACTATAGACGCAATGCAAATCATTTAATCATCACATAATAATTTGAGTACTCGTTTTTAGCACTTTAAATCCCCTGAGCCACACCAGCGACTGTTTTTGACACTTGGTTAATGTCACTGGCAACCATTTTACAGGTCGAATGCACACAGCATTCCCAATGTAATCTGAATGAATGTTCTTCTCACTGCAGCCACAGAAGCACCAGGTGAGGCCTGCATTTAAAGGTGTCATCTAGTTTAAGATACATACTAAAACATCTGTACTGGTGTTTATTGTTGTTGTTTTTATTTCATGAAAAATGTCTTGAACACATAAGAATTCTGTATAGTATGTCTGTGGCCAATGTCCTTCATGACAAATCAGCAGGCTTGGGGAGTAACGGATTACATGGAACGGCGTTAAGTAAAAGGATACAAAAAAAAGGTAACTGTATTCCCCTACAGTTACAAAGAAAAAGACGTAATCAGATTACAGGTAAATTTTGTGAAAATGGGGATTACTTAGCAGGATTACAATTTGAAAGCATTTTATGTTATTTCATTTTTTCTTTTAAAGCCGGAGGTCATATGTAGGGAAAACACAACGTACAGACTCGCGCCGTGCGCCGTGCGCCGTGCGCGCTCTGTGAAACAAACTTGCAGCGGCTCGCACTGAATTTCACGCAGGTCGCGCACTACGGACTAAACTTGCAGCGGGCATGGTTTCAAAAAACGCATTTAAAACGGGTGGAAATTTAGGGAGAATTTTATTTTTAAAGAAGACAAAGGGAACAACATCACAGTGCAGTGCAAATTGTGCCTTCCAGCAGTTAAACACCTGTCAATGTCCAAGGATTCTACTTCCAATCTCAAGAAACATTTACAGGTAAGATCGCTAATATTAACGCTTTGATACTGACAGGCCCTAAATGTCCTGCTTCAGTCATGTTATGTGTGAATATGAGTCATTTCTTTGTCTTGATTCATTGGTAGGAGCCAGTTTCGAGTTAGCTATCGACTAGCAAACTATTAGCAAGCTAGCTAACGTTAGGGTGACCATACGTCCTCTTTTGCCCGGACATGTCCTCTTTACAGAGGCTGTCCGGGCTGTCCGGCCGGAGTTTATAAAATCCTTCAAATGTCCGAGTTTTTGATTCCCTTGGAAACGCGCTCTGAGAGGCGGAACCCCGGAACGTGTATTCATTCATTTACAAACAAGCGCGCCACGCTCCGCACCCCCCGCACCCCCCCCCCCAGAATGGGAGGCAGAATGACCAGGGAGAGGAGGAAGGCAAGGAAGACTGAAGAAAAGGAAAAAGAAGGAAAAAGGGACTGTTGACTTGAGGCATTATTTGTATATTTTTTTTCATTAGCCATTAGACACATTATTTTGAAGAATGGGCTTACTGAACATTGAAGAATAGGCTAAATCTCTTTTTATTTTTATTTTTTCTTCACTAAGATGTAAGTGTCAGCCTTAAGATTGCTTATATTAATAAATATATTATTTATAAAGCAACTGTTTGTGAGTGTTTTGGGCTATTTTTTAGTATATCCAGGTAAAGTGTTCTTTTCTGGGGAATTCAGAAGCACAAGTACGGTCACAAGTACACTTTGTGCATTTGTAGAACGATATTACAATATTTAAACATTATCTAGGCAACATAGTCATGTTAACTGATCCATGAAGACCCTTTAGACAATTCCGAGCAAAGCTGTCGTTAGATGTAGGCCAGCACGCAAGCTGGACGAACATCCTGTCCAGCTGCGGAGATCGGGCAAGATGACTGTCCCGGTAAAACTAAAACTTTAACTGAAAATATAATTTCGTTGAAGTCATAGATGTTTAGGTGTTTGGTTTAGTGAGTGACCTTGTTTACTAGTGACTTGGCTTATAGTGATAACAGTTGTTAAAACTACACATAGAACTGTACTTGTCCTCCTAAAAACTTAATTGTATTGTAATTTTCTTGTTTTCTTGTTGTTATAGGATATTTGGTGTTAAAGTAATCTAAAAGTAACTGAAAGTAATCAAGTTACATTACTTTAATATTATAGTAGCGGGATTACGTTACTGAATACATATTTTAAGGAGTAACTAGTAACTGTACCGGATTACATTTCTAAAGTAACCCTCCCAACCCTGCAAATCAGCAGGCAGTTTAAATGTTTCATAATGTAACCAGTCCAGTCTTTATATTACAGGTATTGGTGAGACATTATATGCGCAACAGTCAACCTCCATAAATCTGTGCTGGACTGTAAAATAGACCACTAAAGTTGCGAACATGTTCAACTTATCATTTTTTTCACAATTTTCTAGTGTGGGGTCTGCCACCTGCCTTGTCTCCATGGAGATGTTATTGCTTTGCCTGGAATGCTCCACAGTATAGCATAAAAC
The DNA here is from genome assembly GCA_036785185.1 of Paratrypauchen microcephalus. Classification (NCBI taxonomy): domain Eukaryota; kingdom Metazoa; phylum Chordata; class Actinopteri; order Gobiiformes; family Gobiidae; genus Paratrypauchen; species Paratrypauchen microcephalus. The sequence goes on along the minus strand of JAVJIX010000157.1, from coordinate 82,034 downwards.
TTATCTGTTTCCATAAAAGCAAGCAGGTGACTACCTGGCCAAGTAATAGAGCATCAAGCCTGCATGTTTGAGCAATAAATACACTGACTGTAGTAAAATACAATAAATACTAATGTCAGATGGATGAGTTTAAAGCCAAACTGTGGAACATTCCAGTCCATGCAACAGTTTTCCATGGAGACATGCAAGTGTCAAACTTGTTTCTAGAAAACCTACATAATGCACCTTTAAAGATCCCATGACATGGTACTTCTTGATGCTTTTATATGGCTCCTTAATGGTTCCCTAATACTGTAAATGAATCCTTCTTCAAAATCAACACTCAGTGCATGAGAAACAGAGATAAGATGAGAAAGAGTAATTTTTCTCACTCTGAACACTCTATAATGGGCGTTGTTGCTTGAATGCAAATGAGGAGAAAAAAGCTGGCCAATAGTAGAGGGTGGGGGCGTGGCCAAACTCTCCGCTCTCTGCTCTGAGCGCTCTCTGATCCATTTCCTTGTTTTTGCACGGGGGGAGAGATTTGAAGCGTTCCATTGAAAAATAAACACATTTCCACATAAAATAAAATTAAACCACTGCTGTTCAAAGGTGCAGAGGCTCAGATAAAGGACTTCCGAGCCTAGAAACACTCGGACGTGCCTCCAGGCAAATAAAAAAACGCATTTCGCATTGCCTAGCGCATTCACAGTCCAAACTCTCTGGGCGTGATTTACAGAGACGCTGAGTACAGACAGACGGGGGTGGAACTGCATTTGCATTGCTTTTTTCGATCTGACGTCAATACGGTGCCTTGTTCAAACTCGCCCATTTGAGCTCCGATTTTTTGTAACGCAGAAAAGGATTGCAAATGCTCAGTTTAGACATTTTGCAACTTTTAACCATGGGGGGGCCTAAACAGGGTAGGGGAGCTCACATTAACGTTCAAAAACCTCAGAAAGTGAAATTTTCATGCCATGGGACCTTTAAGAAAAGTTTTCATAATAGATAACAAAATAACTTTGTATGTCTTTAAAATAACAATTTTGATATTGTCCATTCTTTGATATTTCTCCCACCTCCACATCACTGTAGACAGACCTACATGTTCTTCACAATGGCCTGCAGGCAATTGAACTGATCAAGCAGAATAACAACCCTACATAGTGTCCTGCACACTCCACTTGGCCATAATGTGAATAGAAATGGGTCATGAAGATGCTGTGTTTTGGCCAGGGGCACTTTATCATTCCTGCACTTTTTCACTCCACCATCCACTGGGATGGGTCAGGTAGAGCTGTGGATTTGACAACTAACAAACTGAGGGTAATGGCTCTACATGTGAAAGTGAGCAGTTCTAAAGGTCAGGGAGCCCACAGGGAGTACAGACGTGTAGGTAATGTACTCCAGCCAGGTACCATCTTCTGGTACTAGTGGTGAATCGGGCTGCACCTAACCATAATTTTAATAGTCCGCTATTATTTTTTGATTAGTCTACTGGTCAAATGATCATTTCCATTGTAATTAACATATTTGAAAATACATGTTAAGCAGGCATCTAGATTGAGAATATTTATGAATAAAGAGAGTAATATGCACAAGATTTATTGTTTTTTTCCATTTTTGGCATTTGTTTTAGAGTGTGTATTGTCCAGATGATCAAGTTAAATTATTTAGAATTATTATTATTGTTCTGTTTAGTCAAGTTATTCTCATTTTTGCAGAGTTAAAGCAAAGAGTCTTCTTATATTCTTCTTATCCTTCTTATATACAACTACAAACTATTAAATTCTGTTACTACTCTATACTACTCTAGTTTTTATGTTCACATTGTATTATTCAGTTACTGTGTTCAATAATTTCCCTAATTTCTCCATAATAAACAGAATTTGTCAAAGACTTTTGAATTTGAATACAGCCATTGACAGTATGCTAAATAAATGAATAGATATGAAGAGTAAAGGTGAGAGTAGATCTGGCAAAATGTTTCTTAAAATATTGTTGTTAGGACATGCCATTATAGTCCAGGAAAGAAATCAAAGCAACTTAAAATTACAGAAGATAAGCATGTTGATGTTTTTAGTTTGTTTTTTTCCTGGCAGTGTCTGTTGAGGTTACAAAGTGGAGATGATTGTAAACAAACCTTAGCCGTGCTGTTGATGTCATCGGGATCTTCTTCTTCACAAGACACCAAAGTCACATGGGTGACATTCTCCACTGGGTTGGTCAGTGTTAGCAGCACTTGACTCTCCTAAACAGAAAAATAAAAATTGTCTATTACATTTTATTTGGTATTTAAGTTTGGAGTTGTATTGGTCATTGTCTTGAGAGCTAATAACTTCATAACACTTCAAATTTCTCATTCAGACTTACTTTCATGTATCGGAGATTTGGAATGGACATAATTCGCACTTCAGGGATATAACTCCTGCAAATAAGATTCAAAGACAAAAAACATTTGCATTCACTCAGACAGTCTGAGACAAAAGTGTTTTGTGAAGGCAAGGTTGAAAGAAAAAATGAATAAATAAACACACATTTTTGCTGCATTAAATTTAAGCTAGTATGAAAAGTATTCCTAGAAGGCATTTATTAAGGCATAAAAAGCAAACAAAAGCTTTCATTTATTAAGCTGCATGAATAATTACTACAATATATGTGTGTGCTAAGGCTCAACTAGTATTACACATTACAAACTTAATCCAATTACACGTAGTAGAAGCTTCAGGCAAAATATAATTAATTATAATGATTTATTTATCAAAGTGTGACTTTCGGAGTCCCTTGAATACTTACACAGCCACCAGCTGAATTTTAAACTTGATAGAAGTTGGGTTGAACTCTGGCTTGCTCAAGTTATGCTCACATTTCTAGAGGGATTTTAGAGACAGGAACAATTAGGCTTTTCAATTAAATTACTCTTTATATGCCAATCAAAACCAAGCATATATTTGAAGTCTAAGGTGTTATATTCCCCTCTACTAATAATAAGAGATACTACATGATTCTTCTGGGTTTTTTGTGACCATGAAAACTGGGGGCACTGACCCTGCAGCGTAGAGAGCGCTTCATGAGCAGGTGCTTGTGTTTGGGGTGGAGCTGAGAGGCGTTTGCAGGTTGGAAGTCCGGCTGCAGCAGACGCTGCCTCAAAGTGGTCACTATGACGACCAACAGCACAGACTCATCATTATACATAATGTTCAGTATACAGCAGTCACATAACGGAGGATTGGCTCACCCTCAGGTAGATTGACAGGCCGAGTGTAACAGTCCTCAGGAAGAGGCTCCACTTCATCAAGGGCCTGGGCCGGTTCAATGGTGATCTCTTTGTGATCCTCCCCCTCTTTAAGACTGTTAATAACAGATAAATACACAAATAACCAACATTTTAGTCTGGTTCACTTTTTTTTACTGTACTACAAAAGCAACATACTAGATGCTAGTAGTTTATGCCTTTATGGTTAAAAAAAAAAAAAAGCACTCACGAAAGGCCAGCTAGACTAGAAAGAGGTCCTCCAGGTCTTTGCCTTTGCAGTCTGGTTCCCAGGCCATATTTTTCCTGTACAAGTTAGAAATAAGCTAAAAAATCATAACATAATGTATGACCATTCTCTATAGACTTACATCAACTTAATATATAAAAATGCCATTAAAAACAAATAGTGTGTTTAAGACAAAACATTATGTTTCTCTTGTGTAGACAGATTAAAATAGGAGCTCATTTGTGGATGAGAGAAGGAGAGGAGTTTGCCCAACATTTCATATTCTGGTTTTAATTAGGGTTAAAGGCGTCTTGATCTGTAACAGTCTATAAGTGTAGAGTTTCTCCTCTGCTGCTGACCCACATAAAGGCTCCTATTGTGAGCAGCTCAAAAACTAATTTACTCAAGGAGACATTCATGTGATCTGTGAGGTCACTACGAGATTAAACAGGAAAAACAACTACTGTTTTAATCAGACTACTTTCAGAAAACGTAGAACTCACCACCACATGAATAGTGTGTTGCTGGGAGGATACAAAAGTTAACAGGCAAAAGGAGAGAAAAAAGAAACAGGTGAAACCAAGCCATTACGAAAACATTAGTGGCACTTCATGCAACAGCAACAGAAATGCATCAATGATGTGCACATGTTACAAAATCAGGCATATGCACCAAAGGACTGTTTGGTCATTCTTATGGATGCAGAATATCAAAGAGACTCTGGGAGAAAAATGTATTCACTGTTGCATCCAGAACAAACCAAACTTAAGCAAAATGTTAACGTACAAATTGTTTCATGCAATTCACTGATAACTTGGATAAGAAATGCTCAACATAGTAAAAATTACCCACTGACAACTTAGATTACTACTACTACTAATAGATTACTACAGTTTAAAAACTGCTTTACCGAAAAAGCCAGTGGCATCCCTTGTCTTCTCCGTGCCATTTTCTTTCGGTCCCTCTCTTGTTTCTCTCGGTGAGCTAGTGGTTGGTAATATTCAATAAGTTTGTTGATCTGCAAGTAAGTAAAAAAAAACAAATGCATTTATTACATTCATAAATAAATATATATAAATACATATATATACACAACACAAGCAATAACATGTGAACAACTCATGAAAGGCCACAGGGCAGAACATACTCTCTGAGTGTGTGTGTTTTCTGGTTCTTGCCAACCACCACTTGCTGCAAAGACAAAAAAATAAAATAAAAAACATGCAACTTTTAATTATTTAACATATTTCCTGATATAATTTCTTTCACAAAACCCGCACAAACCAACTGATTTATCAGCCATTCCCACATCTCTGGAGGTCCAGCGGCAGAATCCACAGGCCAGATAATAGGCCTTCTTCATGGTGGTTTTAGTTGGGTCATCAGGCAAAGGTGCTGGGATGTTTGTTGCTCGAGTGGACAGGGTGTGCATACAGCAAGGGCAATCAAAACAATTAGCACACCTAAGTGCAGAGATTCACTTAAGTTCAGTTCAGATTCTTAATTATAACAAAATATAAAAGTACAAAATATTGCACATATGCCATTCACCTGTTCTTTTTAAGCTTAGCCTCTGCTGATGGCATGTTTTCCAAGCAGCTTGGGCAATAGTGGGAGTCCACCTAAGATGGTAGAGATGGAGGAGTGAAAAATAAACAATAGACACAACAATAGTACTTGATACATTAATAAAGACATCAAATTTACCACTGCAAGTTGAAGAGATAATTTCCATTTATGACATTTTCTAACTAATAGTTCAAATCCAAAGCTATGGGTGTGGTACAATAATAATATGAGGACTAAAGCAAGATGAACTGAATCCTGAACGTGGCGCTAAACGTCTGTTCAAATGCTTATTGTTTGCCATATAAAAAATAAATTGGTATTAGGCCATAAAATTATGTTCTGAAAGCATTTTTGTTGACTCTTTCCAAAATGGGTGTAAAAGCTAATCATTGAGGATTTACGGAAGTTAGCTTGTTCAAATAGCCAATAGTATTCAGAGTTTGCGTGACTGAATAAAGGATTATCCAATCAGGAGTCAGAAAATCTAGTTAAAGCCCGCCCAACTGTCAAAGCTAGTAGCAAACCAACATAGCCGCTAACTGAAAGTGCTAGCACCAGGTTTCCTAGATTTGGAAGTAAATAATTTCTCTCACCTCATGAGACACACATTCTAAAGACCGTAATTCACTGCAATATCGACAGAAATAAAGCAGGGATAAAGGAGCTCTGATCTTTTTCTCTCCGCGAACCAGATAGACCACCCTGTCTGGCTGCAGAAGGGACGCCATCTCTGCGCTACAAAGCTCCGCTACGCCGCTGCCCGATCTGCGTCAGCGCATGCGCTTCTGACGGACAAGACCAGAGTCTATGGACCAAACTATGGACGAGGCGTGTGCTGCTGCCTCCCTCTGGAGTTTGAAAGCAGTAAAATGTAAAGGAAAGGGGCAAGTGAGAGTTGTTTGATCAAAAAAATGGTGTCTCTCACTCTCAAGCCCATGAAAGTAAGAGTACAATCTATCAGTCAGCTTTATTGTCAATTCTGCCATATGTGTTCAACATACAGTGAATCGAAATTTCGTTTCTCTCTGGCCAGGTAGTGCAAAAAAGACAGTGTACAAAATACAATATAAAGACAAAACAGAACAAAAACTAAAACTAAACTAAAATCTAAAACTAAAATCTAAGATCTAAGATCTAAAATCTGAAAGCAGTGCAACATAGCCTAATAAATAAATACCTATTTACAGATGTCCAAAAATGTGCAGTGTGCATCAAAAATGTGTAATGGAAGATACAGCAGTGAAATGGTAATGTGAAATAGAATGTGCATTGAAGTTAAGATAAAAATAAATGTGCAACAGTAGTAATTCCAGTGCAATAAAAGTAGTAAACAACCGTACAACAGTAGTAAAATTCCAGTAGTAAATGTGCAACAGTAGTCCTTAGCAGCAGTTTTTTTTTTAAGTGTCTAGAGCAGGGGTCTTCAATGTTTTTCAGGCAGGGACCCCCAAACAGATGGCGAACTGGGCCAGGGACCCCCTACTATATATACGGCATAGAATTGTGTTTTATATTAAATTGAGCTTAGTGTCATGTATAAACATTGCTACTCTGTTATGGTACATCCAATACAAGGAAATAATACACAGGTTAATACTGTATTTTCATGTTTTTTTTATTTTAAAGATGGGCCAGATAGGCCCTACGGGGTGGATGTGCTACTGCAATTTTTAAACACAACTTATAACACAGGCCTATTAAGATCGTTCACTGATTCAACCAAAAAACAAGTGCAAGGGAGAGAGTGGCTGTGCATTTTAAGACATCAAAGAGGGTGGAGGGACAAGGGAGAAATTGATTGGGGAAAAATGAAAAAATATATTGTTTTTAAAAATATTAAAATATAAAATTATATTATTTTACCCCCTAGGGGTCGCGACCCCCCTGTTGAAGACCTCTGGTCTAGAGTGATATGCCAATATCACTCTATCACGTGGGAGATGGGTAAGGTGAGAGTTCAGGTGAGAGTTCAGCCTCCTGACAGCCTGGTGGATGAAGCTGTTTGACAGTCTGGTGGAGTGGGCCCGGAGACTCCGGTACCTTCTCCCCGAGGGCAGGAGGCTGAAGAGGCTATGTGAGGGGTGGCTCGGGTCACCCACAATGCTGGACGCTCTGCGGGTGAGGCGGGTTTTAAAAATGTCCAGGAGGGAGTCTGGACATTTTTTAACACCCGCCTCACCCACAGAGCGTCCAGCGATCCTCCCAGCTGCATTCACTATGCGCTGCAGGGCTTTCCTGGAATGGGTGGGGGGGATTTAATGTGTGCCATGACTAGCCATTCAAAGCACTTCATGATGGGGGTCAGTGCAACAGGGCGATAGTCATTAAGGCGAAAACGGCGAAAACACTACACTATCGGCCGAGAGAGGGGCCACTGCGTCCTGACGCGCCGCCATCTTGGTTTTACTCCATCTCTATTTATATTAATAGTCTATTTGATTTGGATTTTTTTTGTCCCTCAGGCTTCCTATATTAAAATTACCTTAAGCAGAAGGCCTACTGTATTTTTTTTCCCACCAAAAAATCATGAACTGACATGTAGAGTTAAACTTTAACTCTACATGTCAGTTCTCGGTATATTTATAAGATATAAGTGAAGCAGCTCTCCTTTTGTGGGATAAAACTGTTTAGGGAAACACTCAAGTAGGCTAAATGTTACAAACTTTTGCTTTAAGGTAGAGCAGCTTTTGATAGTCCATTTTAGCTCAAACAATAGCCTATGTCCAGTAAAAACAAGCACAAATCATATACTACAGCATATAGGTCTGATATTACAAATGTAAATATTCAGTTTCTGTTTGCCAAAAGTGTGTCTGAATGCTTTTTATTTACACTGGCATTTTGCTCTGTTTACTCTGGGCTTATTTGTATAATGGCAGATGTGAGCTTCACAACACTAGAATGTGCCAACAACCATGTGCTACTAACATGTTGTCTTATCATGCTCCCATGCTATTTTTGAACTGTAAAATATTTATAGTAGGTGTCCACGTAGGGGTGGATATGCCAAATCATTCAGACCACATTAATAGAGATTTTTTTTTCCTTATATTTTGGTCACTATCGACATCTACTGTTTCTAAAGGTTCATTTTAAGAGGCCGGTGTCAAATGAGACATAATTATAAAAATACAAAAAAATAAGTGTATATGTACAAGTCAGAATAAAATAGAAAAATAAGTAATAAAATATCAAATAAAATATCAAATGACAGCTATATACAGTTGTAGGGAGTATTATCTGTGACATAAGGGTGAGTTGTTGTACAGTTGTATGGAGTATGGTATGAATGTAGTCCTGTATCTCTCACTGTTTGAGTGGAGCTGTAGGAGCCTGTTGGAAACTGAGCTCCTCTGTCCCTCAATGCTCTGGTGCAGTGGGTGAGCAGGAGTGTCCATGATGGAGAGCAGTTTGTCCAGTGTCCTCCTGTCCCTCACTGTGACAAAATGTCTCCAGCTCGCAGCCAATCACGTGATCAGCAGATCAGTTTGTCAATCTGCCTATTGTCCCTTTTACTGGTGCTGCTCCCCCAGCAGAACACAGCGAAGTACAGGGCGCTGGCCACCACAGACTGGTAGAAGCATATAGGTCTGCACGAATCACATAGAAGTTTGCACATGGACTACACATTTTGTTACACCCAATGACTGTACATGTACATATATATATATATATATATATATATATATATATATATATATATATATATATATATATATATATATATATATATATATATATATATATATATATATATATATATATATATATATATATATATATATATATATATGTGTGTGTGTGTGTGTGTGTAAGATATATATCAGACACTATTGTGAATAAGGAACAGGCTGAGGAAAATAAGACTAAACATGTTCCCTTCTGTACATTTTATTTCTCTGGATATTGCTGAAGCCCACTTTGCTTTGCTTACCACAGCTTTAAAATGATTTCTTAGAAATGTAGGTGTAGGTCACTTCAGCTGAGCAGCAGAGGGCGCTCTCCCTGTCTCCATCTGTGGCCACGCTGCACTTCTGAGCTCTTTAAAGAGACACGTCAAGGGCATCCGTCACACACAAGCTCCCAGCGCACTGTCCGCGATGGACGGCATCCCGTGGGCTGTGATCCCGCTGGTTCTCGTGGGTCTGTTGCGGCCCTGCGCCTCGACAGATTTCCTCTCACAGGTAGGCTCAGATAGACACCTGTTGCTGTTCTTTTTAGATGACATCGCCAGTCATTTATTGTGCAAATAGGTGATTTGGGGTAATTTAATACTACGTTTTAATTTGCATTTAGACCTAACACAAATGTAAATATTCAGTTTCTGTTTGCCAAAAGTGTGTCTGAATGCTTTTTATTTACACTGACATTTTGCTCTGTTTACTCTGGGCTTATTTGTATCATGGCAGATGTGAGCTTCACAACACTAGAATGTGCCAACAACCATGTGTGAACATGTGCTACTAACATGTTCTTATCATGCTCCCATGCTATTTTTGAACTGTAAAATATTTATAGTAGGTGTCCACGTAGGGGTGGATATGCCAAATCATTTAGACCACATTAATAGAGATATAATTTTTTTCCTTATATTTTGGTCACTATAGACATCTACTGTTTCTAAAGGTTCACATTTTACTATGACCTAAGATTTTCTTGAGCAGTATTAACTATAGAAGCAGTGAGTCACTATGACATTGGGCTTTCAAACCCATGATGTAGTTTGTGCACAAATTCATGTTGAAAATAAATGGTCTTCGTATTTTTCATTCACACAAAAGCTTTAATTAGGACTTTTATCAAGCAGTGAAAAGTGACTGGATTGTGTGTGCCACAGGGCTGTGACTCATCCAGGGCTGGCACTATTTACGAATACCAGGCAAAGACTCTGAACGGCAGCCACACTGTTGGTTTGGAGAGCCTGAAAGGAAGGGTTGTCCTCTTTGTCAATGTGGCCACGTACTGAGGATTCACCTACCAGTATGTGGGTAAGTAAACAGCAGTTTACAGTCATGTGTAAAAATGTATCTTTCTAGATTATACCCCTTTTATTATATATCAATAAAGTTTGTCTATGTATTTGTATTATTTTATATTTTTGCACAAAATTATTACAAAAATTGTACTTATTATTACAGTGTTTTAACCAAGAACCACAGTAAATTGTAAATATTTGTAGAACATAAGAAAAAGCAAGCCTAGTTTAGAATTTTGTTCACAGACAATAGCTGATTCTTACTGTGAAATGAGGAAAAACAGATGAGAATAAAATTGTATTCATTTTATGTTTATATTGGGCTGGTAATTTTATTCTCAATCCCTCATTTGCCAAAGTTATTCAGCCTTAATTTAATTGATAACTTGATTTTCACTGAAAATATGTTGGTAAAATGAAATAAAATTTAGTGGTGCAAAGTTTTTAATAATATTTATTATAATAAGCTATTTTCTTATCTATGTTATAATGTTGGTTCCTCATCACATACATACCTCTGTTCTACCTTGTGATGTTCTGTGGTAATACAGGAAGTGCTCCACTATGTTTTTAAACTCCATACAACTTATCTAGAATCATTTGGATAATTTGATGACATCACAGGGTCGAACAGAGCATTTTGAGCTTTGAAGATCTCGACAGACTGTTTTTGTAATATACTAGTTGACCTTTAAAGGGATATGCCACCCCCAGGTCAAATTTGGGCATCTCCCCACAGTCCAGAGACTAAAATAAGTGGTGGAAAGCGTTTTCCTGCTCACCCAGCCATTGTCCGAGTCTGTCGCCACTGACCGCCGCGGTATCTGGTGCTCCTCCGCCTTAGACTGGAGTCTAACGTCGCCAGAGAAAGATTTCGGCCAAAAGGAATTAATTTGCTCGATGCGTTTCCCAATTACTTTGTGTGTAGTGCGCATTCATACAGCCGTATCACGCAGTACGCTACCAGGGGAATCCCTGTTACGCACCGGGAAGGGAGTTCCCCTGTTGCACAACGTGGTGCGTGATACGGCTGTATTCTTACGCACTGGAAAATAGTTCCCACCCAAAATGACCAAGGCAAGCTCTCCGTGTTGATTTGCACATTGAATGCGCACTACACACAAAGTAATTGGGAAACGCATCGAGCAAATTAATTCCTTTTGGCCGAAATCTTTCTCTGGCTACGTTAGACTCCAGTCTAAGGCGGAGGAGCACCAGATACCGCGGCGGTCAGTGGCGACAGACTCGGACAATGGCTGGGTGAGCAGGAAAACGCTTTCCACCACTTATTTTAGTCTCTGGACTGTGGGGAGATGCCCAAATTTGACCTGGGGGTGGCATATCCCTTTAACGTCTTCTTTTCTTCTTGGGTGCAAAAAAATAAGAATAATGATCAGAAACTATAAACCCTTGTTAGAGATTTGTTGCACAGTTTAATGTAATTGTGTTCTACCCAGAACTGAATGCACTTCATGAAGAACTCCACCCACATGGACTCACAATCCTCGGCTTCCCGTCTAATCAGTTTGGGAAACAAGAGCCGGGCCAAAAACACGAGATCCTGCCAGCGTTACAGTAAGCAAACATCATAAAAGTGCCTACATAAATACTACTTCAGGAAAAAACTACGCCACGTGGTTTAGCATTTAAAGGGCCTATATTACACTATTTTCTGATCTATGTTATAATGTTGTTTTTTTCATCAAAAACATACCTGGAGTTGTATTTTGTTTCATTCACACATGTTTAACACATGAATCCTACACAATCAGGCTGAGTTCTTCCTTCAAACAGAAAACACTCTGTTCTACCTTGTGATATCACAGGGCTCTCAAGGCTCACGCATTGAGAGTGTGACACACGCAATTCGACGTATTCACACGCATACACGCCACACATGGCATTTCTCACGCTGATTTGTGTTTTTATTTTTTATTTTTTTGTGCCCAGAAAATCGGTCTGTGTGGCTTAGTTTATGCAGGCTCCGCGCGTTTTCAGCGCCGCCCCCTCCCCCTGCTCCGGGGCACGTCCTGAGCCTCAGTCCCGGTGCCACGTCTCCTCTGAGACGCACCGACTCCGGTCCCGGTGTCTCCGTCTGTGCGTACCGTGTCCCTCCCGACGGCTTACGCGCGGAATACGCGCGGCCCAGAGCCGAACTGCCCGTGGTGAGACGCGGGCCCGGTGCATTAACCAGACTCTTACATGAATCCGTTAAAAATGCTCCCCCCCGCCCCGCTCCCCCCCGCCCGGCTCCCTCCTCCCCGCCCCTCTCAGCGCGCACTGACAAAGTGCGGTGATGATAAAACAGAGAACCATCAGGTAATAACTTAATTTATAGAACTCTCATTAGTTGCTTTGTAGTTTAAGTTTGCTCTTTAGACAAACAGAGCTCTCAACACGCAATTCGACGTGTTCACACGCTCACACGGCATTTCTCACGCAATTCAAGCACCCCCCCGCGCTCCTCGGAAATTACAGTCACACGCACGACCCCGCTCAAAACTTGAGAGCCCTGTATCATCATGTGTTTTAAACTCCACATACCCACCCACACATGTACCTAATCGTTTAGGTATGGTGCTTCCAGACTTGGAATTTTCAATATCTCCTAAACAATAGGGAAAATACAGCTGTTAACTTGAAAACTACATCACATGACATCACAAAATAGAATAGAGCATTTTGAGCTTTGAAGATATAGACAGACTAATAATACAGGATTACTCAAACGTGTGAATGAAACAAAACACAACTTTGGGAAATGTTTGATGATCTAGCAGCATTCCAAAATGGCTTAAAGCTCATAAGAGTTAATTTTGCATAATATAGGACCCTTAAGTTTAAGTGGTAACAAAGTAGAAAGAAGCACTAATACTTTTTGCTGCTGATAATTACAGGTTACAGCTGGGGATTTACAGATACCCATACTGGTAATTTGCTGGATCAGGTATTGGGTCCATAATATCAGTTAGTCCTTTATGAGAAATAATTTAATTTGGTAGACTTTGATAGACAAACTAAGTTGATCCACAAGGGAAATTATTTGGGTACAGTAGCTCACTTATCATAATATAATATATAACAGAGGGTAACAAAATATAGATGGAATAGCAAAAAAAGATAGCAAGAGACCGGTGTCAAATGACACCCCCCTCACCTGGTTTACCTCATACCTCACCGACCGCACACAGTATATTCATCTCAAAACACACACATCCAACACCTTTCCTGTCTGCGCGGGGGTGCCCCAGGGCTCTGTCCTGGGGCCCCTCCTCTTTATCATCTACATACTCCCTCTTGGCCATATCTTCCGTAAGCATAACATTCATTTTCATTGCTACGCGGATGACACCCAGCTCTACCTTTCCTCCAAACCCTCCTCATCACTCCCACCATTCTCCCTTACCCTCTGCCTACAGGAAATCAACTCTTGGTTCTCCTCCAACTTCCTAATGCTCAATAGTTCCAAAACAGAAGTCCTCTTAGTAGGCACTCCATCCACACTCTCCAAATCTAACAGCTTCTCCATTAATATTAATAACTCAACTGTCCATCCCTCTCCTCAGGTCAAGAGTCTGGGTGTCATCCTCGACAGCACACTTTCATTTCACTCTCACATCAATAATGTCACCCGGTCTGCATACTTCCACTTACGCAACATCTCTCGTCTCCGCCCCTCCCTCACTCCTCACACAACTGCCGTCCTAGTCCACAGCCTGGTCACCTCCCGCATCGATTACTGTAACTCTCTTCTTTTCGGTCTCCCCCAACAAATCCCTTCAGAAACTGCAGCTCCTGCAGAACTCTGCAGCCCGGATCATCACTCGAACCCCCACTATCCATCACATCACCCCCGTACTACAACAACTCCACTGGCTCCCCATAAAACAGCGAATTCACTTCAAAATACTCATTACCACATTCAAAGCATTACACAACCTAGCCCCACCATACATATCTGACCTCATCCACATCGCCACTCCATCCCGCACCCTCCGCTCTTCCTCCTCTCTTCAGCTCTCTGTCCCCTCTGCCCGTCTCGTCACCATGGGGAGCAGAGCCTTCAGCCGCTCTGCTCCTCAGCTCTGGAACTCTCTCCCTCCTGACCTCCGGAATATAGACTCTCTTCCACTCTTTAAATCCAGACTCAAAACCCACCTGTTCAGACTGTCCTACCTCTCATAGCCAATCACGCCACTCTGATTTTGTTTTTATCTTGTTTTACATGTTTTATTGTATAGTTTGTTTGTGCTTTTTATTCATTTTAACCTTGTACAGTGTCCTTGGGTGTTCTGAAAGGCGCTTTTAAATAAAATGCATTATTATTATTATTATCAAATGAGACATAATTATAAAAATACAAAAAAATAAGTGTATATGTACAAGTCAGAATAAAATAGAAAAATAAGTAATAAAATATCAAATAAAATAACAAATGACAGCTATATACAGTTGTAGGGAGTATTATCTGTTACATAAGGTGAGTTGTTGTACACTTGTATGGAGTATGGTATGAATGTAGTCCTGTATCTCTCACTGTTTGAGTGGAGCTGTAGGAGCCTGTTGGAGAATGAGCTCCTCTGTCCCTCTATGGTCTGGTGCAGTGGGTGAGCAGGAGTGTCCATGATGGAGAGCAGTTTGTCCAGTGTCCTCCTGTCCCTCACTGTGACAAAATGTCTCCAGCTTGCAGCCAATCACGTGATCAGCGGATCAGTTTGTCAATCTGCCTATTGTCCCTTTTACTGGTGCTGCTCCCCCAGCAGACCACAGCGAAGTACAGGGCGCTGGCCTCCACAGACTGGTAGAAGATCTCCAGTAACTCGCTGCACACATTGAAAGACCAGAGCTTTCTCAGGAAGTAGAGTCTGCTCATGCACTTCTTGTACACAGCATTACAGTTGTCCCTCCAGTCCAGCCTGTTGTTCACATGGACGCTGAGGTACTTGTAGCAGTCCACTATTTCCACCTCATGACCCTGGATAGTAATGTGCTCCACTAGTGTCCTCTTTCTCCTGAAGTCAATCACCAGTTCCTTGGTCTTGTCCACGTTCAGGAGCAGATGGTTTGCCTGGGACCACTTCACAAAAAAACTGTGAAGTTAATTGTGGAGACATCATCTCATATACCAATATCAATAGCTCATATCAACAGACATTTAAAGTCTGCAATAAAGATATCTTACTACGTCCTGTGTTATAACCGTAGAATGTCACGTTCTAAACAAGAGGTATGAAAATTAGGCCATAAATGAATTTAATCTAATCATCTAATGAATAAAAAGTTTTCATAAGAAAGGAAAACATGGCAAGATAGTATTAAAAGTTCAATTAGACCTCATTCAGAGCACAGTCGTCCTTGTGCATAAAACTTTGAGCTTGGGCGTAAATCCAGCGTTTTATTTTCCAAACATAAAACAATTCACAGCACATGTAGTCCATCTTGATTTGTAACAAATCACGGATAGTCCAGTAAACTCAGCTGCTTCTGAGTGGTTTAAAGATACACACAATTATTATTATGTTATATTGCAATAACGTCATGGTGTAATGGGAGAATAGGACCAGTTTTTAAAACGTTCATATTTACGTTACTTGGATCTCTTAGGCCTGTCTAAAAGCTTTAAAAGTGATGCACATGTTTTGGTATAATTACAAATATACCAACTATTATATAATATAATGTGTATATATGTAAGTGTATGCATATTATTTTTTGTGTAGGTTACATGCACATTGTTACATGAAAGTTAAAACACTGGCAAGCCTGGGTGCAGACCAAACTGACTTTGGGTGCAAACATAATACGCTTCCATTAAGTGGCATTATTTTACATGCTCGTAATGAGGGTGCAGACATTTTTAACTGAAGTTGCAATGAGCAATTCATTTTCACTATATTACTGTTAATGAAAAATGATCACTGACCAAATAACATCAATAACATCAACATCCATATTCATGTAACAGTAGAACAGGAAATGAACCATAACATTTAATCTTCTGAAACATAAAACTCTCCTAAGCTCTGGAAAAGTATTTGCAGTGTCACATACCTGGGATTCTCTTTGTTACAGGGAATCCTTATTTAATTAAGCCCAATACCAGTTACTTCAAGTTAAGAATACTAAAAAGGGCTCACAGTACTCTGATCTGTTTAAATGTTGTTTCCTCATCACAAACATACTCATGTTGTGTTTTGTTTCATTCACATGTTTAACACACAAATCCTGCATAGTTCTTTTCTCAAACAAAAAACACTCTGTTCCACCTTATGATGTCATGTGGTAATACAGGAAGTGGTCCACTTTTGTTTTTAAATTAAACTCCATACATCTTCCAGGCAATCCTTTTAATTTGGATTGCTTGTCTCTACTGAACTAAAGGTTAAAGGTAGCTGTAACTACTGCTTTATGAGTTTCACAAGGTGGAACACAGCATTTTATTATTTGGGGATGTAGACAGACTAATGATAAAGTCTTACTCAAACATGTGTGAATGAAACAAAACACAACTCTAATGAGACAACATTAACTAGAACAGCTAACACCTAAAGTTCACCAGAGTTCACATTTTGATGCAATATGGGACCTTTAAACACAAGCCTTGTTTTTTTGTGTAACTAAATATTAAATGTTGAATCTAAGGTAAAGTGCTATTGATATTTACTTGATAGTTTTGTTTAACTTTCACTGTCACTGATAGGCTACTCTTTGTTTGTGTTTTAGGTACGTCAGACCAGGCAATGGATTTGTGCCAAACTTTCAGTTATTTGAGAAGGGGGATGTAAACGGACAAAATGAACAGCCAGTTTATACTTTCCTTAAGGTAAGTCATTTTGCATGTCCATTAAAGGTGCATTGTGCTTTTCTGGTGGAGGGTCCGTCACTTGTGTGTTTCTATGGATATGTGTAGAATCCCTCAGTCGTCCAGGTAGAATCCATGACAAAAGGAGAAATTCCTTGTCAACTGGACAAAGGTTTATTTTTATTTTATCCAAGCTGCTTCTTCAGTTTTGAAGAACTGAACTGAA
Organism: Paratrypauchen microcephalus; assembly: GCA_036785185.1. Lineage (NCBI taxonomy): Eukaryota > Metazoa > Chordata > Actinopteri > Gobiiformes > Gobiidae > Paratrypauchen > Paratrypauchen microcephalus. The sequence continues at coordinate 65,001 of JAVJIX010000157.1, read as the reverse complement.
GAAGCAGCTTGGATGAGCTGCGAAACGTATTCAACCAAATAAACTGTTGTCCAGTTGACAAATTGAATTTCTCCTTTTGCCATCGTTTCTATGGCTACCTCATTGCTCTGCCGGGAATGTTCCACAGTATGATCTTAAATAGCTCTACCTGGCATTTATTTAATTACTTTTGGTTTTATAGCTCAAAAAAATACCTAAAAAAACCCCAAAAAAACCAGACATTCTGACTGAGCGGAGTTGCCTCTCCACAGATCTGACCTGTAACTTGGTCTGGTTTGGTTTCCATAAATATAGAAAGGTTTAATACCATACTGTGAAACATTTCAGACCAAGCAATGATGTCTCTATGAGGAAAAGCATTTGACAGATCCTCCACCAGAAAAGTTACACAATGCAGCTTTAACTGATACTGATTCATCACTGTTCATTCATTGGACCAGTAACCGATTGCAACTGAAGTACACTTCAAGGGCTGGAGTTCTAGGAATCATTTTATCACAACCTGGTAACTTGTTAAAGTACTTATACAATTTAGTTTTTTCCATCAACAAACTCGTTTAATAAATGATGTGGTTACAATTTTCATCATAAAGATAAGATAAACTTTGTTGTCCCACCAGGGGAAATTTGAAGTGCAAGGTCAGGTGCATAAACATCAAATAGACAGGGGAAGGGGGGTCATTATCTGATTTCTGAAGTTGTCAGATTATTGAAATGTCATGTAATCTAATGTGAGTAATTTTATTTGGTCTAATTCAGGAAAACTATACAAAAAAGGCAATTAATTAATTAAAAGCCAAAAAAAAAAAGACTTAAACAGTTAATCTAAAAATCTATTGTGTGTAGAATCCCTCAGTCGTCCAGGTAGAATCCATGGCAAAAGGAGAAATTCAATTTGTCAACTGGACAAAAGTTTATTTAGTCATCCAAGCTGCTTCTTCAGTTCTGGCTAGAGTGCTGGTGGACACTGCTTATAACAGTTTGCAGGGAGGAGCTAACTACAATGAAATTACTATGAAACTATCACACCTCTTTTTTCAGTTTCTAGTTAGGTAAGTCTATTCAATATGCAGTGGAAGTGTGGGATCTTGTTTAGCAGAGCCATTCATGGCCATAATGGGTGTTTTCACACCTCTGGACCTGACCTGGCTGCCCTATTGTTTTCTTTGTTTGTTTTGATTTAGGTTTGAGGATAGAGTTATAGATGGGAGACAAATTATGTCTGAGACCTCCATCTCTGTTCAAGGAAGGATTCTCTTTCTTGACAAAAAATAGCCTCTTTAACTCCCCTCTCAAACCAGTTCTTTTCTCTGGCTGAGATCTGTAGCTCACTGTCCTCAAAGGAGTGGGCCATGGCTTCTAGGTGGAGATGTACGGCAGATGAAGGTCCACTCTGGCACGCCCATCTGTGTTGGTACATCCTCTTGTGAAGTGGCTGTTTTGTTTCTCCAATGTAGCGCTCACTGCAGTCTTCACTACACTGAATGGAGTAGACCTTTGTTTGTGGCTTGGTGTTTTGTTCTTTGGGTGGACCAGTTTCGGTCTTAAAGTGTTTGTGGGTTTGAAATAGACTGGGAATTCATATTGTCTGAAAAGTTTTTCAGAAACGCCGGCCAGGTAAGGAATAGTTACACCCTTCCTCCTGGGTTCTGATTTTCTGTTGTCTTGTTTCTTGTCCATGTCTCTCTTAGTTTTGTTGAAAGCCCATTTAAGATATCCACAAATAGAGAGTGTTTTTCAAAACAAACAAAGAAAATAATAGGGTAGCCAGGTCAGGTCCAGAGGTGTGAAAACACCCATTATGGCCATGAATGGCTATGCTAAACAAGACCTCACACTCCCACTGCATATTGAATAGGCTTACCTAACTAGAAACTGAAAACAAAGAGGTGTGATAGTTTCATAGTAATTTCATTGTAGTTAGCTCCTCCCTGCAGGCAATTATAAGCAGTGTCCACCAGCACTCTAGCCAGAACTGAAGAAGCAGCTTGGATGAGCTTCAAAATGTATTCAACCAAATAAACTGTCCAGTTGACATTGAATTTCTCCTTTTGCCATAAAAATGTATTGATTAACTGCCACATGTCACCATGCCTTTCCTGCCTGCATGCACTTTTTCCCTCTTGTCCAAATGCCCTGGAGCTCTGTGGCGAGTAAATTTCTCCTGTGTGAGATCAATAAAGGCTTATCTTATCTTATCTTATCTTATCTTATGGTCAATGTCAGAAAAACATCTGTCGTAAATGTTTTGTGTTTCTTTTTCACAATCTTGAGAATAACTTCTACAGGTGTATACAGTATAATTGTGTAACACTTAGTGGTGGATGAAGTACTCAATTTTGTTACTTAAAGGAAAAGGAAAGTTTTTTACTTTTTTAATCTGAGCCTTATTTCGGTAATAAAACAAGTTGTTTTACTCACCCATAGCAATTTGGTGTCATATGGAGATTCCGGAGATGTTTTAGATTTGCGATCTCCAGGGCTCTCAACTTTTGAGCGGGGTCGTGCGTGAGTCTGTGGGGGGGGGGGGGGGTCTCTCTCAATGCGGGAGACTTGAGAGCCCTGCTGTAAATGTTTGTCTAAAGAGCAAACTACAAAGCAACTAATGAGAGTTATATAAATGAAGTTATTACCTGATGGTTCTCAGTTTGTTTTATCATCATCGTTTCCTCGTGTTCAGTCGCTGTCCTTATCACTGACAGGGCAGTGTGTGCTTAGCAGGTGAAACTACACTCTACAGTCTGCCCAACAACAGAACAATCTATTTTCTGATTGGCTGATTTTTTTCCGGGGAGCGGGACGGGGAGGAGGGGGAGAGTTTTTTTCGCTGAAAACGCACGGTGCCTGCATAAACTGAGCCACAAAGACCGATTTTCTGGGCACACAAAAAAAAAAAAATCAGCGTGAGAAATGCCATGTGTGGCGTGTGAGCGTGTGAACATGTCGAAATGCGTGTGTCACACTCTCAATGTGTGAGACTTGAGAGCCCTGCGATCTCCATCATGTGAGTTCTCGGGGCACTTGTTTGCGGTCTCCAAATAACACAAACGTTTAGCACTTTTCAAATCATAGAAGCCCGATGTCTTATCCTACGATTTCGTGTGGTCAAAAGTGGCCTGTAATCCGAGATTTAGCCATAGTTTCGAGTAGATGAGGAGGTCAGTGCGCATGTGCGGACTGTGCTCTCAGCTCCCGGTACCCAAACATGAAACGCAAAGCTGTAAACTATGCCTAAATCTCGGATTACAGGCCACTTTTGCTTCAAACGAAATCGTAGACTAAGACATCGAGCTTCTATGATTTGAAAAGTGCTAAAGTTTGTGTTATTTGGAGCCCGCACGGGGCATATTACATGCTTGGGGAATATATTATATGCCCCGAGCTATGGCTTGAAGTCGCGCTAGGCTAACGCTAATCTAAAACATCTCTGGAAATGCTCCGTATGACACCAAAGTGCTATGGGTGAGTAAAACAACTTGTCTTATTACCGAAATAAGGCTCAGATTGTAAAAAAAAAAAACATTACTTTTCCTTCAAGTAAAAGTACAGATACTGGGGCAAAAGATTACTCAAGTAAAAGTATCACATGAAAAAAGTATTAAAGTACTGTTTAAGTACTGTTTAAAAATTGTACTTTAAGAATAAAATGTAAAAGTATTTTTGCTTAGAACAATTAAAAGATGAAATTAAGATTAAGCCTTTATTGGTCTCACACACAATGACACACAGTGACACATGGGAGAAATTTGACTTCTGCATTTGACCCATCCTTTTCAGGAGCAGTGAGCAGCCATCTTTTTCCGGCGCCCGGGGGGCAGTACCGTGAAGGGTCTTGCCCAAGGACCCACACTGGCTAGCTCATTGCCGGGGGGGGGTTTGAACCCGCATCCCCCCGCGGAAAGTCAGTGACTTACCAGTTGAGCTAACCAGCCGAAATTTAGTGATTCTGAAAAATAATTTACCAGATTTAGCAGAAGTGATTCAATTGATTTCTAGCCGCTTTTGTATATTAAGTTTGCTCAAAGTTGGCATTTTAACTCAAATTAAATGTGCTAAACAAGTCACAAACCATAAAGAAAAGTACTTTTTACAGATCTAAAATGTAGTGGAGTAAAAGTAAAAAGTATTCACTGTAAAATGTACCTTTGTAAAGTACGGTTACCTAAAATTTGTACTTAAGTATTGTACTTCCTTCCCTCATTGGTAATACTTAATATTCATTCTCTGTAAATAATAACTGGTATTGTTTTGTTTTTAATCTGTGCAGAGTGCTTGCCCCCCAGTTGGAGACTCTTTTGGCAACGTATCTGGCAGACTCTTTTGGGAACCAATCAAAGTGAACGACATCAAGTGGAATTTTGAGAAGTTTTTGGTGGGGCGAAATGGAAAGCCCGTGATGAGATGGCACCCCTCTGTCGAAGTGTCTAGAATTCGTACTTTCCTCATGTTTTACCTACGCAGCTTGTCTCAAAGGAAGCAATAGATTAGATTGTGTAGTTGTAGTAACTTAATGGTATATAGATTCTGGAATAAGGAAATGTCATGTTAAATGAAGAAGGGGTTTGAAAGCAGAGCGTCTGTGGGGCCTCTTCGGAGTCTGGGTCCAGGGCAGTTCTTTTGTGCATTCAGAGCTGCCCTGCAAAACCCAAGAGCATGTAGTTTCCTTCTAATACCAGCACCTATGAGCCATTCAAGCCTCAGTGTTAATTACATTCAATAAATCATAGTAAGAAAGATGTGTTGTGCCATTATTTATAACTAACTAAACAATGCTATTAAAGGAGGAAGCTCGTATCGGTCAGTTGTAAATCAATATGGGGAAAAAAGACAATAAGAAAAGTTGTAGTAGTTGAATCCTAAACTCACTGATATTCAAACCATTCCTAATAAAATACAGCAGATATAGTTTACAGTAGATATATTTGATGCTGATGGACACTAATTAAGCCTTCCTTTGCACATAACATATATTATTTTATTATTATATGTTATTTTAATTCATTAATACATTTTTTCTTGTTTGTTCACATTTGAAAACCAAGGCTACATTGACGTGTTTGAGTGTTTAAAAGGTTGTGGCTGAAGTAACTTTCTCATGGGATCCTATCTTAAATATGCACCTTCTAAAGTGCCATTTTACTGGTCTGGACATGGACAAACAGTGACCAGTAGGTGGGCCCCTAAGACCCCACCCCGTTGACTCCCCTGTTTATATAGCACAATTCGAACACAGAGGAGGGACACTTTTGGCTCTTCCTCTTCTCAAACTGCCCTGACACAGATCTGCTGACCCTGCCTCACCAGTCCTCCTGTTAAACTGCACTGAGACCTTTGACTGAGACACAAAGTGCAGTGTAAATGTTGCAGCAATTCAATTCCAAATGCTTTACAGAATAAGAAAGACGTTAAAATCACAATATAAACATATCAAACATCAAAACATAAATAATCATAATAAAAACTAAGATTAGAAGAGAGAAAAGTGCGGAATGAAAAACGCACAGCTAAACAACCATTTTGAGCATGGATTTAAAGGTGTATTGTGAAACTTTTCTGGTGGAGGGTTTTGTCAAATGCTTTCCTCAATGGAAATGTTATTGTTTTGCCTGAATTATTTTACAATATGGCATTAAACCTTCCTATCTGTGATTGAGTACATGGAAGGTAGATCTGTTTAATGTCATGCTGTGGAGCATTTGAAGCAGAGCAATGAAATATCCATAGATGATGAAAGTTACATAGTGCACCTTTAAACTTAGTCAAAGAATAGCCTGTCTCACATGTTCAGGAAGACTGTTCCAGGTTCTAGCTGCATAAAACTCAAACACTGACTCCCCATGTTTATTCCTGACTCTGGGCACCAGCAGGAGGCCCCTGTGTGTGAGATGGTTCATCTGGCACTAACATGTCAGAGATGTTATTAAAAGATACAACTGTTAAGACAAACTATAACAGCAAAAACTGGGAATGGTTTAACTGCTATTACCTGTATACTGTTCATTTGCATAGAACATATTACTTCATTTTGAAAAATAACATTGATAATAAATTGTGATTTTAGAAACTTTATTTTACAGCTAATAATGAACCTGAAGTTGAGCGGATTTGAATGTACAACACTGAGTAAATTGCAGGGCTCTCAAGTCTCACGCATTGAGAGTGTGACACACGCAATTCGACGTATTCACACGCGCACACGCCACACATGGCATTTCTCACGCTGATTAGTGTTTTGTTTTGTTTTTGTTTTTTTTTGTGCCCAGAAAATCGGTCTGTGTGGCTTAGTTTATGCAGGCTCCGCGCGTTTTCAGCACCGCCCCCTCCCCCTGCTCCCCCGAGCAGGGGGGACAGGGGGAGGGGGGGACGGCGCGTCTGCTCGCCGTCCCCCGGGCACGTCCTGAGCCTCAGTCCCGGTGCCACGTCTCCTCTGAGACGCACCGACTCCGGTCCCGGTGTCTCCGTCTGTGCGTAACGTGTCCCCCCCGACGGCATACGCGCGGAATACGCGCGGCCCAGAGCCGAACTGCCCATGGTGAGTCGCAGTGAGACGCGGTGAGACGCGGTGAGACGCGGGCCCGGTGCATTGACCAGACTCTTACATGAATCCGTTAAAAATGTCCCGCTCCCTCCTCCCCGCCCCTCTCAGCGCGCACTGACAAAGTGCGGTGATGATAAAACAAACTGAGAACCATCAGGTAATAACTTCATTTATATAACTCTCATTAGTTGCTTTGTAGTTTAAGTTTGCTCTTTAGACAAACCCCCCCCCCCGACCCCGCTCAAAACTTGAGAGCCCTGAAATTGTAAGTTCTATTTGTGTTTTAAATTTGTGCTTATGTCTTTTTAATTGGTGCCTTTTACTGTTTACTTAATAAAAAAAACACATAAAAGTGTTGTTCCAAGTACATATATGACCTCTACGAAGTGAAATAGTCTTGAAATCTCGATATATTAATAGATCCATTCTCTGGACTCAAGTGCGTAGTTATCAGAGCCTGTGAAAACTGGCACTTTGTCGCCCCCTTGTGACAGCTGCTATATCTTACAGTAAACCAAGGTGAGTTGGAAATTGCTGTAAAATATCAAACAATAATATTAATATTATTGTTTTATTAAAAACTACATATGATTTAATTAAACAAATAAAATATAAAAAATCATCATTCATAAAAAATACTGTGGTGTTAACAATATATAATCTCACGCACATTCATAGTAATACAATTCCTGTACAAAGTACATAGGCATAGTACATAGTAATACAATTGCTATATCCCTTTACAATCAATTCCCAATTCTCAATTCCCAATTTGACTGTTCAAGCTCCAAGCTTTTGCTCCTGATAACAATAATAATAATAATAGCGCCGTCAATTTAAATGGACATACAGTAAGTGCCTACTGTTTGTCGGCGCACTGAGCTGCCTGACGACGACAGTGGAGGTACACACAGATGGGATGAATGAAAGCCAAAAGACTCAGAATGGTCAGACCAACATTCACCTGCCGCAAGAAGAGAAAATCAGTTTTGTAAACAAATGAAGTCACATTTAAAATATTTCGTTTTGAACTCACATAAAATGGATCTCCGTTTAGAACATCTTTTACCAGTGTGACACAAGGGTACTGCAGGATGGAAAACAGAGCAGACAGACCCATAACCAGGCCGTACAGCTTTCCAAAGTGACACGATGGGAAACTACAGCACAAAAACAGCAATAAATATAATTGATACTGTATTTTGTATTTGACTACAGTGGTCCCTCGCTCTATCACGGTTCACTTTTCGTGGCCTTGCTGTTTCACGGATTTTATTTTATTTATTTATTTATTTATTTATTTATTTATTTATTTATTTATTTATTTATTTATTTAATTTTATTTTTTTCATAGTGTATCAACAATGTGTTCTGCGTCCTGATTGGCTTCTCCTCCGTGCCGTGTCTCCTGTACAGTACAGAATGTGTTCAGTTTGACACATTTATATAGATGTTATAGAGGGGGGGAAGGTGGCTCCGGGAGTCCCGCTGGATGCACGAGGAGCGGAGACATGAGTCACTGGATCCGTAGGAAGTCCAGACTGGGACTAAGAAATGAGGACCAGACTGGGACCAGACCGGGACCAGACCGGGACTAGACCGGAACTAGACCAGGACTAGACCAGGACTAAACGTGGACTAAACGTGGACTAAACCAGGACTAAACCAGGACTAAACCAGGACTAAACCAGAACTGAACCAGAACTAAACCAGGACTAAACGTGGACTAAACCAGGACTAAACCAGGTCTAAACCAGGTCTAAACCAGGTCTAAACCAGGACTAAACGTGAACTAAACCAGGACTAAACCAGGTCTAAACCTGGACTAAACCAGGACTAAACGTGGACTAAACCAGGACTAAACCAGAACTAAATCAGGACTAAACGTGGACTAAACCAGGTCTAAACCAGGTCTAAACCAGGTCTAAACCTGGACTAAACCAGGACTAAACCATGTCTAAACAAGGTCTAAACCAGGTCTAAGCCAGGACTAAACTAGGTCCAAACCAGATCTAAACCAGGTCTAAACCAGGTCTAAACCAGGTATAAACCAGGACTATACCAGGTCTAAACCAGGTCTAAACCAGGACTATATATATATATATATATATATATATATATATATATATATATATATATATATATATATATATATATATATATATATATATATATACTGTATATATTGTTACTATAAGTGTTACAAACAAACAAATAAACTAAACCAAACCTATATGTGGGATACTCACGCCACACTGATGAAGGCCGCATTGCCACCGTAAAGAAAGGAGCGGTTGAGCACCTGCAGAATGAAGGTGGCGTACTGTAGCGGCAGAGAGGGGATGGTTGCACACAGAGAAAACATCACACACTGAAACGCCGTCAGGGACAAAGACAGCACCGAGGCTCTGAGGTCTGCATTACGCTCACTCTCTCCTGCAAAGACAAAACACTTAAAGGAAATCTTAACTGAACCTGGGTTATCATAGAGGACACAGTTTTCTTCTGATTCTCACTATACGCACAGTATATACTGCAGCTGCAGATGCTGCACTAGCACTGACTAATGATGCTGCAGGTGCTGGGGTTTAGGTAGTGGTGATACAGGTAGTGAACTGGTTTCTTTAAGAGGTTTTTGCTTTATTAAAAAAAAAACAAAGAGCAAGAATTCTATGAACATTGTCTCTGTTCTTAAATGTAGTCCTTGTATGTATACTGTTTCTATTTTTAATACAACTGTGTAAATATTCTGTGTGCTGCAGTTTCCCTTTAGCCCAGGTCGCCCTTGAAAAAGAAATTTTGATGGGTTTTTAACCCAATTGAGAGACTCGTGTGAGGCTTACTCAATAGCAAGTTTCAGAAAATTCACATATAACATAACATAAACTACTTGCCATCATGTTCAACATTTTTATAATTAAAAAAATAAATCAGCATTACAATTGTACCTCATAAGTTAGGTCATGTTTATAGAATTTAAAATCAAAATCCTTTTTAAAATGAAGGTGTCATTACAATCTAAATATCAGGTAGCCTGTCTTTATTTGATTATAACAGCACCACATTGTATCACAATACTTCTGCTTACTGGTATCCACTTCTCCTACTGTGGTTACTCTTCATGACCAAATATAAATTTAACAAGGAAGAGGACAGGTGATTAGATTCAGTAAATAGTATCACAACCAATGAATGACACTTCCTCACATTAAGTAGTTTTGATACATAACCAGTGGCACCGCCAGGCGTACGGCCGTACGCACTAGGCGTACCTTGGAGAGATTTTTTTTTAAATTCCTGTTTGGCACTTTTGCAAGACAACATTAAGCGAATATAAACGCGTTTTTATAGAAATTGAATGTTTTAATATAAATAGAATGCGTGAGATGGAGAGCCCAAGCGAACTGGGTCCGATCAGACTGGAAGTGCGATAAGTACCAAGTTCACAGCCCGACAGCACACTCCTCACACCCCCCTTCCCCACAAAAATGATACATCCAACATTCCATCGCAGCAGGTCACCTCCTCAGTATACACACAACCAAGTTCGAGTCCTCTTTACTGAAATAGTGATATTGCTCGAATTCAACGATATGTTTGGCTGGAAAGACGTAATTAAAGTGTTGCAAATGTGATATTAAACTGTAGCCTACAACGTCCATGGACTAGCAGACAACGGATCAAACTTTATTTGCCCGCCGATGGCACTGCTGGTTCCAGACATTTACAAGATATAATTTTGATGTCATGTCGAGCCGTTTCCACTGCCTCTGCCGAGCGCTCGTTCAGCACACTGAGACGCCTAAAAACGTACCTGCGAGGCTTACCGGGCTTGCTCTCATGAACATTCACTTCGACATGAAAATCGATAGTGAAGCGATCATGAGACAGTTCGACGCAAGTTACAGTTGTGCCTTCAACTGCGCTCCCGGGGAGAGAGAGGGGGGGGGGGGGGGGGGGGGGGGCGCGCTCTTTGCTGTGTTTACGGATGTGTGGCCCATGTAGGCTACTGTGCACGAATGTGAGTTTTAAAATATGTTCCAATGTTTATTGTTCGTGTGTTGTTCACATATTACGTTCATATTGTTCACAATGTGAACTTCACATTGTTCACTTTCAAGTTCTTTTGTATTGTAGCCTACAGATTTGGGACAGTAGGCCTATATGCACCGCACGATTTATTTATTTTTATTTATTTATTTTGGAGGGTGGGGGGGGGGTGGGGGTACCTTACATTTCAATCCTGCAGGCGCCCCTGTACATAACCATCTGAAAAAGTAGATTTTTATTTATATATTTGCAGTAATTGATACATTTTTGACTCAACTAGACCATGCAACTAAAACATTATTGTCCTGGGTTGTACCTTGTTCAGTGGTAAAATTAAGTAGGAAGTAAAAGTATTATGTACCTGTTTAAAAATTGACTTTAAGAGTAAAAACTATTTTGCAGTGATTTTCAGATTAAAAGAAAAAGGATTTAGCAGATTTTAAGTGATTCAATTGATTTTGATTGATTTAAGTGATTCAGTTGATTTTGTGTATTTAGTTTGCTCAAAGTTGTGCTGTTAACTCAAATTAAAAGTCACAAATTAAAATTTTTCAGCCCAGATCAAAAATGTAGTGAGTGGTAAATACAGATACCTGCTTTCAAATGTAGTAAAGTAAAAGTAAAATGTATCCACTGTAAAATGTATTTAAAGGGACAGTGTGTAAGATTTTTACCCGTTAATTACTGAAATTGAAGATACCCATTCAAAAATACATTGTTTTTCAAGCCTTTTCACTTCCATCATGAAATCAAAGTATTCTTTTGGACTTAGATATAGTCACATAAAAGGGGGATCTTCCCCATATAGAGGCAGCCATTTTGAATACGAGAGCCGCAGAAGGACATTTGGGCTCCACCTTCGTCTTCGGCAAGGCTGGTGGTAGCACCGGAGGCAAAGCAGCAGGCGGCTCTGGCGCGCTGCGCAAGAGAGAAGGAGAGAGGGAGAAAGGTGTGGGTGGGGTGGGGGGAGGCTCGTGGTTTTTGGGTAAACAACAAGCATGCTGCTGTATCACACGTCGTATTGGATCTAACACATGTTTTGGACTAAATTGTTTTACTGGATTTTATTCGCTGGATCCTTACGGACCTATTGATACCAAGCTTGTGGTGAAAATACAGAGTTTGACCTGTGCAGAGCCTTCAAAGGAAAGCTAAGTAACAAACCGGTTTGTGCTTTTCGTATAAAAGCCCCATGTGCTCAGGGAGTGATTGTTGTGCTGGGAAATGAATTGCATAGTCAAAAAGAGGAGACTGTAAGGTTTCATTTGATGTGTAGATTATCATGGTTCACGATCGGGAATGTGTGCTTTCATGCGAAAAGAAAAAAAAAAACTGAACGGGAGACCGCGTTTTATTAATACCGTTGTTGTCGGCCGGGTGAGCGACGGGTGCGCGCACGGGAGCGCGCAGGTACGCGAGCTCTCCGCTACGGCGCGTCCGGGTGACCCTCGAGGTTTGCCGTAGCTAAAACAGGAAGTGCATAGCCACTATCCACCTATGCGCCATGAATCCTACACACTGGACCTTTAAGTAGAGTACAAATACATACTTAAAGGGATATGCCACCCCCAGGTCAAACTTGGGCATCTCCCCACAGTCCAGAGACTAAAATAAGTGGTGGAAAGTGTTTTTCTGGTGACCCAGCCATTGTCCAGGTCTGTCAGCACTGACCGCCGCGGTATCTGCAGCTACTCCGCGTTAGACTGGAGTCTAACGTCACCAGAGAAAGATTTCGGCCAAAAGGAATTAATTTGCTCGATGCTTTTCCCAATTACTTTCTGTGTAGTGCGCATTCATATCGAGTGCAAATAAATGTGCAAATCAACACGGAGAACTTGCCTTGGTCATTTTGGGTGGGAACTATTTTTCAGTGTGGAAAAACACAGACGAAGCACACACCACGCTGCGCAACAGGGGAACTCCCTTCCTGGTGCGTAACAGGGATTCCCCTGTCAGCGTGGTGTGTGCTTCAGCTGTCTTTTTCCCGCACTGAAAAATAGTTCCCACCCAAAATGACCAAGTCAAGCTCTCCGTGTTGATTTGCACATTTATTTGCACTCGATATGAATGCGCACTACACACAAAGTAATTGGGAAAAGCATCGAGCAAATTAATTCCTTTTGGCCGAAATCTTTCTCTGGCGACGTTAGACTCCAGTCTAACGCGGAGTAGCTGCAGATACCGCGGCGGTCAGTGTTGACAGACCTGGACAATGGCTGGGTGACCAGGAAAATGCTTTCCACCACTTATTTTAGTCTCTGGACTGTGAGAAGTTTGATCTGGGGGGTGGCATATCCCTTTAAGTATTGTACTTTTACTTTTGTTCTTATTTGCCTTCCACCACTGACCTCATTACTAGGACAGGCTCCAGAGAGTAACATGAATGCTGTGTTTATATGAAACAATCATATAATAAAGAGTATTGTATTGTATTGAGTGTTACCTGGAGCTCTGGGTCTGCCCTTGTGTCTGTCCATGATGAGGCCGTTCCAGGGCGCACACAGAACTCCACACAACTGAGTGACAGCAAACGCATTGATGTACTGGCTCACTGCAACAAACAAATGTAGTTATTTCATCATTTTATAAAACACACCTATATGCAGAAGAGGGGGATATTAAATAAACACTCAATTAAAACTAAAATCTACCCACGTAAAATAATAATAATAATAATATATAACTGCTTATTTTACTTTCTTGCACTATATAACTTTTGATGTAGGGTCAGCCTCCTATTTGTCTTCATGGAGCTTACTTTGACAGGAATGTTCTATCTCTATGGAAACAAGCAGATGTTGTCACCAGGACAAGTTATAAATCAGATCAGTGGAGAAACAAACCCACTCACAGTTTGCATATTTTCAAGGTATGCTATACAATGTTGTTTTACAATAAAAATAAAAATAAAAACACCTGTAACTGAATGAATGCCTTAACCTCCTGAGACCCGGCCTATTCATTTGTGTCCTTACTAGTGGACATTAAGTTAACCAGTCTGTCTTTTAAGTCTTTTGAGATGGACTCTAGATTGTGGCTGCACTATGATTAAAAAATAAAATAAATAAATAAATAAAATTAAAAGGGAGTCTAAAAACTTTTTGAGGCGACTGTAGAAGCTTGTCAGAGATGTTGGTCATCAAAACAAATTGTTTTTGTGACGTTGTTAACTTCACATGGATTCAACACCAAAATATCCTCGGCGTCCATTACAGAGGACTTGTTAGAAAATTATGAATAAAAATAAAACTGACAAAATGTACATGCTAAGGTGTTCATTTACTTACAAATAAATCGAAAATTCACAAAAAAAAAAATAAATAATAATAATAAATAAATAAATAAATTGTAATACACTTTTTTTCTTCGGTCCCAAGAGGATATTTAGGTAAATAGTGGACTGTGGAACATTATAGGCAAAGCAATATTATTTCCATGGATACAAAGAGGTAGCAGACACCCCACCAGAAAAGTTACATAGTGCATACTTTTAGTAGACTAATACTTTTAGTCAGTGAATTCAAACCCACTACACTTCACCCTCTACACTGCAGACTTCAGACAGAACACAGACAGCTGTGTCCTGCAGAAGTTCTCTGATGACTCCGCCATCATTGGTCTCGTCACAGACGATGATGACACGGAGTACAGAGGACTAACGCAGGACTTTGTGGACTGGTGTCAGCGGAACCACCTCATCATCAATGCAGGGAAGACCAAGGAGATGGTGGTGGACTTCCGCAGATGCCACTCTACTGCCCCCCCACCAGTGAACATCCAGGGAAGGGACATTGAGAGAGTGGACTCTTACAAGTACCTGGGTGTTCATCTGAACAATAAACTGGACTGGACTCATAACACAGATGCACTGTACAGGAAGGGCCAGAGTCGGCTCTATCTCCTGAGGAGACTGCGGTCCTTTGGAGTGAGAGGGCCACTCCTGAGGACCTTCTATGACTCTGTGGTGGCATCTGCCATCCTGTACGGTGTGGTCTGCTGGAGCAGCAGCATCACAGAGAGGGAGAAGAAGAAACTGGACAAGGTCATCAGGACGTCCAGCTCAGTCCTGGGCTGTCCTCTGGACTCAGTGCAGCAGGTGGGGGACAAGAGGGTCCTGGCTAAACTCATGTTTGTGCTGGACAATGAGTGTCGCCCCCTGCAGGACGCTCTGTCGGCTCTAGAGAGCAGCATCAGTGACAGACTGATTCACCCTCACTGTGTTAAAGAGAGATTTCGCAGATCTTTCCTTCCTGCTGCTGTCAGACTGTACAATGATCAATGCTAGTCATAATTACATGTGCAATATTATATAAAGTCACTTTACCTGCTACTTATTTATTTAACTACCACTGTCCATCACAGCACTGTTCACAATCATCTGAGTCACTTTATTGTAGTGATATTATATATTACTGAACTGGAGTCACTTTAACTGCTGTTTGTTCACTGCTCAGAATCAAAGACATTTATTGTGCCTTTTAACCTTACAGTGTTGTGTTTTTTAGTTGAGTGTACATACTTATTATTATTTATCTTAATTTTGATGCATGCTCTTTTTCCAACTGTTTCTTAAACTTGCGTTGTGACACTGCAATTTCCCCATTGTGGGACAAATAAAGGATTATCTTATCTTATCTTATCTAAATCTAACTTTCTCCAACTTATGGAAGACCCAATAGGCAATCATTTCAGTAAAGAAAAGTACAACTTACATAAAGCTACGGTTCATAACCTAGTTTGATTCCACTTTTCACTCTGCGTATACATAGAATGCCATCGTAGAAATACATGCCATAGTACCCAGTGTAGGTTCCCCCGCTGTGAGCCTCTGGAGCATTGGGTTGAGTGTGCTGATAAACAGATAGTGGCGCAGCTGCATCACTGATAACCAGATGAGGTGCCAAAAGAAGAACCGCGACAGCAGGCACTCACGGAAACTCCTCTCTAGGACACAGGAATTAGGGAGTAAGTTATTAGCACAACAGAACCAAGCCATGTCTCATTCGGCTCAGCTAACTCTGGTGATTTGAGTGTTGTATGAATAAAACTACAGCGATCATAAATTCTGTTGCCTTGGCAATTGTAACGACCATCTTGTGATTTTAAGAATTCTAAAAGAGAGCTATGTTAAAACTGAGCCACATATTGTACTGATTTAAAGGACATGTATCAATTTTTTTCCATGTACTGGAGAAAACCTTCTCATGCCCTAGTACAGATATGTTGTATAAGCAGCTCCTGAGGTCAAAATAAGTCAGCTGTGTTCTGTTTACATCAAATTTTAAAGCGTTTTATTGTCAGAGAAGTTTAAGGAAGGAAGTTTATGGTTAGCATGCTAGTTGTTGTTAGTTTTACCATGACTGCAAATCAGAGGTGTGGACTCGAGTTATGTGACTTTGACTTTAGACTTGACTCGACAAAATGTACAAACACTTGCAACTCGACTTGGACTTCAATATCAATAACTCGTGACTTCACTTGGACTTAGGCCTTTTGACTTGTGATGACTTGCTACGTCCAATGAAAAAAAAAACTCAAAGTATGTTGATAAAAGGAGAAGTTCAATTTGTCAACTGGACAAAGTTTGTTTGGTTGAAAATGTTTTGCCGCTCATCCGAGAGGCTTCGTCAGCTCTGGTTCTTGTGCTGGTTAGACCCTGTTTATATCTAGCTGCCGGGAGGCGCGTCCTACACTGAAAAAGCTCTGAAAACGATCCCCACTAATCTGTCTCTTTGTTTTTCAAATTACTCTGGCTACTAGTTTCACCCCCCTATTCAAGCCTAACGACCCTCTCCACCCCTCTGCCCTGGCTCGTCTGCCCTAATGTTTCTTGTGTCTGTTTTGACTTGGTTTAAGAATCGAATTATAAATGGGAGACAGGGCAGAGGGGTGGAGAGGGTCGTTAGACGTTGAATAGGGAGGGGAAACTAGTCGCCAGAGTAATTTGAAAAACAAAGAGACAGATTAGTGGGGATTGTTTTCAGAGCTTTTTCAGTGTAGGGAGCTCCTCCCGGCAGCTAGATATAAGCAGGGTCTAACCAGCACAATAACCAGAGTTGAAGAAGCCTCTCGGATGAGCGGCGAAACGTTTTCAGCCAAACAAACTTTGTCCAGTTGACAAATTGAACTTCTCCTTTTATCATGGATTCTACCTGGACGACTGAGGGACTTTTCACGCATCAAAGTATGTTGATAAGGACCGCACTCGTACTTGTGAATCTGCGAAAATGTATGCAAAGAGCATGTGCGCGCGGCTTGCACAACATCCAATCATGAATACAGATCTATGATTTGTAGAAATGTTATTTCTTTGTAAAGGGGACTCGAAATGACTTGAAACTAAAATGCTTTGGACTCGACTTGAGACTTGTGAGCTTTGACTTCGGACTTGACTCGGCACTTGGATACTCTTGACTCGGGACTTCACTCGGACTTGAGTGCAAAAGACTTAGACTTACTTGGGACTTGCCCAGCAATGACTTTGTCCCACCTCTGCTGCAAATTATTATTATGTTGTGAAATCATAAGGCCAGTGAAGAAAAACTTGGAAACACTGTAAACTGCTTAAAGTGGGACTGAATAGCTAAACTCACATCCATCAACACAGCTTTTAAATGGGGCAGAGCCTGTGGACTAAAGAAAAGTGGGAAGGAGGGGTGGGCTCCGGATGTATGAGGAACAGTGTGACTGGTCTAACAGGAAACCACCCTTTAAAGGGTTAGGGTTAGGGTTAGTTGTTTGTAATCAGAAGAAGAAGAAGACAGACTTTATTCATCCCCGTAGGGAAATAATTTCTCTGCATTTGACCCATCCTTCAGGAGCAGTGGGCAGCTCGTCTTTCAGGCACCCGGGGACCATCTCCATGATCTTATTGCTCGGCTTGGTCAGGACCTAAGCTGGAGGATTTTACCTGTTTTGGGTTGATGGGGGAAACCAGAGTACCCGGAGGAAACCCATCCAGACACGGGGAGAACATGCAAACTCCACACAGAAAGGCTCGGGTGACCCGGGAAGCACAAACTATTTGGATGTTTTTGACCAGCAAGCTGCAGATTTACATAGTTTCCACTAATGTTGTCAAAAACTATTAGGAACATTAGATAATACTATTAAAACACTGATTTAGTGCATAATCCAACATAAAAACTTTTTTTAAGATAGCAAAACTCAGGCACAGCACCTTTAAGACAATGAATTAAATTGAGCCTTTTACTAAATTCTCTAAACTGTGTGTTTCATGAATATGTCAGGTGTATTTGTAGACCTTGTTTTGGAGCGATGTCAGTTTTTAGCTGCGTTTCGTCTGAAGATGCTCTCACAGAGCCGTTCTCTGTGGACGATTCTAGACTCAGAGTCTGGGAGTGGCCACAGGAAATCCTGACAAGAACAAGGATTACTGTATATTGAAGAGTGCACCGATGTAATTATTATCATGACCCTGTGTGTCTGTTTCAAGTTTTAGGTTATTGTTTTAGCATTTCACAAAGAAAGAAATGAAATGTATAAATCTACATATGTTTCTATTATGAAAGTGTTAAGACAATACAGAGAAATACATTTTTGAGAAAAATATGAAAGATTAAAATACACTGCATGCATTTTAATCATGTGTAGCCTATAAAATCTGCAGTGTGTATGTAAATTGAAATGTAGTAAGCTTTTAGAAACAAGTGATTTAAAATCTAAAGGTGCACTTTTGAATTTAACTTTTTCTCTGCTTTTTGTTTCTATGGATATGTCATTGCTCTGCCTGGAATGTTCCACAGTATGACATTGAACAGGTCTATCTTACATTTTTCATTTACAGCTGGTTTTATTGCTTGAAAAACAGCCATTCTGATTGTGAACGGGCTTACCTTTCCACAGATCTGTAATGGAACTTGGTCTGGTTTGATCTCCATGAAGATAGAAAAGGTTTAATGCTATACTGTGAAACATTCCAGACAAAGCAATAACATCTCCATGGAGAAAAGCATTTGACACCTCCACCAGAAAAGTTACACTACACCTATAATATATATTATAGTGTATAAAAGTAAGTTTGAGTCATACCCGTAAGTGTACTGGTCTGGCAGTGGGTAGGGAATTAATTTTCGAGGTAGAAGGAAGAATGTCCTGAGCACATGAATGACACTACAAGCCGATAGAAACAAAAACGAGACGCGGAGGGAGACACCGATCTCTTGTAACAGCTGAAATAGATGAAATGATCAAATTAGCACTTTAAATAAATAAGAATAGATATGGAGCTTATTTATTCAAATGTTTTTCACCTTGATGATTAGGAAAAGCACAGAGGAGGAGTCAAATGCTCCATTGTACAGTGTGATGACTGTGGAGCGACGAGCACCAAATAGGTTTCCTACCTTTACAAAACAAAATGGTGATTATTGAGTTATCAGAGCATTCAGGGGTTTAAGCTTCCTGTTACATGCTGCCATTTCGGGGACAGTTGACCATTCAAAAATACAGTGGTACCTCACCTTACGAAATTAATTCGTTCCAGAAGTGGTTTCGTAACGTGAAAAATTTGTAAGTTGAGTAGCTATTTCAATGGAAAAAGCCTGATCCGTTTCAAGGTTGTTTTTTTTTATAGTGTAACTTTTTTTTTTATAGTGTAACGTTGTGTTCTGCGTCCTGGCGGGCTAAGAGACTAGACCAGGACTAAAAGAACGTGGAATAAACCAGGTCTGGCCAGAACTAAACCTGGATTGGACCTGTTATTATTATAACATGGCAGTGGCGTTGGAGGAGCGCGGTGCTCGTGTCTCCGCGCTCCTTGCTGTGCGGGGCGGGCTCTGCTTCTATCTGACCTCCAGAGCCGGGGCGCTGACACTGTGAGCTAACAGGCCGAGGAAGGTGCTCTATAGGCGGTGTTGTGAGATGTGTCTATCTTGTGTCTATAGCTCAGTGCAGAAGAGAGAGTCTGCGAGTGTGTGCGCGCGCGCCGTGTGCGCGTGCTGGATGAATGTCTCCGCGGAGTAGAGGAGACAATAAAGGAGAGGAGACAATAAAGTTCCACTCTGCAGCAAAACTGCCTTTTTTTTACTTGCATTCTCCACCACTGTAAGCGCCCGATGTCCACAAGGGAGTTAACCCCGGAGGGAAAGCTATCTCCGGCCCTGGAGAAGACGATCTCTCCTGTGTCTCCCAACCACGGTTAGGAGATGAGAGCAGGAATGGATAACAGCAGGCAAGACCGCGGGGTCTCGCTCGGGTCGGGCGCTGGTTCTATGTGACTTCCAGGTCTAGACCAGAACTAAACCAGGTCTAAACCAGGACCGGAGCAGGAATTAATCACCCCGTGCTCGGCCCGCGCGTGCTCGGCCCGCGCGTGCTCGGCCCCGAGGAGGAGGCACGGCTGCATCCCGCAGCCCTGGTGTAGCGCGGCCTTGCGCCGTGTCGACGTGATCCTTCGATGTCGGCTCTTCCTATCATTGTGAAGCAGAATTCACCAAATGTTGCTCACTAAGGAAACGTGAGCTGGGTTTAGACCGTCGTGAGACAGGTGAGTTTTACCATACTGATGATGTGTTGTTGTGTCTCCCCTCGTTTCGGGTCGTGCATCTGAGCACGCATTAATTGAATTTTTGAGATTTGTTGTTTTTAAAGTGCTTTATAAATAAAGTTGGATTGGATTGGAGATTTCGCGTTTCGTAACTTGAAATTTCATTCGTATCTAGAGACCAAAATTTACCGTGAAGGCGTTTCGTAACTTGAAATTTTCGTTTGTTGGGTCATTCGTAAGGTGAGGTACCACTGTATATAATATTTTGTTACAATATATTGTTTGAATAGTTAATTTCTATGGCAACAGTCTTAACTTTTCATCCTTCAGAAACACATGGATGATATGTTATGGATGGATGATACAGTATACATGGGACTGAATGGAGGTAATCCCAAATATATATTTTATTTCATTTATTTAAAAAAATCAAAGATACAAAAAAACTAAGATATATAATAAAAGTACCACAAAACAACAAAATATTGTAACACCACAATTGTATCAACTACCACTTCCATGTAATATAATACTCTACAACTACAACTACTCATAATGCCTGGTGTCTGGCAGTGATGTGCTTACTTGCATGTTTGTCATTAGGAGTAAGAGTCCACCCATTGCCAGAAAAGACATAGCTGGAAATAGCAAGTTGGAGAGAACTGGTGGGAAAAGGCAATTATTAGATCTATGAACAAATAGAAAAGAGATCACAGACTTAAATTCTAACTGATTTTACCTGCAGATGAAAAGGCCAACAATAATGTGCCCATAGTGTAAAGAAATCTGGGAAGATAAAGAAAGGGTTAAATATGTCATTATTTAAAGCGTTTAAACATGCCACTAAACTATTCTCCATATACAGGCTTGGGGAGTAACGGATTACATGGAACGGCGTTAAGTAAAAGGATACAAAAAAAAGGTAACTGTATTCCCCTACAGTTACAAAGAAAAAGACGTACTCAGATTACAGGTACATTTAGTGAAAATGGGGATTACTTAGCAGGATTACAATTTGAAAGCATTTTATGTTATTTCATTTTTTTCATTTAAAACCGGAGGTCATATGTAGGGAAAACAGAACGTACAGACTCGCGCCGCGCGCGCTCTGTGAAACAAACTTGCAGCGGCGCGCTCTGTGAAACAAACTTGCAGCGGCGCCCGCTGTGGAATACACTTGCAGCGGCTCGCACTGAACTTCACGCAGGTCGCGCACTACGGACTAAACTTGCAGCGGGCATGGTTTCAAAAAACGCATTTAGCGGGTGGAAATTTAGGGAGAATTTTATTTTTAAAGAAGACAAAGGGAACAACATCACAGTGCAGTGCAAATTGTGCCTTCCAGCGGTTAAACACCTGTCAATGTCCAAGGATTGTACTTCCAATCTCAAGAAACATTTACAGGTAAGATCGCTAATATTAACGCTTTGATACTGACAGGCCCTAAATGTCCTGCTTCAGGCATGTTATGTGTGAATATGAGTCATTTCTTTGTCTTGATTCATTGGTAGGAGCCAGTTTCGAGTTAGCTATCGACTAGCAAACTATTAGCACGCTAGCTAACGTTTGCGGTCACAATATTTAAACATTATCTAGGCAACATAGTCATGTTAACTGATCCATGAAGACCCTTTAGACAATTCCGAGCAAAGCTGTCGTTAGATGTAGGCCAGCACACAAGCTGGACCAACATCCTGTCCAGCTGCGGAGATCGGGAAAGATGACTGTCCCGGTAAAACTAAAACTTTAACTGAAAATATAATTTCGTTGAAGTCATAGGTGTTTAGGTGTTTGGTTTAGTGAGTGACCTTGTTTACTAGTGACTTGGCTTATAGTGATAACAGTTGTTAAAACTACACATAGAACTGTACTTGTCCTAAAAACTTTTAATTGTATTGTAATTTTCTTGTTTTCTTGTTGTTATAGGATATTTGGTGTTAAAGTAATCCAAAAGTAACTGAAAGTAATCAAGTTACATTACTTTAATATTATAGTACCGGGATTACGTTACTGAATACATATTTTAAGGAGTAACTAGTAACTGTACCGGATTACATTTCTAAAGTAACCCTCCCAACCCTGTCCATATATGTCACAGTGTTATGTAACGGTCTGGAGGCCGTTTCCAAAGCTTACTGGGAAGTAATGTGTGCCATCTTGAAACTGCAAATGTTTTTGGACAAATAATGGAAAAGCTTAATGTTGAAAAATAAAAATATGCCCAAGGTGGCCAAGTTCAACAGATGGGAGGACATTGGGGTGAATTTATTTTATGTAGGTGTTTTTTGCCCTCCTCTATAACCGCTTGCCCTCCTTCATAAGCAATATATGTTTATTAGTGCAGATTATGTCAAAATCCCAAATAACAAAGTGTCAGAACGAAACCAATGTGTTTTGCATTAAAATGGAAGGTGGAATAACAAAAGAGGAGGAATGCAAATAGATGTGAAGTCAGTGAGAGGAGACATGGATAAAGTCAGACTAGGCGCACAGGAAATTAAAATGGGTCACACACACAGAGAGAGGTGTTTATTATTAAGGATCATATGTTAAAAATCTCTATTCATTGTTTACATTTAAAGAATAGCGGGTGGCCAATCAAAATTCGTTTTCGTTTCATACTATTCATAGTGCCTGGTTCATCTACTGTGTGTCTATCTCTCAAATATTAAAATAATTTAATATTGAAATGTTAAGTTTACATGGTATATTTATATATTTTTACTTTTCACTCTTCAAAAGATATAATATACTGACTATTTGATTCCTATGGTGATGGAGGACCTTTACCATAGCTTGAAACCCTTAATAGTATTTAAATAGCAGATTTATAACATGTAAGTGACCTAAAAAAAAAAACATGGAGATATTTAGCTTTCAAAGCACCCTGAATTTTCCCATAGTCAAATTCTAATACCTATGAGACAGGGGCAACAATATGTTTTCTTAGTTTCATGTTACGCCACCTCATACTATGTAAAGGAAAGAGAAGGGAAATTCAAGTTTAGCTTCTCAGTCAAAGGTCTCATTACAATTTTATCAGGTAGGGTCAGCAGATCCAGGGCAGTTTATAAGGGACTTGGAAAACATAAAAAAATGTGTTATATAGTACAAAACCCCAATGCATGCTGCAGTGATACTTGCTTTACTTCACATGTTAACCTTTGATTTTATTTACTTTTCAGCTGCCTTTACTTTACTATGGGGTGTATTTGTCACTGAACTTACATTGCAAAGAGACGAGCCACAGTAGTCCCAAAGCAGTCAAACAGGAAACCATTGGGCAGTGTCAGAAAGTTGTTCATGAAAGATGCAATCGTAAAGACCAGAGAAAACTGTTCATCCTGTCCACGGCAATCTGCAAATAAACATACAAAAAAAAAATTGCAGAAGAGTATTGTCAGAATGAGTTAAATCATGCAACCAATATAGTGATCAAAATACTTTTACATTGATTTCAGACCAGTATTTTCCATGGAGATAGATATGTTTAATGCCATAGTAAGGAACATTACAGGCAAAGCAATAATATCTCCATGGAGACAACCACCATCTTTAAATTACTCCACACGACAGGAGTTCATGTAAACTATTATCACAAACTTCTGGTAATATGTGTTGAGAAAAGTAATTTAAATAAACTGACCTAGCGTGTGGGTGCCGTTTATTGTGGAGTTCACACACAATGAGCTGAAATAACCTTCACTTTTAAGGACAAAAACAAGGGACGCCCATCCGAATATTGCCCCAGCAAAACACAGGCACTCAACAAGACCGGTCGCAAAGGTGAGCCATCTGCGGGCATCTGAACAGCTCCTCAGACGCAGCATTGTTCCAGTCTGAAGAAACTATGGTCAGCCTAAAAGACATGTAATAGAAAGACACGAAGTGAGTCTGTTGTGTAATTGCTCTATAATGTCTCGTATTGTAAATAGTGTATTTGCTTATTCAATAATGTTATATTTTGTCCTTTATTTTTTGTTTTAGGCTTAGATTAAAATCTGCTCATGAAAATATTTTGACAATTTACAGAAATGTTCTTTTATATGCACTGTCCCTGAAATAAATAAATAAATAAATAAATACATAAATAAACATGCCTGACTGTGCCAGTTATCATTCAATCATAATAATTTTAAGTGCATTGTGTAACCGACACCTGCTTGTTTCTATGGCTATGTAATTGATTTGCATAAAACAGCTTTATCTTAGATTTATTCAAGACTCAGAAATACCTAGAAAAACAGGCATTTTGACTGTGAGCAGGGTTGCCTCTCCACAGACATGCAAATAATCTCAAATACTGACAGAACATCCATATTAGCACACAACCACTTGGTTTAGAATAGAAAATATTCAAAAAATGTACACACTGAGGACTTCTTGTAAGTTATGCAGATACATTTTGTGTGTGGAACAAAACTATTTGAAGCACATTTAAACTACATGTAACAGTAAAAAAAAAAACATCAACAACAAAAACAGAATTTAGTAACTACTTACGGCTCAAGTTCTGAAGGATACTTTCTCAGACCACTGCTCTCTGTCCCGCTCCATTTTTCTTTTTATAAGGCCAAGTCTTCTCTTCCTCTTTCTCCTCAGTTGCACCTCCCTCTCTGTTTCCTGCACTGCTTTCACTCATTATCTGTCCACAAACTGGAGCCATGACTGATCCAGTGGAGAAGGGTCAGCAAACCCAGTGTCACTGGGACCAAAACATGCATTAACTCATCAACAGGCAGACTGATCATATCACTTTTAAATAAAAAGACTAAAACATCTACTGTCTGAATAATTTTGTAAATATTTTGTAATTGTCTGTAATGCCAATCAACTAGATCAAGCTTAAAGGTACATTATGTAACTTTTCAGGTGAAGGGTCTATCAAATGCTTTTTACTTTGTTATTACTTTGTGTAGAATGTTTCACAGTATAGTATTAAACTTTTCTATCATAATGGAGACCAAACCAGACCAAGTTACAGGTCAGATCTGTGGAGAGCCAACCCTGCTCACAGTCAGAATGTCTGTTTTTCTAAGAATTTTTGAGCTAGAAAAAAAAACTGTAATTTAAAAAAATGTAAGGCTCAGCTGTGGAATTTTCCAGAAAAAGCAATGACATATTCATAGAAACATGTAGGTGAGAGGCCCCCAACCAAAAAGTTACACAGTGCACCTTTAAATTGTGACAAAAGACAAAATGCGCTTATTGTGGCAAGTGGCTGATTGGCTAGCACTCACGCCTCACGGCAAGAAGGTTCCAGGTTCTTTCTGTGTGAAGTCATGTATGCATGTTCTTCTCGTGTCTGGGTTTCCCCCATCAACACAAAAAACATGCTCCATAGATCAAATCCTCCAGCTGAGGTCTTGACCAACCCTAGCAATAAGATCATGGAGATGGGTCCCCAGGCCCCTGAAAGATGTGCTGCCCACTGCTCCTGAAAGGATGGTGGTTCCACGGTTGTTGGTCTCTCTCACTCTCATCCAGCTCAGGTCCTCTACCAGAGGCCTGGGAGCTTGAGAATATCTTTGGTGTTCCTAGTACTGCACTTTTCTGGATTTAGATGTCTGATGTTTTTCCTGGGATCTGCTATAGCCACTCCTCCAGTTTGGAACTACTGATGCCTTCACCTTCCAGGCCTTCTCCAGCTCTTCCTTGAGCTCCTGGTATTTCTCTAGTTTCTCGTGTTCCTTTTTTCCTGATGTTACCATCGCTTGGTATTGCAATGTCCCCCACCACGGGTCTGTTCTGTTGCTTATCCACCACCACTATGTCTGGTTGGTTCGCCATCACCATTCTGTCAACATTCTCCGGAGCTTTCCCTGCCAGCATCTTACACCCTGCAGTTATGTGCTGGACTGTCTCAGGAGCCTCTTTGCACAGCCTACTCCTTGGGTCTTGTCTGGTGTGGTAGATCTGGGCCTCTATTGCTCGGGTGCTCAAGGCCTGCTCCTGTGCAGCCAGGATGAGGGCCTCTGTGCTGTCCTTCAGACCAGCCCTCTCCAGCCATTGGTAGGATTTCTTGATATCAGCCACTTCAGTTATGTTTCGGTGGTATGCCCCATGTAGGGGTTTGTCCTGCCATGATGGTCCCTCCAGCACCTCTTCCTCTGCACTCCACTGTCTGAGGCATTCCTTGAGCACATCCTCTGTTGGGGCCTTGTCTTTGATGTACTTATGGATTTTGGATGTTTCATCCTGGACAGTGGTTCCCACACTCACTAGTCCTCGGCCTCCTTCCTTCCGGCTCGTGTACAGTCTCAGGGTGCTGGATTTGAGATGGAACCCTCCATGCATGGTCAGGAGCTTTTGTGTCTTAACGTCTGTGGTCTGTATCTTCTCCTTTGGCCAGTTTATGATTCCTGCTGGGTATCTGATCACTGGCAGAGCAGAGCCGTTTATTGCCTGGGCCTTGTTCTTGCCATTGAGCTGACTTCTTAGGACTTGCCTTACTCATTGCAGGTATTTGGCCGTAGCCGCTTTCCTTGTTGCCTCTTCAAGATTGTCATTTGCTTGTGGGATACCAAGGTACAGTGGTACCTCACCTTACGAAAGACCCAACAAACGAAAATTCCAAGTTACGAAACACCTTCACGTTAAATTTTGGTCTCTAGATACTAAAGAAAATTCAAGTTATGAAATCTCAAAAATTCAAATAATGCGCGCTCAGCCACACACATTATACGCTTTTCTCAGACTGGATTTAAACTTTTCTCATGTTTGTCTCTCGTTTAAACACTCAGACTTTCATAGATTTTCAACAAAATGTATTAATAGTGAAGTGTGGGGGGAAGGGGGAGGGCGGAGAAGAGTGCGCGCGGACACGTGTGTGATAGCGCAGCACGACCCAGTGTACTCACGAGACCCGTGCTCAAACCGTGCCTCCTCTAGACCAAATCAAATCAAATCAAACAATATTTATAAAGCGCTTTTCATACTAAATTGTAGCACAAAGCTACAAGCAGGTCTAATCCAGGTCTAAACCAGGATTAAACCACCGCGGCTCTTGCCTGCATTCGTTCATGCGCTCGGACTGCGTGCTGTCCCGAGGGGAGGCACATCTCCTCCCCTCCTCGCTGCTCGCCTCAGCCGTGACTTGTGATGTACATTCAGGACGCAGAACACAGTGTTACACTATAAAAAAAAGTTACACTATAAAAATAAAACTTGGAACGGGGCCTTGGAACGAATCAGGCTTTTTCCATTGAAATAGCTACTCAACTTACGAAAAATTCACGTTACGAAACCACTTCTGGAACGAATTAATTTCGTAAGGTGAGGTACCACTGTACTTGTAACTGTCCTCATTGTCTGCTATTGTTCCCTCTGGGAGTAAGACCCCCTCTATTTGTCACCATCCTACTACATTTCTCAAGCCTGAATGACATTCTGACTCTGATGGAAATACAGCTAAACTCTTCAAAAGTAGCCTGGCTGGCCACATAATATGCAGCAAACTTGTTTCAATGCAAATGGAGGCCAAAAAGTATTGTGAAAGCACACTTTGATTTTAAAATCAGTGTGACTGAAGCAAAAGGTTTTGGGACTTAGTTAAGACAATGAGGAAAACTCTACCAACTTCATACTAATACTAATACTAATACTAATACTCATACTAATAGTGTGGAAGCAATTTTGTCATAAGTACAGAGAAGAAGAAGAAGAAGAAGAAGAAGTGACTTTATTGATCTCACACTGGAGAAATTCTTCTCTGCATTTTAACCCATCCTATATATATATGTATGTATGTATATATATATATATATATGTATGTATATATATATATATATATATATATATACATACATATATTAGGAGCAGTGGGCAGCACATTACTGCGCCCGGGGACCATCTCCATGATCTTCTTGCTTCGGTTTGGTCAGGACCTAAGATGGAGGTACCTATGGTGCATGTTTTGGGTTGATGGGGGAAACCGGAGTGCCCGGAGGAAACCCACCCAGACACAGGGAGAACATGCAAACACACACAGAAAGGCCATGGGCCATGGTTTATAAAACTTACAAAATGTTATCTTTTTTTGATTCTTTTTTTTTTCTTTTTCTTTTTCTTGTTAGCTGAGGCTATATGGATACTAATGACTGCAGGTCATGTTCCACTCATAAAACTTCCATAAGCATGCTTTAGTATAACCCCAACATCACACATCACAAGATGGCTTTTTACACACAAGAGGCAAGCAGCCACTACTTCCTAAAAAACGATTTTCTCACATGACTATTGGGAAACAGATGACTGCATAATCAATGATAAAAGTCTATTTGAACATAAACACACAAGACTGAATAGCCAAAAAAAAAAAAGTTTGGCCCAATAATTCATTTTCAAAATTCCAATGCCAAGCAGGGCTCTTTTCATGTGAGATAGATGTTCTTGGTGGTTTTATTGCTCCTTTAAAGAAATTTGTCCTCTGCATTTGACCCATCTTCTCAGCGGGTAGCAGTAGCATCCACACATCTCCAGATGTTGAGCCTTCTTGGTCACAAATAATTGTCAAGGTTTTGCCTACTGTGAATGTTTTGAGCTGATGGGGAAAGCCAGAGTACCCAATGGAAACACATTCAGACACAGGCAGAACATGCAAACCTACAGAAAATCTGGCCACCACCTGGGAGTCGAACCCAAGACTTTCTTTCTGTGAAGAGTACCACTCAGCCATATGCACAACTCCTGTGCAATCTCATACAAGTTCAAGGGTTATTTATAAAGCATGTTTAAAATACAAAGATTTGCTTATCTCAATTGTGACTCCAAGATTTTTAACACAGCGAGATTTATTGGAAGATGGAAGGCCAAGAGAGAGGTTTATATCGATGATCTGATCATTTCACCAATGCCAATAACAGTTTTACTTTCATTCAAACGGAACATTTGATTTTTCCCAGTCTTTAACATCTTGATGACAACCCTGGTCTGTGTCTGACATGAACTGCTTTCAGGTTTAAGAGCCATATACATTTGCACATCATCTGCAAAACAGTGAGAGCCATGTGGGTGGGTGAGAGGGGCTTTAGCAGCAGAGAAAGGGCCAAGAGAAAAATGCCATGGTCAACTGTGTCAAAAGCTGCAGTGAGATCTAAAAGGACTAAAACTGTGGATTGAGTCCATTAAAAATAAATCATTTACATTTTTTAAAAAGGCAGTTTCTGTGCTGTAGCTCAAATTCAAACCAGATTAAAATGTCTTTTCTATATAATTTGACAGAAGATAAGATTTTAGTTGGGAAGCTCCAAGAACTAGTTTTGATGGGATCACAAAGTCTAGCATAGATCATCTGTTACTACGGTTTGTTTTGTGTGATGTGTGAATAATTTGTTCATTATTTTTAGCACAATAGTAGCTTGAGTAAACCATTTAATTGAGTTACAATTTAATACACCTGATCTTTTTTAATATTGTGATAATCAGCAAAGTTGCAGCTACAAAGGGATGTCCTCATATGTTTCTGAAGTAGTCAGAAAAGCACGGGACTCTCTTGTCATTACACTTCTTCTTTTTAAAATATCTTTAAGTGAAAGGTAAACAAAAAATGGAAACCATGTGATCCCCAGCTTCTGATGATGAAACTGACAAAAATAAAGTGAACTGCAATTAACTTTGTGTTGCCCCCCTGCTCCTTACAGGTGGCCCCAGCGACACTAATGGAAGCGTCAACTGCAGAGGTCAAATTTATGAGGACAATAAAATATATAATAATAATAATAATAATAATAATAATAATAATAATAATAATAATAATAATAATAATAAAATAATAATAATAATAATAATAATAATAATAATAATAATAATAATAATAATAATAATAATAATAATAATAATAATAATAATACTTTAATTGGATAGCCTGGAAAATTCAGAAAAGATGGTAGACATTGCCAGGATACAGGCAGGCTTCTGTCAGTCTATCCCATACGCTGTAGGTATAAGTAAGTAGAAACAAACTGTGGAGAGAAAATTAAATAGTAAATTGAATCTGAGCAAGATTCATTAAGACATTCATTAATATCTCTTTCATTTGTCCCCCTAACCATGTACAGTATGTATCTCAAAGTGCCTCATTGCATTTTTGCATTTAACTAAAACAAGATAAGCACATACTCATTTTAAAACAGGTTTTGGGGGATTAAATGCAGGAGGAGTTTAAGCAAATGCATCTTAACCACTGACAATATACATATTGCCCAAGGCTAAAAGGGCTCCTCATATCACAGCGCAGTCTTCTCTGCTGCAATGTTCATTCTTCAGCAATTAGACTGCCAACATTAGTGTTGTCACAACAAAAAATCCATGCTCAATTTCAGTATAAGAAAAGGGTTTAATATTTGATATCCCACTGACGATTAAAAAATTTTAATGTAATTAAATTACAATTACAGTATGATCATGTTGTGTAGAATCCCTCAGTCATCCAGGTAGAATCCATGGAAAAAGAAGAAATTCAATTTGTCAACTGGACAAACGCTGACAAATTAACAGTTGACAAATTGAATTTCTACTTTTGTTATGATCATGTTGCTTCTACTAATTCTGACCATGACCATTCTGAAAACATTAAGTCAGTTCCAACTTTGTCTTTTTTCAGCAGGTTGTTAATGTCTATCTTTTGATGTTCATTTCTGTAATATTCTGCAGAATGCGCAGAGTAGCGCGCTCTAGTGGTATGTCAATAAAACTGCAACAATAGGCACATGGCCTGTATATCTCTATAGAATAGGGCATTAAACATGATTACATTTTTAGGATTTTATTGTTCTCTCATGTTACAGTACTTTATCTTTTGTCATATGTTGAATCTTCTTTTGTGCCAAACAATGCTTTCGATTAGGATTTAGTGAGGAGAGCTCAGCTGTATGTGATTTGCTCATTAACCTGTGATTGGCCAGTGACTCTTAAAAACATGAGGTGGCAGAGGTTTGGGTTATGCTTGGGGCTCTGCTGCAGAAGCATGGCTGTACATCTGACATTAAGGTAACTTTGAAATAGTAACTGGATGTGGTTGTAAATACTCTTTTTTAGTTATGAATATCACATCCCTTCTTTTGTTATGTTTTATAAGTCTCAAGAGTCAACGGTGCTCTTAAATAATTAATATAATTAATAATACCTCATAGCCAATCACTCCACTCTGATTTTGTTTTTATCTTGTTTTATATGTTTTATTGTACTGTTTGTTTGTGCTTTTTATTCATTTTAACCTTGTACAGTGTCCTTGGGTGTTCTGAAAGGTACTTTTAATTAATAATAATAAATTTTATTTAATAGTTATCTGTGCATTTGTTTTCCAGTGTACTTCTCATTGCTTTGCTGACAGGGGATATCTTCTGTCATCCTCTTGGTAGGGTAACATAAGCTGGAACTTGATTTAGAGCTTGGGTGTTCATGCGTATTTTTCACTCCCATTTTCTGTATGCAGGCTTTCACAACTCTTTTACACAAGGTAGCAGTCCTGCTCTAGTGAGGTCAAATGTGCAGAGACCCCCAACTTCCCCATCTGCTCCAAGTCAACCTGCTGACACTTCCTTTTACATGCCTGAAGATCCTTTAAACAGTCCACAGCCTCAAGGTAAAAATGTTTAACAAAAAATTTGATATTTAAATAAGAACAAACCTATATAAATTGGATGGTCAAACTCGCCAGGTGTGCTTTCAGAAAGACATTGTCATGTGTGTTGCAGCTTGGACCATTCTAAATGCTTTTTGAATTTTTAATACTTCTGTGCAGGTGGACCCGGGTTTCTCCCACCCGAGTTTCCCCCACCCTGGTTTCCCCCAACCGAGTTTCCCCCGCAGCAGAAGTTTGAGGCTGGAGAACTGTATCAAATTGAAGAAACTCAAGATTTTGGACATTTCCAAAGGGAGTCAAATAGGCCGAGGTCCCCTATTCCTCTCTCAAACTCTTACAGTGTCCCAAGCTACAGTGGAGGAATTTCATACGGTTCTCCATATGGTGGCAATGGAGGCCTTTTTGGCGGTTGGAGCAGGATTCCATTTGATTTCAACTTCCTGATGGGCCGCTACCCCAAAGGAACATTTACTTACCAGAGCAGCAGCTTTGAGCAAGGGGGAAATCACAACAATGAGATTCACTACTCAAAGCGTCCCCTCAGCCAGCCCTGGCACCCAGATTTTTCAGATGAAATTGTGCTTGCTCGAAGACCAACTGGTGCTGAATATTGGTTTTGATTAAATCTCATCTCCCTAAAATTAATTTGTGCTTTGTATTAATCTTTCACTTGTGTAGCCAAATTTCAAGGGGGGAGGAGGGGAAGGGGGGGGGGGGGATCTGGTCAGAACCTCTATACACCAACCAACACATGCTGAGGAAGTGTATAATTACTGAGACTTGGGAGGAGAGGAATGGTACAAAATGATGCAATTTTAAAATGTTAGTGAAGTGTTCTATAAAATACTTTTTCACTGGCCTTGTGCAACTGCAGGCAATCATGAAAAGCTAGTGCAGATTCTAGGTTCTGAGCTTTCACACGATCCCCTGCAGGTTAAGGCACTGGAAACTCAGTTTTCAGATGTGATTTGTAGCCTGTGCTCAGAACTACAAAAGGTGGCTTACTGTACCCATTTTTATGGAAAATGAGGCAAATGTGCATAAAGCAGATTTTGGAAAGGGCCTATATTGCACAAAATGTAATCTTGAGCTTTAAGTTGCCTCCTCAAACATACCTTGTTTTGTTTCACAAATGTCCAGTAACCCTTTATTAGTCTAGCTACATCTCCAAAGCTCAAAATGCTCTGTTCCACCTTGTGAGTCATGTAGTTGTAGGTTTGAAGATGACAGCCACTCGTCTACTTTGTAGAGACTGGAAATTATCCAAATTCTAGTAAAGCTGTATAGGATTTAAAACGGTGGAGCACGTTCTGTATTAATAAATCACAAGGTAAAACCATAGATTGTATAATGAAGTGGACTAGGTAAGTGACATCGCCCATAGCATTCAGCACCACTCACCATCTCATGGGCATTTGGTCCCACACAGATGTCTTGTGTTTATTGTCATATAACTGTTTCTGATTTTACTGCTTTGCGCACAGATGTGGATTTAACCATTAACACACGGTGAGAGTGACTGAACATTTGCTCCGCTCAAGTGATGTGCGCACAGAGCAGGACACTCAGAGTAGTGCACATGTGCACTGTACGTCTCTTGAGCCACTGGACAAAGCTCTACTGACCACTGCAGCAAAGAAAGCGGCACAGACCAGAGTCAAAGTCCGGCCGCTTCACTGGCGACTAACTTTATTAACTAACAAAATGGGAATAATTTGGTCATGAAATTAAATGGAGCTGGTGACAGAAAGGGGAATGTGTGGAAATCTGACATCGCAGCATTAGAACTGCAGACAGGGTAAGACTTTCGGACCTCGCTGTGAAAGGCCTCATGTGAAAGGGCAGCTTTTGTACACATTAGTCGGGGAGCCAAAGTCTGCCATACGTTTTTTTTTTTTTGACCCCAAGGACCAATAATTGGAGGGTCTATTATGCCGGAAATTTTTTTTTGGCCAATTTAGTGCATGAACCTTTCATTTTTTGATAGAAAATTTTGAAAAATTAAAAATTTCCTGAAATAATCAGTGGATTGGGTAAGCTGTCAATAAATGCATTCCAGATGCAAAGAACACATGTGGCGACAACTTTCAGTGAAAAAATTATTAAAACGCATTTCAATTTAACCTCCTGGCCACCAGACCGCGGCTTCTATCCTTGCGTAGCGTAGTCGTTTCTTCTTGTGTGTGTATATGTGTGTGTCTTGGTGTGGTGTCTTGTGGTCTTCTGTTGTTCTGTGTCTTCTGTGTTGTGTGCCGTGTGTTCCCTACGTCTGAATATATATACCAAGCAGGATCAAGGATAAAAGATCAATGAATAAAGGATCAAAGCGAGCCAATCAGAACGTGTTTTCCACATCAAAGCGGGCAGACGGCCATCTTGAGAACAGAATACAGAAACGAAAACAAAATGGCTCCCACACTTACAGAATGTACGAAATGGCTCTTGCATATCCCGGCCCCTAATTGGCTATGCAAGTCAATTACTAACTTAAGATTTAGAGCCATTTACTAATTTTAAATTTAGAGCCGTTGTATTCCACAAACGTTTTTCTTTAATATTTAAAGGTTCTTTTCACATTTCTTTTACAAGTAAGTATACTTTTCACAATTTACAGTGCATATTGGACATGAAGTAAGACCTTCTGTTCTTCAGTCTTCACCCTGCAAAAGACACAATTTAGTTATGGGCCTTTGTATAATACTCGTCTTCGTCTGGACTTCAGCACTGCGGACCATCCCCTTGGAGTCTGGCATAACCTTGGTGATTCTGCCCAGCATCCAGTAATTTCTTGCCAGGGATGGATCAACGGTCGAAGACGACATCTCCGACCTTAAAGCTTCTCTTCGTTCCAAGCCACTTTTGCCGCTCTTGAAGGAGTGGCAAGTACTCTCGGGTCCACCTCCTCCAATACCGTTGCCTTAACCTTGCCAGGGTATGATTTCTGCCACCGTGTCCTGTTTCCAGATGGATGTGGTGAAGAATAAGGTGGGTTGTTCTGTGTTGTTTACTGAGTAGGGCGGGAAGCTTGGCTTCCCCAGGCGTCGCTGATCTGTTCAGACGCCCCCCTACTCTAAACTTTTCTCTTTCGTTCTCTTTCTTCGATGGTACACCAGGTAGTGCGTTTTGTACCATACTCTTCGGCTCAGCTGTTCATCTGGGACTCTTGTGGCATATCCTTTCTCTAGGATCTTGGTCAAATCTTTGCACTTCTGAAAGAAGTCTGAAATCCTGATGAGTATCCTCTTCAAGGAGTCGAGTATTTACTCAGTTATACCTCGGTTGCCTGGCATCTCCATGCAGTCATCCCCCAGAGGTAGCTCAGTGCAGCGATGGCCATCCGAAAGATGTGCCGATGCGGTCACACCGCGCACAAACTCCTTGTCATGTTGAGATGGCCCTTGCTTGTCCTCACGCCGGCGTTCTGGAAAAACTGCTTCGTAATGCATATCTTCTTTGGTCGACACAGAGATGCGAATAACGAAGTTCTGTTTTTCGGCGTCATGGAATTCTTCCTTTTGGCATCCGCTGACAGGCCTGTTGACTACCCAACCTAGGGCCGCCTTCACGGCATGCGGTCCGTTGTTTTGGCTGTTGATTATCTCCCATGACCTTTTAGCCTTGTGAAACCAGATCCTACATGACATGAAGCTCTCAATCTTCGAGCCTCCCAAGGCGCGATCGGCTGGACCCCGAGAGGTGTCAACTCTCGAGCTCCACTGAGCTCATGGAGCAGCCCCTCTGACAAAGGAAACACGGCTCGCCACAAATATCTTGAAGCGGAGAGCGTCATCTTCAGTGTACCCCAGTACTGTTGTGCTATCCGTCCCGAGGACCAAATCCGTCAGGGGGAGTTGAAGTTCTTCCTTCAACATTTGGTCAGTCTTGACCGAGATCATTGCAGCCGTCAACTCCAACCTAGGGATTGTAACCTGCTTAAGAGGAGCGACCTGGGACGACTTCATCAAAAGGCAATCATGTTTCTCCTCTTGCTCGATCTTCAACAAGAGGTACGACACAACCCCATATCCATCTTGACTTGCATTTGAGAAATGATGGACTTGTGCACACTTTGTGGGCCCGAATGTGTTGGACTTAAAACATTTACTCTCGCTGAGATCTGACAGCTTGTCAAGGTCTTCTGGCTCCTCCTGCCATGCCTGTTGTAGCTTCTTTGGAATGTCTTCATTCCCGGCCCCGGTTTGTTCACCGCTTCTACACCCCTGTTCTACACCCTGCACGTACAAGACATTGTCCCTGTCAAATAAACTAATAAAGAAAGAAAGAAGAGCACCACGCTCAACAGCCGCACCTGTTGAGCTGTCATCATCTTTGGTCTCTTCCGGTGAGAAATCTTGCTCTGCGACGTGCAAGATGGCAGGATGCCTATAGGAACAGTCAGGGCAGGAGCTCTTTTCCTTACAGTCCTTGGACATGTGGCCTGGTGTAATACAGCCAAAACAAAGCTCTTGAGATCTCAGGAAGTCAGTTCTCTCATTCAAAGGCCGCTCTTTGATCTTGTTGCACCCGTTCAACGCATGTTTCCCCTTACAGTATAAGCAGGGACTTTGGAAGGTGTTGGCTGACTTTACTGCTGGTGCTTTCTTCTCTAATCGGTCTTTACCAGCGTTCTTACCTGTAGCAGTCACAGTGACAGCGAAGCTGCTTCTTTTGATCTCACCCTCTCCTAAGTTGGTTTTCTTTTCTGCGTTTGCATGTTTATCGGTGGCTGAGGTGGCGTACCCAGCATCTTTGAACAATGGGCTTTGCCTTTGCCTTGTTAGTGATTTTCTTCTGACTGAAGGGACGCTTGGCTGCGCCTGTGAGACGGTTGGCGCAGCAGCTTTAGCCCGACGTCATGCAAAGGCCTTTCAATTTCAACATGGTCGCTGCTATAGTTGGTGAACCTTTCATTTCCACCAGTCGTACGCTTCGATCCAGCTCTTGACTTCCGAGCATCTTTATTCTGGTCGTAAGCTCTTAATTTGGCATTCGCGACTGCAATGCCAGCTTCCATCTGCAACCGCTCCTTTTTAGCTCTCAAGCACGCCTCTTTTTGCTCAAATTCTTGCCTCTGTCTTATAGCCGCTTGGCTTGCTAACAGAGCTTCTTGCTGCAAGCGCCTTTCTTCTTGCTCAAGCTCTTGCCTCTGTATCATAGCCGCTTGGCTTGCTAACAGAGCTTCACGTTCTACTCTGGCTTTTGACCGCACCGAACTAATAGTGGAACGTTGAGATGTGCGACTCGTAACTGAGTTAGCCCTAAAAATGCTATCCTCAGATCCAATGGCATCTTGCTCTTTATCCGTGGCCCTTTCAGCATTTGCAATCCATTCCTTAGTTTGATTTATGAATGCCCTTAATTCCTTACATTGACTTTCGTATTTCTCCTGATCAACCTGTCGTTCATCTTAACTCAAGATCTCCCACAACTGCTTAGTGAGATGTTTGTACGATTCATAATATCTTTCGAACTTAGGCAGAGCTTCCCATTTTACTTCCCATTTTTCTTGTTTCGACGTTTCCATGTTTTTTTGTCGCTTGGTTAGCTGTGACAAGATTCCGCTTCTCTCATATTTTAGTTGCTTTACTTTCCGCTCAATATCTGCTTTATAGTAATAGTCGGACAGCGCGTCAGCACTCGCTCCTGACATCATGGTTCCCGTATACATCCTTAGCCTGTGACAATTCCTCGAATTCCTCACAGCTTCTAACTCTTCCTAACTTTCATCAACACTCGGGAAAGGAGTTATTGGATGTGTCTTTAGGGCATGTACTTCTATTTCCGGTGGCTAGCAGACTAGTAAAACTGAGAAGGGAATTGTCAGACCTGACCCAGGGAACGCTTGCTTCAGCCGTAGATGGAGTTTCTTGCTGGTTCAGATGGTTCTTTCTTCAACCAAGTCTCCTGACTTGATGCTGATTCTTTTGACTTTGATGTTTAGTCTTTCGACGTAATGCTGTAGACTTCGTGACTTGATGTTGCTTATAAGTCTTTTGACTTAAAGTGTGAGTGCAGCGAACCGACTCGCTAGCCTCGGCCTCGGTGTTTCTTGAAGTTTCTTTCCGACGCGTCACGTAACGTAAAATAAAGAGTCTTGAATCAAAAGTTTGTCTTTTCTATCTTTACTAAAGTGAAGGTCATACAGACTGGATAAAAAAGGAATAAAGAAGGAAACGGAAGGAGGAATTTCTGAGGCTTGTGGTTTTCCTATGCGTGTTGTGTAAGGCTCTGTATGTGTTATGACATCCTTCTTGACGTCCTTACGTGTCGTATAGTGGCGAGTTCCTGCCTGTCACTGGGAGACCGGGCTTTCTTGTACTTCTTGGCTCCCGACAGGACTCACCCTATGTTTCGATGTCGACGGTGCTACTTGACGTTGTTCTTTGCTGTCCGTATGTGCCTTGTAGCGGTGCGTATTCCCGTCTGTCACCCGGGAGACCGGGCTTTGTATGCTCCCGACGGGAATCCGTCTTACTTACTACTTGTTACATGACGTTTCACGTGACCTCCTTGTTACGTGATGTCCCACGTTGTTACGTGACGTTTACGTGACGATTACATGATGGTTACGTGACGGTTACGTGACGGTTACGTGACGGTTACGTGACGGTTACGTGACGGTTACGTGACGGTTACGTGACGGTTACGTGACGATTACATGACGGTTACGTGACGATTACATGACGGTTATGTGACGATTACATGACGGTCAAAAGACTGTGTAGCTTCTGTGGTCCAGGACGTCCTAATACCCCATCATCTCTCGGCTCGGGGTAACCTCCTGGCCACCAGACCGCGGCTTCTTCCTTACGTAGCGTTTCTTCTTGTGTGTGTATATGTGTGTGTCTTGGTGTGGTGTCTTGTCTTGTGGTGGTCTTCTGTGTCTTGTGTCTTCTGTGTTGTGTGCCGTGTGTTCCCTACGTCTGAATATATACCAAGCAGAATCAAGGATAAAAGATCAATGAATAAAGGATCAAAGCGAGCCAATCAGAACGCGTTTTCCACATCAAAGCGGGCAGACGGCCATCTTGAGAACAGAATACAGAAACGAAGACAAAATGGCTCCCACACTTACAGAATGTACGAAATGGCTCTTACAACAACTTTAACAGAATAAAATAATTTAAAATTAAACTTAATTATCTAGGTGTAGGTTCCTGTGAAGTGGGATAATCAGGAGAGTGGCACACTGCGGATACTGCTCTGGGGATAAACCTCCACCCCTCACCACCTGAGGAGACAGCAAACAAGAACGGCAAGGTGGGTGACCAGAGGGGTATTCCACAAACGCGGCTAAGCACAAAGCCCGGCTTTATTTAATAGTCTGCGCTAGTTTTAGTGAGAGTTCGGTTCCATGACTCTCACTAACCTTAGTCCTCGCTGAGTTACTGCGGCAACACAGTTGTCGGAGCTAGCCTGGTCCGGGGCAGGCTAAAGATGTGGCTTAAACAGGCTGTGTCGCAGAGAATACGTACCGGAAGTAAACGCTGTCAAAAAAAAGTTCCGCACACCTCCCGCATGATTATCTGTGTTGTCCAAAAACAATATCAGCAAAAAAAAGTGACCTTACGTTCTTGGTCACTTTTGACAAATTTCCAGTAATTTAAAAATATCCTTTTGAACCGCTGTCTTTACGACATTATCAAATAGAAGAATTCCAGAGCTGTCATAGAGAAAGACTTTGGTCGAGTGGTTAAGTACTGTGTCTTTCACTTGGGCGTCCTGGGTTCATTCCTATTACTGACATATTCATGCGCAAGTCAATTATGTGTTACATTTTCACAAATTTACATTTGCCACACATTACACAAATGTGAATTAATTTAACCTACAATTATTCATATCATCATAGAACTTATCAGCTAGGCCTGACATCACTCTCACTTGACGACATTGACACTTTATATTTTATGTGACATCTCTATCAAAGAATACAGTTAAAGGTAAACCTTTACTTTTAAAACAAAATGTAGCCAAATAACAGGCACACTCCATGATGCAACATTTCAATGATTCAACAAATTTGCTTCAGAGATGCTGTGCAAGCCTTTTTTAATGAAATCCTATTTATCAATTTCCATCAATAGGCATAAAACAATAAAAGACATTAGGTATGACATTCTGGTGTGAGGCCACTGCTGGAGGACTGCTGAGGGTCAGGCAAGGCACTGCTGGAGGACTGCTGAGGGTCAGGCAAGGCACTGCTGGAGGACTGCTGAGGAGGGTCCAAGTGTACGCCATCTTCAGTAACTAGAACACATACTATAGCATACTATTAAAATATACAAATGCTTGGATCACAGCTGAGGCAAGCATTAGCCCAGAGAATACCTTGAATATACTCTTCACGAGAACTCGCAGGAAGGACCTTTGATGGGGTCCCTCCTTCAATTACCTCCACCAGAGGGCGACCGGTTTAGGGCCAGTGCCAGCTCCTCTGCAGGTGAAAGATTTTGAGGGGGGGCTCCCACCTCCTGTGGCTTGGTAGCTACTGTTCATTTTAAATTAAATTAAGGTATCATTTCAACAGTATTACTAATTTCACTGAATAATAATATTAATATTAGCCTACTTACCACTCTGCAAAATGTTTTTATGCTTTGTCTTTACCTGCAAAACGGTCCTCTTCACATTATTCCTGCTCAAAGATAAGATAACACAATTTAACGTATTAGTTGGAGCAAATACTTTACACAGTAAAAATAAATTACAACTGACAAGACTGCTCTACAAATATATAATATTTATTACATCAACTGTTCTCCCTGAGAACTTGCATCTCCCAGATGCCAAACCGTAGCATATCCTCTCCCCCACAGACTTGTCTTGACACCGATGGTGAAAACATACTTAAGAAAACTCAACATTCAGCACTGTTATAGGACTTAACTTACGTATTTAAGCGCTCACCGATCTTCTGCCACACCATGTCTCTCGCCTTGGTTATTGCAAATGTGTTGTAGAGTTCCAAAAGCAACTTCTGTTCTGATGCGCTGAAATAATCGGCCCGAATCTTCGACATGATCACATTTTCGACAGTCGCTTGTTCTGGGCTTCTTACGTCCCCCGTGCACGCGTCTAGGCCAGGACATGATAGGCGTGGCTGAAGTTGGCGCTGCTGAGGCGCAGCTGAAATGCGTTAGTGGAACGACTTCAGGCTTTACGCTAAGTTGCCGCTACTTCAGGCGAGGCTTTACCACTTAGGCGCCGCCAGGGCTCTCAAGTCTCACGCTTTGAGAGTGTCACACACGCAATTCGACGTGTTCACACGCTCACACGCCACACATGGTATTTCTCACGCTGAAATTTAGTTACGCAATTCAAGCGCAGCGCTTCTGTGCCCAGAAAATCGGTTAGATAATGCAGGCACTCGCTCCCCCCCACCGACACCCCACCCCCCGCTCCTCGGGAAAAAATTGACACTCGCATCCATCCCCTCCTCGGAAATTACGCAGTCTCACGCACCACCCGCTCAAAACTTGAGAGCCCTGGGCGCCTCTATGTTTAGCGACGTTCATGGAATACCCCCCTGGTCCTCCTCATCCTTCACCGGAAACAGGATAGCTCCCTGGAACATTTCAGCAGCAATGCAGCCCACAGACAACTCTGTGCAAACAGACACTTACGTTAGCATCTAACAAGCTGCCAAGTGTTACAAACTGTAGGTATGATGCTACATATTTATTCAGTCAAAAACTTTATTGTTTTATTATCGCAGCAGGTCGGGCTGTTGTGATTGGCTTAAAGGGATAGTGCGTTTTTTTATGTGAATCTGTATGGCTTCCCCTTCAACAGTTTCATCCATTAACACTGGCTTACCGCTGACCACGTCGTCTGGGCCCAGTTCTGCTCCAGTTCCGTAGCTCGCAAACGTAGTTCCGATAAGTTAGTGGGGACATTTAATAAAGCTTGTTTTTCTTCTCAAAACATCCGCTTACGGCGGATGTCGCCGTACCGCATCCGCCATAAGCGAATGTTTACAGCGGATGCGGTACGGCAACATCCACTGTAGTAAGCAGATATTTACAAGTGAACAGGCTAATAATAGCTAATCTGCGCAGTGATATGACTCAGGAGTGCAGGAGGGCAGAACGCAGATGGAGAAAAAACAAAACGACTATAAACCACCAATAATTCATCAATCAGCAACGATCACATAACAATGCTACAAGGAATGCAAGAAATCGTTACTTCTCCACAATAATCACGAACCATAAAAATAATCCAAAAGTTCTTTTCTCAACCACTGAAAACATTCTAAACCCCGATTCTAACGCGTTTTACTTGACACCCAGTGA
Source organism: Paratrypauchen microcephalus (assembly GCA_036785185.1). Taxonomy (NCBI): domain Eukaryota; kingdom Metazoa; phylum Chordata; class Actinopteri; order Gobiiformes; family Gobiidae; genus Paratrypauchen; species Paratrypauchen microcephalus. The sequence continues at coordinate 23,023 of JAVJIX010000157.1, read as the reverse complement.
CTCTCTCTGCGAGCAGTTTGCTGACCACTTCACGGGAAAGATAAACACCATCCAATGTGATATTTTATCTCGTCAAAGCTCTGTTTCTAACTCACCTGAGTGTTTGTCTGGACCAGAGAAAACTCTGGTCAGTTTTGCCTTGGTTAATGCTGAGATGCTTGACAAGGTCTCCTCAGTGAGGCCCACCACATGTCTCGTAGACACTATCCCCACTCCATTTTTTAAGTCATTTTATGGATCTTTTAGGGATGAACTTTTGGTCATGATGAATTGCTCTCGTCAGACAGGGGTCTTTCCCACTGCCTTCAAAGCGGCGGTGGTGAGGCCCCTGCTGAACAAGAGCTATTTAGATTTTAACGATTTTAACAACTACCGACCAGTGTCTAACTTACCATTTTTAAGCAAGATTCTAGAGAAACTTGTCTCTATCCAATTAAATGATTTTCTAGAGGATCACAACATTTTGGAAAAATTTCAGTCTGGTTTTAGGGTGAACCACAGCACCGAGACTGCCTTGGCAAAGATTTTAAATGACTTTAGAATAAATTGTGACTCTCAAAAGGTGACTGTATTGGTTCTGCTGGATCTGAGCGCTGCCTTTGACACAGTAGACCACATGATTCTTTTAACTCGCCTAAAACACCTCGGCCTCTCTGGTGCTGGTCACAAATGGTTCACGTCCTATCTCACAGACAGAACATTTATGGTAAGTATGGACACATACTCCTCCAAGATCCATAAAATCACATGTGGTGTCCCCCAGGGTTCCATTTTAGGCCCTGTGCTTTTCAACTTGTACATGCTCCCCCTTGGCGGCGTCATCAGGAGACATGGAATCAACTTCCACAGCTATGCAGATGATACGCAGCTTTACATTTCCGTGTCTCCTGATGACACCAGGCCAATGGATGCTCTTTTTAACTGCATTCTAGATATCAAATCCTGGATGGCAAGAAACTTTCTCCAGCTTAACCAGGACAAAACTGAGGTTTTAGTCATCGGTCCTGAGGCCCAGAGAGAGAAACTTTTATCAAAACTACAAGCACAGTCTTTTAACCCATCTCCTCAAGTGAAAAACCTGGGCGTCATTTTTGACTCTGAGCTGACTTTTATCCCACACATCAAGAACATCACAAAAATAGGTTTCTATCACCTAAAAAACATAGCCAGAGTCCGCCCTATTCTCTCTCAGGCCAATACGGAGACATTGATGCATGCTTTTGTCACCAACCGTATAGACTACTGTAATGCCCTGCTCTCTGGTTTTCCAAAAGTATTTCAGGTTTGCAATTATTACAAAATTCAGCAGTACATGTCCTGACTAGGACCAGAGGGCGGGATCACATTACACCGGTCTTAAAATCTCTGCATTGGCTCCCTGTGAGTTTCAGGATAGATTTTAAAGTTCTTCTACTGGTTTTTAAATGTCTTAATGGTCTTGGGCCTTCTTATCTTTCAGAACTACTTTCCCCTTACGAACCTTCACGGGCCCTGCGCTCCTCCGGCAGCAGCTCCTGGTCATTCCCAAGGTCAGGACACAGACTCACGGAGAGGCGTCTTTTCAGTACTTCGGCCCTCGTCTATGGAACTGCCTGCCGGAGGACCTCAGGGCTGCAGAGAATGTTCATGGTTTTAAGAGTGGGCTCAAGACTCACCTGTTTAGCTTGGCCTTTGATTGACTTCGGTCGTCTGTTTGCTTGTCTTTTATTTGTTCTTTTGTTTGTTTGTTTGTTCGTCTGCTTGTTTGTCTCTTTGCTTGTCTTTTATTTGTTCTTTTGTTTGTTTGTTTGTTCGTCTGCTTGTTTGTCTCTTTGCTTGTTTGTCCATCTGTTTGTCTGTTCGTTTTTTTGTTTTTGTTTTTTGTTTTTTTTTCCCTCTGGCAGCACGGTGGCTGTGGCTAGCACTCATGCTTCACAGCAAGAAGGTTCGGGTTGCCCGGGCCTTTCTGTGTGGAGACTGCATGTTCTCCCCGTGTCTGGGTAGGTTTCCTCCGGGCACTCCGGTTTCCCCCGCCAACCCAAACATGCGCCATAGGTAAAATCCTCCAGCTTAGGGCCTGACCAAGCCTAAATAACAAAACAAATTATGGGGATGGTCCCCGGATCAAATATAGAAACAACTCCTCCTGTGCGAGATCAATAAAGGTCAATCTTCTAATCCACTGTAAGGCGCTTTGTGCTACAATTTTGTATGAAAAGCGCTTTATAAATATTGTTTGATTTGATTTGATTTGATTTGACTCGAGAGAAAATAGCAGCATGCGAATTAGGCTGCTGAATTTTTCGCGTAAAACTGTTTCTGACGCAAATATATCACTTTTTGAGAAAAACAAGCTTTATTAAATGTCCCCTACTAACTTACGTTCGCAAGCTACGGAACTGGAGCAGAACTGGGCCCAGACGACATGGTCAGCGGTAAGCCAATGGACGAGACTGTTGAAGGGGAAGCCATACAGATTCACATAAAAAAATGCACTATCCCTTTAAAGCAGGGGTGGGCAAACTTTTTGACTCGTGGGCCACAAAGGGTTCTAAAATTTGATAGAAGGGCCGGACCAGGAGCAGGTGAATTTAGTGGATTTTTGGTAAAAACACTAAAAATAACATGGGATATGTAGAAAACATGTGCTTTATTTCAATTAAAAATTAACAAAAGCATTACAACAAAATGTCCATCTTTCAAGTTCCATGGTATTTAGCTATTTATTGAAATTACTCTTAAAACACAGAAAATTTAATTAATAAAATACAGCTTATTTTATTACTAACAGTTACTATTTTAAAGAACTGAAAGTTCTGTTCTCCTTCAGGTTCTTTCGTTCTTTTGTTGACTGCTTAAGTGACGGCTGATATTATATTCTTTAAAAACCGCTACAGTCTCTTGGCATATCAGGCATATAGCAGTTAAGTATTTGGTGAAAAAATATTTACTTGTCCACTCCTTATTAAACACTCGACATTCTCTGTCCACTTTTCTTTTCTTAGCTCCGCTCATCTTTACAGGAGGGCTGAAGGGTCAAATAGTAAAGTACAAACGTGAAGCAAAATGCCGCACCTCAACAAAGGTCATTGTATCTAGTGCGCCAGCTATTGGAAAACGCCAGAATTGCAGGCAAATGAAAACATTAACAAGGTTTATTAATATCATTTCTTCAAGTTCGGCGGGCCGGATTAAGAAGCTTAACGGGCCGCATATGGCCCCCGGGCCGTAGTTTGCCCATGCCTGCTTTAAAGTCTACTGAGAGTCCCTCTTCTTCCTTTGGGAGATATTTCAGATTGTCAGTATGGAATTATCAGTCTGGTGTTGGGCAGGTTTTCAGTGCAGTGTGTGGAGTATGCAGTGTGTCTCCTGAACTAAAGTAAGTAGTACTTATCCTCCAGTCGCTAACACAATCCTGTTCCCGTGTGTGCGCAGGTTAGTACTTGTACTTGAGTTAAGTACCAGACTCGCATACCTAATGGACTTACACTTGAGTAAAGTACCACACTAATACTTGCAGCACTTATATTGGAGTAAAGTATCATAGCCCAGTGTAGTAATTATACTCAATTTAAGAGATGGAAACAACCAGACCTGTAGTACTTGTACTTAAAGTACTACAGAAGTTAGTGCAGTATCCAGGTGGTTCCAAACCTGTAGTAGAGCGTCTGCCTCTCCTCTCCCAGGTTGGGAGTCTTGATGCGCAGCGGCTGCCTGACGTGCTGGATCATCATGATGTTATCTGGCTTTAGGTCACAATGCATGATCCCTACACGCTTCAGGAAGAGCAGCGCCTCGGCCATCTGCGAACAGGATGACACGTTATCAAGGCTCGCACTTCACTAATACAACAGTATTCAGTATACAGTATACAACAATGTCTGCTAGCACTGATACAATTATCTGTGTAAGTGCGCTCTATAGTGTCTCTGAGCTGTTTGAATGCGCCCTGACATTTCTTATTACACTTTATAGTATATAGTAGACTTTTTTCAAGTCCTGAAATTCATTGAGCAAGAACTGATTACGAAACAAAAATAGAACCAATCTGAACTTTTCTCTAATGGTTTTAAAATATGGAGATAATTTTGTCTCATAAAGATTTGTATAAATAAAAAAAGATATATATAAATATAAATACATTTATAAATATTCAAACACAAAATACAAATACAAAAACGCGACATACAAATAAATGATAGAATGTATATAAATACACAGGCATTTGTAAATATATTTTCGAGATTTATAAATATATTTTCGAGATTTGAAAACAAATGTAGTTGACTTTGTATGTGGATTCTGCATTTGTGGATCCAATTTTTGCTTTCGTGTCGATGACGCAATTGTGAGACAGTTCTACCGCAAACCACGATTTGTATAAATAAAAAAAGATATATATGAATATAAATACATTTATAAATATTCAAACACAAAATACAAATACAAAAACACAACATACAAATAATTGATAGAATGTATATAAATACACAGGCATTTGTAAATATATTTTCGAGATTTGTAAATATATTTTCGAGATTTGAAAACAAATGTATTGGAGTCTGCATTTGTGGATCCATTTATTGCTTTCGTGTCGATGACGTAATTGTGAGACAGTTCTACCGCAAACACAAGATTCGCAAATAAATGTCACCGGATTTGAATACAAATAGCCTTCACTGGACATCCAGCAGATGGCAGTGTTGAGCAGCTTGTCGGTAGTTGCTCTTTAGATGCGTGAATGAGTGAATTTCTCCTTTTATCATAGTTGCTCTTTAGTAAATGAGACTACAGTGGGCCCTCGCTCGAGTGGAAAGTCGAGTGGAAAGCGACCTGGATATCATTTTGGGCAAAACTCAGGCCTCCGCTAACAGTGCTGAACTGACTGACTACGCACAACGCCTCTGAGCACCAACCCTCACCACCTGACCAGGTACACAAGCTGCTCAACACTGCCATCTGCTGGATGTCCAGTGAAGGCTATTTGTATTCAAATCCGGTGACATTTATTTGCGAATCGTGGTTTGCGGTAGAACTGTCTCACAATTACGTCATCGACACGAAAACAAAAATGGATCCACAAATGCAGACTCCATATAGAAAGTCAACTACATTTGTTTTCAAATCTCGAAAATATATTTATAAATCTCGAAAATATATTTACAAATCTCGAAAATATATTTACAAATCTCGAAAATATATTTACAAATGCCTGTGTATTTATATACATTCTATCAATTATTTGTATGTCGCGTTTTTGTATTTGTATTTTGTGTTTGAATATTTATAAATGTATTTATATTTATATATATCTTTTTATTTATACAAATCGTGGTTTGCGGTAGAACTGTCTCACAATTATGTCATCGACACGAAAGCAAAAAATTGATCCACAAATGCAGACTCCACATAGAAAGTCAACTACATTTGTTTTCAAATCTCGAAAATATATTTATAAATCTCGAAAATATATTTACAAATCTCAAAAATATATTTACAAATGCCTGTATATTTATATACATTCTATCATTTATTTGTATGTCGCGTTTTTGTATTTGTATTTTGTGTTTGAATATTTATAAATGTATTTATATTTATATATATCTTTTTTTATTTATACAAATCTTTATGAGACAAAATTATCTCCATATTAAAATGGTCTTTATCTTTATCACAACTAAATTAAGGAGAAAGCTAATATAAAAGACAATAGGACTTTTGTTATGTAGGTAGACACACAATATGATTTATCATGAGAGGACATATTGTGCACTACAACTTGAATCGTTCTGATAATTGTATAAACCCAGGTTGAATTTCCAGTAATTCTTACTAGTTGATGCTTGGATTTTTCTTCTGGAAAATGACTGCATAAATTTGAACTAAACTGCCTGGTCACTGGTCAAAAGCTCAAGTTCCATACTTACCTTTCTATTTAATTCTGATTTGTACATATACATTTATTATCTTTTTTTTTTTTTTTTTACTTGTTTCATTTAATCACACATCTCTCTCCGCCACTCTTCCCACATTCACACAGTACGTCACATGCGAGAGACAATAAGACTCTGGACCTGTTCTACTCTAACATCAAAGACGCCTACATCTACATGAGCCAAGTCAAATCTAATGTCATGTCAGGGCTCTTAAGCTAATTCTTCCGGTTCTGGTAGAGCGAATGCTGGTGTGTTTTTTGGCAGCCGCTGCTCGTATGGATTATGATTTTTTCTGATTACCGCATTGTTTACGGACTTTGCATTTGTGGTCTACGTGTGGACAGTTAATACATCTTACTTACATCTTCTCCCCCTTGGTTCCATCTTTGGAAAACACCACATCCACTTTCACTGCTACGCGGATGACACCCAGCTCTACATCGCCACTAAACCCAACTCCACACTTCCACCCTCCTCTCTGACAAACTGTCTCACAGAAATACAAACCTGGTTCATATCAAACTTTCTCAAACTTAACGGCAATAAAACAGAACTTCTCCTCATCGGCACCAAATCCACCCTAAGCAAAATAAATCATTTTTCCATATCCATCGACGGCTCCTCTATCTCCCCCCTCCCCTCAGGTAAAGAGTCTGTTGTCATCCTCGACAGCACACTTTCCTTCACCTCCCATATCAATAACATCACCCGGTCCGCCTACTTCCACCTCAGAAACATCCGCCGCCTCCGTCCCTCACTCACCCCACACACCACCGCCATCCTCATCCATAGCCTGGTCACTTCCCGTATACTACTGTAACTCTCTCCTGTTCGGTCTCCCACAAAAATCACTCCATAAACTCCAACTGGTCCAAAACTCAGCCGCCCGCATTATCACACACACACCCTTCCATCACCACATCACACCTGTCGTGCAACAGCTCCACTGGCTCCCCATCACACACCGCATACACTACAAAATCATGCTCCTCACTTACAAAGCCATCCACAACCTCGCCCCTCCATACCTGTCTAACCTCATCCACATCTCCACACCTGCCCGCTCCCTCCGCTCCTCTTCCTCCCTGCACCTCACTGTCCCTCCTGCCCGTCTCGTCACTATGGGAAGCAGAGCCTTCAGCCGCTCTGCTCCCCAGCTCTGGAACTCCCTCCCTCATGCTCTCCGCGACACACACTCACTCTCACACTTCAAATCTCAACTCAAAACTCATCTGTTTAGAAAGGCCTTCTCACTCTGACCACTCTGACCATAACTGCACTGTCTTTTAATCTGTATCTGTTTTTTAAAATGTATTTTTACACTGTTTTTATTTTGTTTTATCTTGTTTTATTATGTACTGTATTATTTAATTAATGTATTTAATATCTTGATGTACGGCAACCTTGAGAGCCTTGAACACCTTGGACTTCACATACAACATGGACAGCTGCCATCTCCAGAAGTTCTCTGACAACTCAGCCATTGTGGGCTGTGTGTCTGAGGGGAATGAGCTGGAGTACCGCTCAGTCATCAGAGACTTTGTGGACTGGTGTGGACTGATGGTGATCGACTTCAGGAGAAGACCACTACCTCACTCACCGGTGAACATCCAGACATAGAGACTGTGGACAGTTTCCAAGTACCTGGTTGTTCATCTCAATAATAAACTGGACTGGTCGCACAACACCGACGCCCTGTACAAGAAGGGCCAAAGTCGCCTCCACTTCCTGAGGAGACTGAGGTCCTTTGGAGTGTGCAGGCCTCTGCTCAAGACTTTTTATGACTCTGTGGTGGCCTCTGCTCTACGCTGTCGTCTGCTGGGCCCCGAACAGCACAGAGCGGAACAGGAAGAGACTCAATAAGCTGTCCTCTGGACTCTGTAGAGGAGGTGGCTGAGAGGAGGGTGCTGGCCAAATTTACGTCCATCACACCCTCTGCACCAGACTGTAGAGGAGCTGAGCAGCTCCTTCAGCAGCCGACTGAGGCACCCCCAGTGCAAGAAGGAGCGCTACCGCCTTCATCCCCACCACTATCAGACTGTATAACTCCACTATATAGTCCAAACTTGGATTTTTTTTTCCATACTCTCTCAGGTACTGTTTTATTATTATTACTTTATTTTATTATTACTTATTTTATTTTTGTCTGCATGCACTTTCTCTTGCACTAAACTGCCTGGAGCTACTGTGGCAAGTGAATTTCTCCTATGTGAGATCAATAAAGTCTTATCTTATCTCTTATCTTATTTGACACTGGTCTATTGCTCTTTGGTTGCTATTCCATCTATTTTTTGTTACCCCCTGTTATATATTATATTTGATGCGTGAGCTACTGTACCCAAAACAATTTCCCTTGTGGATCAATAAAGTTTGTCTAAGTCTAAAGTCCAGTGCACTCAATATTCTACTCTTTTGGCAGTGAGCATTGTCTTCATTATTAAGTAGCATTGTAAAAGGAGAACTGGGTACCTGTAACTGTGATGCTGCCCGTTGTGGTCTTTAGATGTTTGATCCTGTAAGTGGCAGCAGGATGCAGTTCTGGTTCATAATTGCAGAGAAAAGAATGACTCTTTAACTTGTGAAAACAAAATCAAACAATAAACCAACCTGAGGGTAGGAATGGTCAATACAGACTAACAGCATCACTACATCACAATATATATTTTGGTATGATAATTATGAACTAAGATAGAGAATATTTAGAGATTAGAGAATACTTCTTCAGAACTGAAGAAGCCTCTTGGATGAGCGGCGAAACATTTTCAACCAAACAAACTTTGTCCAGTTGACAAATTGAACTTCTCCTTTTATCATGGATTCTACCTGGACGACTGAGGGACTTTTCCCGCAAGATAGAGAATATTATAGTATACACTCCTTAACCTTAACAAAGAAAAATTAAATATGCCATTTGCTGTTTGTCCACTTGAAAAAAAAGACTAGTTGTTTAATTCATTTGTTTTCTATCTTTCATAGGATCATTTATTCATTCCAAGTTTTGGAGCCTCTACACACCCCTGTGCCCTCTGCACTCAGATTCATTTCCTGTCCCCTTAATTGATTAAATCCTTTTTTCATATTAAAACATACAGGTTTTGATTGTTTCTTAGTTTGTACCCCTGATTGCCCCTTGAGACACATCATATCTTTTGTGAGGGGGTCCATTTGGGAATGGCAAATATCCAGAAATATAATCAAGAAAGAGGTAGCTCAGTTGGTTAAATATTGTACAAGTGTGTCCACAAGAGGGCACTCAATCCAAGCAGTGGTATGATGCAATGCATGATGATCTTAACAACTCATTGATGATTAACGTCTAGATCAGTGTTTCCCAACCAGGGGTACAATTACCCCTAGGGGTGTGCGAGCACACTGCAGGGGGTACTTGGCAGTGTCGCTGCCAGGCGCAGGGGGACTTTTTTTGAATTTTTTTTATTCTAATTTGAGTACATTTGAGTTAAAGGTCCAGTGTGTAGGATTCGTGGCGCATAGGTGGATGGTAGCTATTCCACTTCCTCTTATGGCTACGGCAGACGTCGAGGGTCAACCGAGCGCGCCGTATCGCGGACAGCTCGCGTACCAGCGCGCACCCGGGCTTTGCGAGCCCTCACCGACAAAACGCGGTCCCGTTCAGTTTTTTTTTTCTTTTCCCATGAAAACACACATTCCCGATCGTGTACCATGACAATCTACATATCAAATGAAACCTTACAGTCTCCTCTTTTTGACTATGCAATTCATTTCCTGGCACAACAATCACTCCCCGAGCACATGGGGCTTTTATACGGAAAAGCACAAAACGAGGTTTGTTACTTAGCTTACCTTTGAAGGCTGTGCACAGGTCAAACTCAGCATTTCTCCAAAAGCTTGGTCTCAATCTGTCCGTAAGGATCCAGCGAATAAAATCCAGTAAAACAATTTAGTCCAAAAAACGGGTTAGATCCATTACGACATCTGATCCGGCAGCATGCTTTTGTTGTTTACCCAAAACCACGAGCCTTGCCGAAGGCGGAGCCCAAATGTCCTTCTGCGGCTCTCGTGGCTGCCTCTGCATGGGGAAGATCCCCCTTTTATGTGACTATATCTAAGTCCAAAAGAATACTTTGATTTCATGATGGAAGTGAAAAGGCTTGGAAAACAATGTATTTTTGAATGGGTATTTCAATTTCGGTAATTAACGGGTAAAAATCTTACACACTGTCCCTTTAAAGAAAAGAGAGAAAATGCCTAAGAATTTAATTTTCAAATTAAGGAGATAAAATAAAATGATTTTCATTTCATAATCTGTTGTGTCACATTCTACTTTTGGAGAATTATCAACACGTATGAGTGAGGGGGTACTCGAGGTATGACAAAAAGGCTCAGGGGGTACACAAGACAAAAAAGGTTGGGAAACACTGATGGGGGAAACCGGAGTGCCCGGAGGAAACCCACCCAGACACGGGGAGAACATGCAAACCTACAGAAAATCTGGCCACCACCTGGGAGTCGAACCCAAGACTTTCTTTCTGTGAAGAATACCACTCAGCCACATGCACAAGTCCTGTGCAATCTCATACAAGTTCAAGGGTTATTTATAAAGCATGTTTAAAATACAAAGATTTGCTTATCTCAATTGTGACTCCAAGATTTTTAACACATGGAGATTTATTGGAAGATGGAAGGCCAAGAGAGAGGTTTATATCGATGATCTGATCATTTTCACCAATCAGTAGCGGTTCTTGGGGGGGGCGAGTGGGGCAATTGCCCAGGGCGCAACTTCGTGAGGGGCGCCGTGCCGAGCGCTTGAAACAAAACCTCTCTCCCTCTCTCCTTCTCGCTCCGCCTGGTTTGCCTCAAACCTTTCTCTGCTCCTGCAGGAGTGCTTACAAACTGTTTCCTGCTCTCTGGACTCTGTTCCCCTCATGCTCTCCCGACCTTCTCCTCCTCCTGCTCTCTGTTTCAAGGGCCAAACTGCGGCAATTCCTGGTCTTGCGAGAAACAGTGCAGAGTGATGCGCTAAAGGGGGCCACATTAATGGGGAATCACTAATGTTAATTTGCGGGTTTATTTTGTTTTCTTAAGTCTCTTAGTTAATTAAGTCATACCATATGGGGGTTATTTAAGTATTTTCTTTATTATGTTGAATTGCAGGTGTTTTATCATTATGGGGACTGTTATTTGTAGTTGGATAAGGATGTGAAATTGGATATGAAGATGGAGATAACACATGAATAACACATGGTTTGATTGTTAAAACTGATATAATAATTGCTGTCTATGGTTCTATATGGGCTTTGGCAATGATATTGAAAAATAATAGCTTGCAGCAATGTATTGGGAAAAAAAAGAACTATGAACTAGTTCATTTTTTGGAACTATGAACGAACTATTAACTATAAACAATTATGAACTATGAACGAACTAGTTCATTTTGAAATGTGTAAACTGAACTTTGAACTAGTTCATGTAGAAAATGAACTTTCCCAACACTGCATACTTGTTCTATTTATATATATGTATATATTTTTTATTTATGTTATTTAAGTTATGATAACTTATATTTTTTTGAAAGTTGTGATAATGAGAACCACTCTATAGTGATAATTAAACATGGCTGCTTGTGGTCAATGTTGTGTTTTTTTTTTTTTCCATTCCTTGGGGGGGGGGTGCTTGTGTGGGCTTGTGTTGTTGTTGTTTTTTTTCATTCCCGGGGGGGGGGTCTCGCCCAGGGAGTAATTCAATGTAGAACCGCCACTGTCACCAATGCCAATAACAGTTTTACTTTCATTCAAACGGAACATTTGATTTTTCCCAGTCTTTAACATCTTGATGACAACCCTGGTCTGTGTCTGACATGAACTGCTTTCAGGTTTAAGAGCCATATACATTTGCACATCATCTGCAAAACAGTGAGAGCCATGTGGGTGGGTGAGAGGGGCTTTAGCAGCAGAGAAAGGGCCAAGAGAAAAATGCCATGGTCAACTGTGTCAAAAGCTGCAGTGAGATCTAAAAGGACTAAAACTGTGGATTGAGTCCATTAAAAATAAATCATTTACATTTTTTAAAAAGGCAGTTTCTGTGCTGTAGCTCAAATTCAAACCAGATTAAAATGTCTTTTCTATATAATTTGACAGAAGATAAGATTTTAGTTAGGAAGCTCCAAGAACTAGTTTTGATGGGATCACAAAGTCTAGCATAGATCATCTGTTACTACGGTTTGTTTTGTGTGATGTGTGAATAATTTGTTCATTATTTTTAGCACAATAGTAGCTTGAGTAAACCATTTAATTGAGTTACAATTTAATATTGTGATAATCAGCAAAGTTGCAGCTACAAAGGGATGTCCTCATATGTTTCTGAATTAGTCAGAAAAGCACGGGACTCTCTTGTCATTACACTTCTTCTTTTTAAAATATCTTTAAGTGAAAGGTAAACAAAAAATGGAAACCATGTGATCCCCAGCTTCTGATGATGAAACTGACAAAAATAAAGTGAACTGCAATTAACTTTGTGTTGCCCCCCTGCTCCTTACAGGTGGCCCCAGCGACACTAATGGAAGCGTCAACTGCAGAGGTCAAATTTATGAGGACAATAAAATATATAATAATAATAATAATAATAAATATAGCCGCAAGCGGCGATGATCGGCCCTCGCTTGCACTCGCAGCCCCCTGCTAACGCGCCATTTTCCTATTCCCATGAACCATCTATGTACCAAATTAGGTGTGGCTACACCAAAGTTTTTGCCGGGCATCCTAATGGCAGGGACAGATGTTTGACCTGTTACCATGGCAACATGATGTGAGATGGAGTGGGGGTGTCACTGTGTTTTTTGATCAAGACCATGTCACGAATGTCTGGTCCAAATTTGGTGCGTCTACGACAAAGTAAAATTTTTCTGTCCTATGCAATCTCCCTAGGGGGCGCTATTACGGCCAATTGAGATTTTCTTATATCAATCTGTGTAGGGCCGGGTTGTCCACCAACGATTAAAGTTTGAGTAAAATCGGCCAAAGTATGTGCGAATTATCACTCGTCGAAGTTTGACAGGAAATGGCGCCTTCGCCACCAGGTCACATGGTCTATCCAAAATGGCTGGTTGGTTGCCTAGCAACGGTATAATATACTTTTTGTTTATCTTCCCATGATGCATCTGTGTACCAAATTTTGTTTGACTACACCAAAGTTTTTCCAGAGAATCCTAATGACAAGGACAGATGTTTGGCCTGTTGCCATGGCAACACGATGGGAGATGCCCGGGGTCATCATTGAGATTTTTGATTGAGACCCTGTCACGAATGTGTGTACCAAATTTGGTATGTCTACGATAAAATAAAATTTTGCACTTCCATGCAATCTCCCTAGGTGGCGCTATAGTGTCCATTTCAGATTTTCTTATAGAAATCTGTTCAGGGCCGGGGTGTCCACCAACGATTGAAATTTGAGTGAAATCGGCCAAAGTATGTGCGAATTATCACTCGTCGAATTTGATGGCGAGCCACAAAAACGAACCTGAAATTTGTGGCGTTGTCACGGAAACACCGTTTACTCTTTTAGAACGCTTTTAACAACTTTTAATGTCCCACTTGTCTAGATGATACAGCACGATTCTGGTGAGTCTGGGTCAAAAACCCTAGGAGGAGTTCGTTAAAATACGAAGACAGGAAAATGCACCCTCGGTGCCAGGTCACGTGCTCGGTCCAAAATGGCCGACTTCCTGTTGGTCGCTTAGCAACCGCATAATATACTTTTTTGTTCCTTATCCCATGATGCATCTGTGTACCAAATTTGGTATGGCTACGACAAAGTTTATGCTGGGAGTCCCATTGGCGACGACAGATGTTTGGCCTGTTGCCATGGCAACACGATGGGACATGGCGTGTTGACGTCATTAAGTTTTTTGATCGATACCCTGTCACGAATATGTGTACCAAATTTGGTATATCTACGACAAAGTAAAATTTTGCGCTTCCATGCAATCTCCCTAGGTGGCGCTATAGCACCTATTTCAGATTTTCTTATATCAATCTGTTCAGGGCCGGGGTGTCAACGAACGATTAAAGTTTGAGTGATATCGGCCAAAGTATGCGCAAATTATTGCTCGTTGAAATTTGATGGCGAGCCGCAAAAACGAACCAGAAATTTGTAGCGTTGTCACGGAAACACCGTTCACTTTTTTAGAACGCTTTTAACAACTTTTAATGTCCCACTTGTCTAGATGATACAGCACGATTCTGGTGAGTCTGGGTCAAAAACCCTAGGAGGAGTTCGTTAAAATACGAGGACAGGAAAATGCACCCTCGGTGCCGGGTCGCGTGCTCGGCCCAATATAGCTGACTTCCTGTTGGTCGCCTAGCAACGGCATAATATATTTTTTGGTTCGTAACGACATGACCTATCCACCACCCGAATTTCGTTTATCTATGACAAAGTTCATTTATCGGGTATAGCCATAGGCGCAATGTATTTTGATTTTTGAGGTGGCGCTGTGGAGCCATTTTTAAAGATTTTTTAATACAGATTATTTGTAAATTCCTTTTTTGGCGTTCTTGAATTTTGCGCAAAATTTCGTGAGTTTTCGTCCGTGGGAAGTACCCGAAACCTGAAAAAGTGGTCGGGAAAATAATAATAATAATAATAGGAAAAACCAGAACAGTAACAATATAGTGCCACGAATGGTGGCACGAAATATATCAATGGAAAGGGCGCACGTCCAGTAACCCACCCGTGGGGTCCATTGACACCTACCAGCGCGTTGCACACGTTCCACGCTGGTTCTGCAGTGCTTCGCACCGCAGAACAGTTACAATAGGCCCTATGCGCTCTTCAGCGCTCGGGCCTAATAAGAATAAGAATAAGAAAAACCAGAACAATAACAATATGGTGCCACCTATGGTGGCAATATATATATCAATGGAAAGGGCTCGCGTCCAGTAACGCACCCGTGGGGTCCATTGTCAATGACGAGCGCGTTGCGCTCGTCATTGACCTCATCGTTTACTCACTTGACCAATACACATTTTTGACGTTTACGATGGTTAACGATTACAATTATGCCGCTTTCGCGGCAATGGGCAGTGCCAGTCTGTGCTATTGGATCCTATGAGTGTCACTATAGTGTGGCATTGAGTGTTTGGAAAAGGGAGAGCGCTTCGCGCTCTGGTTTTGTGGGCACACATGACATCGTGCACTGCGTGCACGATGTCATGTGTGCCCACAAAACAATTACAATTTTGCCGCCACGGGCGGTGCCACCGTGCCACGTCAGCGGGCACCAGTCGTTGACATGAGTGCTAGGTGCTTAAAAAGGGGAGAGCGCTTCGCGCTCTGCTGCGCTTTGTTTTGCGCACGCTGGTGGGCTGAGAATGTTTTGGGGTGAACAATTACAATTTGGCCGCTATCGCGGCCACGGGCGATGCCACCGTGCCATGTCAGCGGGCACCAGTCGTTGACATGAGTGCTAGGTGCTTAAAAAGGGGAGAGCGCTTCGCGCTCTGCTGCGTGCGCAAAACAAAGCGCTTCGCGCTTTGTTTTGCGCACGCTGGTGGGCCGAGAATGTTTTGGGGTGAACAATTACAATTTGGCCGCTATCGCGGCCACGGGCGATGCCACCATGCCAAGTCAGCGGGCACCAGTCGTTGACATGAGTGCTAGGTGTTTAAAAAGGGGAGAGCGCTTCGCGCTCTGCTGCGTGCACAAAACAAAGCGCTTCGCGCTTTGTTTTGTGCACGCTGGTTCTGCAGTGCTTCGCACTGCAGAACAGTAACAAAAGGCCCTACGCTTTAGCGCTCGGGCCTAATAATAATAATAATAATAATAATAATAATAATAATAATAATAATAATAATAATAATAATAATAATAATACTTTAATTGGATAGCCTGGAAAATTCAGAAAAGATGGTAGACATTGCCAGGATACAGGCAGGCTTCTGTCAGTCTATCCCATACGCTGTAGGTATAAGGTGTAAGTAGAAACAAACTGTGGAGAGAAAATTAAATAGTAAATTGAATCTGAGCAAGATTCATTAAGACATTCATTAATATCTCTTTCATTTGTCCCCCTAACCATGTACAGTATGTATCTCAAAGTGCCTCATTGCATTTTTGCATTTAACTAAAACAAGATAAGCACATACTCATTTTAAAACAGGTTTTGGGGGATTAAATGCAGAAGGAGTTTAAGCAAATGCATCTTAACCACTGACAATATACATATTGCCCAAGGCTAAAAGGGCTCCTCATATCACAGCGCAGTCTTCTCTGCTGCAATGTTCATTCTTCAGCAATTAGACTGCCAACATTAGTGTTGTCACAACAAAAAATCCATGCTCAATTTCAGTATAAGAAAAGGGTTTAATATTTGATATCCCACTGACGATTAAAACATTTTAATGTAATTAAATTACAATTACAGTATGATCATGTTGTGTAGAATCCCTCAGTCATCCAGGTAGAATCCATGGCAAAAGAAGAAATTCAATTTGTCAACTGGACAAACGCTGACAAATTAACAGTTGACAAATTGAATTTCTACTTTTGTTATGATCATGTTGCTTCTACTAATTCTGACCATGACCATTCTGAAAACATTAAGTCAGTTCCAACTTTGTCTTTTTTCAGCAGGTTGTTAATGTCTATCTTTTGACGTTCATTTCTGTAATATTCTGCAGAATGCGCGGAGTAGCGCGCTCTAGTGGTATGTCAATAAAACTGCAACAATAGGCACATGGCCTGTATATCTCTATAGAATAGGGCATTAAACATGATTACATTTTTAGGATTTTATTGTTCTCTCATGTTACAGTACTTTATCTTTTGTCATATTTTGAATCTTCTTTTGTGCCAAACAATGCTTTCGATTAGGATTTAGTGAGGAGAGCTCAGCTGTATGTGATTTTGCTCATTAACCTGTGATTGGCCAGTGACTCTTAAAAACATGAGGTGGCAGAGGTTTGGGTTATGCTTGGGGCTCTGCTGCAGAAGCATGGCTGTACATCTGACATTAAGGTAACTTTGAAATAGTAACTGGATGTGGTTGTAAATACTTTTTTTTTAGTTATGAATATCACATCCCTTCTTTTGTTATGTTTTATAAGTCTCAAGAGTCAACGGTGCTCTTAAATAATTAATATAATTAATAATACCTCATAGCCAATCACTCCACTCTGATTTTGTTTTTATCTTGTTTTATATGTTTTATTGTACTGTTTGTGCTTTTTATTCATTTTAACCTTGTACAGTGTTCTGAAAGGTACTTTTAAATAAAATGTATTATTATTAATTAATAGTTATCTGTGCATTTGTTTTCCAGTGTACTTCTCATTGCTTTGCTGACAGGGGATATCTTCTGTCATCCTCTTGGTAGGGTAACATAAGATGGAACTTGATTTAGAGCTTGGGTGTTCATGCGTATTTTTCACTCCCATTTTCTGTATGCAGGCTTTCACAACTCTTTTACACAAGGTGGCAGTCCTGCTCTAGTGAGGTCAAATGTGCAGAGCCCCCGAACTTCCCCATCTGCTCCAAGTCAACCTGCTGACACTTCCTTTTACATGCCTGAAGATCCTTTAAACAGTCCACAGCCTCAAGGTAAAAATGTTTAACAAAAAATTTGATATTTAAATAAGAACAAACCTATATAAATTGGATGGTCAAACTCGCCAGGTGTGCTTTCAGAAAGACATGTCATGTGTGTTGCAGCTTGGACCATTCTAAATGCTTTTTGAATTTTTAATACTTCTGTGCAGGTGGACCCGGGATTCTCCCACCCTGGTTTCCCCCAACCGAGTTTCCCCCGCAGCAGAAGTTTGAGGCTGGAGAACTGTATCAAATTGAAGAAACTCAAGATTTTGGACATTTCCAAAGGGAGTCAAATGGGCCGAGGTCCCCTATTCCTCTCCCAACCGCTTACAGTGCAGGCTACAGTGGAGGAATTTCATACGATTCTCCATATGGTCTTAATGGAGGCCTTTTTGGCGGTTGGAGCAGGATTCCATTTGATTTCAACTTCCTGATGGGCCGCTACCCCAAAGGAACATTTACTTACCAGAGCAGCAGCTTTGAGCAAGGGGGAAATCACAACAATGAGATTCACTACTCAAAGCGTCCCCTCAGCCAGCCCTGGCACCCAGATTTTTCAGATGAAATTGTGCTTGCTCGAAGACCAACTGGTGCTGAATATTGGTTTTGATTAAATCTCATCTCCCTAAAATTAATTTGTGCTTTGTATTAATCTTTCACTTGTGTAGCCAAATTTCAGGCGGGGAGGAGGGGGGGGATCTGGTCAGAACCTCTATACACCAACCAACACATGCTGAGGAAGTGTATAATTACTGAGACTTGGGAGGAGAGGAATGGTACAAAATGATGCAATTTTAAAATGTTAGTGACGTGTTCTATAAAATACTTTTTCACTGACAAGCTAGTGCAGATTCTAGGTTCTGAGCTTTCACACGATCCCCTGCAGGTTAAGGCACTGGAAACTCAGTTTTCAGATGTGATTTGTAGCCTGTGCTCAGAACTACAAAAGGTGGCTTACTGTACCCATTTTTATGGAAAATGAGGCAAATGTGCATAAAGTAGATTTTGGAAAGGGCCTATATTGCACAAAATGTAATCTTGAGCTTTAAGTTGCCTCCTCAAACATACCTTGTTTTGTTTCACAAATGTCCAGTAACCCTTTTAGTCTAGCTACATCTCCAAAGCTCAAAATGCTCTGTTCCACCTTGTGAGTCATGTAGTTGTAGGTTTCAAGATGACAGCTACTCGTCTACTTTGTAGAGACTGGAAATTATCCAAATTCTAGTAAAGCTGTATAGGATTTAAAACGGTGGAGCACGTTCTGTATTAATAAATCACAAGGTAAAACCATAGATTGTATAATGAAGTGGACTAGGTAAGTGACATCGCCCATAGCATTCAGCACCACTCACCATCTCATGGGCATTTGGTCCCACACAGATGTCTTGTGTTTATTGTCATATAACTGTTTCTGATTTTACTGCTTTGCGCACAGATGTGGATTTAACCATTAACACACGGTGAGAGTGACTGAACATTTGCTCCGCTCAAGTGATGTGCGCACAGAGCAGGACACTCAGAGTAGTGCACATGTGCACTGTACGTCTCTTGAGCCACTGGACAAAGCTCTACTGACCACTGCAGCAAAGAAAGCAGCACAGACAAGAGTCAAAGTCCGGCCGCTTCACTGGCGACTAACTTTATTAACTAACCAAATGGGAATAATTTGGTCACGAAATTAAATGGAGCTGGTGACAGAAAGGGGGATGTGTGGAAATCTGACATCGCAGCATTAGAACTGCAGACAGGGTAAGACTTTCGGACCTCGCTGTGAAAGGCCTCATGTGAAAGGGCAGCTTTTGTACACATTAGTCGGGGAGCCAAAGTCTGCCATACGTTTTTTTTTGTGTGTAAACTTTGACCCCAAGGACCAATAATTGGAGGGTCTATTATGCCGGAAATTTTTTTTTGGCCAATTTAGTGCATGAACCTTTCATTTTTTGATAGAAAATTTTGAAAAATTAAAAATTTCCTGAAATAATCAGTGGATTGGGTAAGCTGTCAATAAATGCATTCCAGATGCAAAGAACACATGTGGCGACAACTTTCAGTGAAAAAATTATTAAAACGCATTTCAATTTAACCTCCTGGCCACCAGACCGCGGCTTCTATCCTTGCGTAGCGTAGTCGTTTCTTCTTGTGTGTGTATATGTGTGTGTCTTGGTGTGGTGTCTTGTGGTCTTCTGTTGTTCTGTGTCTTCTGTGTTGTGTGCCGTGTGTTCCCTACGTCTGAATATATACCAAGCAGGATCAAGGATAAAAGATCAATGAATAAAGGATCAAAGCGAGCCAATCAGAACGTGTTTTCCACATCAAAGCGGGCAGACGGCCATCTTGAGAACAGAATACAGAAACGGAAAACAAAATGGCTCCCACACTTACAGAATGTACGAAATGGCTCTTACATATCCCGGCCCATAATTGGCTATGCAAGTCAATTACTAACTTAAGATTTAGAGCCATTTACTAATTTTAAATTTAGAGCCGTTATATTCCACGAACGTTTTTCTTTAAATAGGTTCTTTTCACATTTCTTTTACAAGTAAGTATACTTTTCACAATTTACAGTGCGTATTGGACATGAAGTAAGACCTTCTGTTCTTCAGTCTTCACCCTGCAAAAGACACAATTTAGTTATGGGCCTTTGTATAATACTCGTCTTCGTCTGGACTTCAGCACTGCGGACCATCCCCTTGGAGTCTGGCATAACCTTGGTGATTCTGCCCAGCATCCAGTAATTTCTTGCCAGGGATGGATCAACGGTCGAAGACGACATCTCCGACCTTAAAGCTTCTCTTCGTCTCCAAGCCACTTTTGCCACTCTTGAAGGAGTGGCAAGTACTTCGGGTCCACCACCTCCAATACCGTTGCCTTAACCTTGCCAGGGTATGATTTCTGCCACCGTGTCCTGTTTCCAGATGGATGTGGTGAAGAATAAGGTGGGTTGTTCTGTGTTGTTTACTGAGTAGGGCGGGAAGCTTGGCTTCCCCAGGCGTCGCTGATCTGTTCAGACACCCCCCTACTCTAAACTTTTCTCTTTCTTTCTCTTTCTTCGATGGTACACCAGGTAGTGCGTTATGTACCATACTCTTCGGCTCAGCTGTTCATCTGGGACTCTTGTGGCATATCCTTTCTCTAGGATCTTGGTCAAATCTTTGCACTTCTGAAAGAAGTCTGAAATCCTGATGAGTATCCTCTTCAAGGAGTCGAGTATTTACTCAGTTACACCTCGGTTGCCTGGCATCTCCATGCAGTCATCCCCCAGAGGTAGCTCAGTGCAGCGATGGCCATCCGAAAGATGTGCCGATGCGGTCACACCGCGCACAAACTCCTTGTCATGTTGAGATGGCCCTTGCTTGTCCTCACGCCGGCGTTCTGGAAAAACTGCTTCGTAATGCATATCTTCTTTGGTCGACACAGAGATGCGAATAACAAAGTTCTGTTTTTCGGCGTCATGGAATTCTTCCTTTTGGCATCCGCTGACAGGCCTGTTGACGACCCAACCTAGGGCCGCCTTCACGGCATGCGGTCCGTTGTTTTGGCTGTTGATTATCTCCCATGACCTTTTAGCCTTGTGAAACCAGATCCTACATGACATGAAGCTCTCAATCTTCGAGCCTCCCAAGGCGCGATCGGCTGGACCCCGAGAGGTGTCAACTCTCGAGCTCCACTGAGCTCATGGAGCAGCCCCTCTGACAAAGGAAACACGGCTCGCCACAAATATCTTGAAGCGGAGAGCGTCATCTTCAGTGTACCCCAGTACTGTTGTGTACTCCTCCGTCCCGAGGACCAAATCCGTCAGGGGGAGTTGAAGTTCTTCCTTCAACATTTGGTCAGTCTTGACCAAGATCATTGCAGCCGTCAACTCTAACCTAGGGATTGTAACCTGCTTAAGAGGAGCGACCTGGGACGACTTCATCAAAAGGCAATCATGTTTCTCCTCTTGCTCGATCTTCAACAAGAGGTACGACACAACCCCATATCCATCTTGACTTGCATTTGAGAAATGATGGATTTGTGCACACTTTGTGGGCCCGAATGTGTTGGACTTAAAACATTTACTCTCGCTGAGATCTGACAGCTTGTCAAGGTCTTCTGGCTCCTCCTGCCATGCCTGTTGTAGCTTCTTTGGAATGTCTTCATTCCCGGCCCCGGTTTGTTCACCGCTTCTACACCCCTGTTCTACACCCTGCACGTACAAGACATTGTCCCTGTCAAATAAACTAATAAAGAAAGAAAGAAAGAAGAGCACCACGCTCAACAGCCGCACCTGTTGAGCTGTCATCATCTTTGGTCTCTTCCGGTGAGAAATCTTGCTCTGCGACGTGCAAGATGGCAGGATGCCTATAGGAACAGTCAGGGCAGGAGCTCTTTTCATTACAGTCCTTGGACATGTGGCCTGGTGTAATACAGCCAAAACAAAGCTCTTGGAGATCTCAGGAAGTCAGTTCTCTCATTCAAAGGGGCCGCTCTTTGATCTTGTTGTTTGGAAGGTGTTGGCTGACTTACTTGCTGGTGCTTTTCTTCTCTAATCGGTCTTTAACAGCGTTCTTACCTGTAGCATGTCACAGTGACAGCGAAGCTGCTTCTTTTGATCTCACCCTCTCCTAAGTTGGTTTTCTTTTCTGCGTTTACTGTTTATCGGTGGCTGAGGTGGCGTACCCAGCATCTTTGAACAATGCTCTTTATTTTGCCTTGTTAGTGATTTTCTTCTGACGGAAGGGACACTTGGCTGCGCCTGTGAGACGGCTGGCGCAGCAGCTTTAGACCCGACGTCATGCAAAGGCCTTTTCAATTTCAACATGGTCGCTGCTATAGTTGGTGAACCTTTCATTTCCACCAGTCGTACGCTTCGATCCAGCTCTTGACTCTCCGAGCATCTTTATTCTGGTCGTAAGCTCTTAATTTGGCATTCGCGACTGCAATGCCAGCTTCCATCTGCAACCGCTCCTTTTTAGCTCTCAAGCACGCCTCTTTTTGCTCAAATTTTTGCCTCTGTCTTATAGCCGCTTGGCTTGCTAACAGAGCTTCTTGCTGCAAGCGCCTTTCTTCTTGCTCAAGCTCTTTACTCTGTATCATAGCCGCTTGGCTTGTTAACAGAGCTTCACGTTCTACTCTGGCTTTTGACCGCACCGAACTAATAGTGGAATGTTGAGATGTGCGACTTTGACTGAGTTAGCCCTAAAAATGCTATCCTCAGATCCAATGGCATCTTGCTCTTTATCCGTGGCCCTTTCAGCATTTGCAAATCCATTCCTTAGTTTGATTTATGAATGCCCTTAATTCCTTACATTGACTTTCGTATTTCTCCTTGATCAACCTGTCGTTCATCTTAACTCAAGATCTCCCACAACTGCTTAGTGAGATGCTTCTGTAACATTCATACATCTTTCTAACTTAGGCAGAGCTTCCTATCTTACTTCCCATTTTTCTTGTTTCGACGTTTCCATGTTTTTTTGTCGCTTGGTTAGTTGTGACAAGATTCCGCTTCTCTCATATTTTAGTTGCTTTACTTTCCGCCTTCAATATCTGCTTTATAGTAA